>JAVDOI010000019.1:11314917-11897417 GCA_032191485.1 Leptoclinus maculatus | reverse complement strand
AAAAGGGAGCGAGAAGGAGCAAACAAAAAGGGAAAAGACAGCAGACGAACACTGATCCAGAGGTGTGTGTGTGTGTGTGTGTGTGTGTGTGTGTGTGTGTGTGTGTGTGTGTGTGTGTGTGTGTGTGTGTGTGATCGAATCCACCTCACAGATGATGTTTTCACTCCACTCTAGTGTTCTCTCACCTGTCTCAGCCGGTGCCGTCTGCCTTTCATATCCAGCATATTTAATCTCCTCTGCACAATGTGACCAGAATAGTTTGTGTTTCATCTGCTTTGTCTCAAGGACATTTATTTTATCTTGACCCTTAACTCAGTTTTGACAGATAACCACATTGGATTATTATTATTATTATTATGATGGTAGATGCGGTTGAGTTATGGGTAGATCATAGCGCTGAGGGTGCCAATAGTGACGTCTCTACATCAATCGAGATGCTGTCTGCTTGAAGTAATGGTCCAGGTCCAGGTAATCAGAGTGTTGTAATCATCCTTCTCTCTGAAGGGTTAGGGGTGTAGGAATGTAAATGAACAACGACTGCTGTGTAATCATCTATCACGCCTTCGTCTTGTGGGCTGAGGAAGGAACCGTAGGAGTCCTTGACAAACGGCCTGTTAGAGTTCTGCTCTCGTCAGTTTACCATCTTACATGTGAGGAGGAGTCGTATCGGTGCAATTTTAGTGTAGATCATTTTCACTGAGTTTGCTTTGTAATGGTTTGATGTCACGCCTGAAAGCTGTCCAGCCAGCTGTCCAGCCTCTCTCTCTCTCTCTCTCTCTCTCTCTCTCTCTCTCTCTCTCTCTCTCTCTCTCTCTCTCTCTCTCTCTCTCTCTCTCTCTCTCTCTCTCCCCCCCCCCCCCCCCTCTGTGCCTTGTAAAATGTCAAGGTCCAATTATATTGTCTTTTTTCATTTGGGGGTTTTTGAATTTACTCGCCCGGGGCCTGAGTCACCGCCAGAGAGGCCCCGGCTCCGTCTGTAAACAGCCGGGTTTAAACACTCAATGCTGACACGGTTCAGTGGTTGTGGCGAGCCCTAATCGACGGGCAATTCAGGAGAGCTTTTAAAGGACCTCCAGGGTCAGACGATATATTGGTTTTGCCAATATTGGCTCGTCGTAATAAGTTGATCAGATAATGTCGTCTACGTCGATTTAAGGTACAGTTTCGTCAGCAATTAATTATCTAATTATATTCAATCACTGATCACTCAGAACTTAGCAGAACCAATTCAAAGTCTTCAGAGCGGCACTCCATCTTGGCTTTATGCAGAAGGTTGTGTGCTTGTAAACACTGTTGTAGCACAGACCTGTTGTTGCTACAGATGCTCTTGTTGCATTCTTAAATCACAACATGAGGTAGACGGGGTTCTACGATTGTCCCGTAGTGCGAGACTAATACTGATCCTTGAAATCCCACTCCATAAACCTTCATGAATCTGTCTTACAAGTGACAGTGTGTCCCCTTTGCTCTAGTTCCCATTCCGATTACATAAATGGTGCAGTGCCACGGAGTCGTGTGTTCCTGAAGGGGAAAGCAAAGGGCATGATTGGTCAAGTGTCTGTCATCACTCTTTCATCACTCTGCTCACTGAATATCCCCCCTAAAGGAATAAAAAGCTCCTTTTTCTTTTTTTAATCATCGGTGCTGAATGCCATCTCTGCTGACACTGATGGGCTTTGAACCCTGCGGGGAGTGGCTAACCTGCCACTGATGAATGAGGGCGGACATGGTTGCCAGTTCAGAGGTTGGGAAATGTATTCAACTCTTGCAACACCCCCCCCCCCCCCCCCCCCCCCTGTGCCCTCTCCTCCTTTGATAACTTAATCCCCTCTTCAACCTCCTGCCCCTGAGCTCGTGTCTTTTGAAACCTGCCGTGCCGAAGTTGGAAGCAGGTCTATAGGCATTTACATTTGTTTGATTAGTAGTACGCATATCTCCCAGTTAATGCGTGTGTGTGTGTGTGTGTGTGTGTGTGCATATCCTGTTTGTGCATGTGTGTAATGTGTAAAATAGTTAGGAGTGTTCTTTCTTTCTTTCTTTCTTTCTTGTTGAGGCAGTTTATATCAACCTTTTCCCCAGAGAACTCTGTTGGTACCTCGTGGATTCAGGCTCCTTTTCCATGACTGCAGTCAGCATGGTGCATCTTAAAGGTTCCCTACAGAGTTTTTGATCAGTTGTACACATTTCACAGTCCTGCCAATGGTTAATACTGCGGTCCTGTTGCTGTAGCTCCTCCCTACAAGATTGAATGAGGAGTCTTAAGATGCGTATGTGGACATCACCGTCGTACTCACTGAGCTGTCATTTGCATAGCAGACCTGCTTGTCTTAAATGTTTTGTCCATTGGCCTCAGCCTTCTCAGAAGACACTTCTGCCGTTAGCACTGCCACTGACTGCATATTTTAGTGGTTGAACCCCCCCGTGCAATAATAACTGATTCAGGTTTAGTGCACCTTTCTGCATGAATTTGCATATTAACTGTCGAAAATGCCAACACACTCGGGGCCGCAATACCTCAAGCACAATACATGGCAGAAACATCATACAGAGGAGATGATCTCATTACCTTTTGGATAAGCGTGTGCATACATTTGCATGTTGGTGAAGTGAAATGGCAGCAGGTGAGGTTATTTAAATGCCTTTTCTTCAGTTTAATCATTTCAAAATGCCAAAAGGCTGGTTTCTGTCTGAGCGAATGTTAAATTGATGAGCCAATGAAGCTCTCAGTCCCGTCTTAACGATCAATATGTCACCTACAGATAGTGCTTGGTTCTGGCTCGACTCTTTTCAAACGACAAACTTTCTCATATAACAAATTTGACAAAAAGTTCTTTTGTAAATCTAATCTTGGGCAAAGGGAAACATGACAGACAGAAGAAAGCATTCAGCTGCATCTTTGTTTTTTGTATTTCTTCGAGAAACTGACAAACATGTGATGGGAGGGGAGGGGAGGGGAGGGGTCGTCACGCCCAGTAGAATAAAAAAAGCAGATGTGTTTCTTCAGATAGTGTTTTGAAATCTTTCAGTTTGTCATAGACGGCGGATGCTGCGGTGCTGTTATTTCTGATATCATTTTGCTTACTGAGCATGCATTCCTTCTCGGGGTGGGGGGGGGTGGGGGGGGGGGGTAATGGGGCTGACAAACAGGCAAGCCTTCGCTCTGTGTGGAGCCCAAAGGAGCTGTCACAGAGGCAAAGCAATCCAACACCACACCAGCACTTTTGATTAGCCCAACATTAGACGGTGGGGGTTACACCACAGATCTAGAGCTGCTGTGCTCTGACTAAAGCTTTATGGGTCTCCCACATCAAAGTGAGTCAGCATGTCTCTCTCTCTCTCTCTCTGTGTGTCTCTTTCTCATCAGAAACCGGCTCAGCCATCACCTCCTCGTGCATCGGTCTGGGGAACTCACTCACGCCACCTGCAGGTCAGGCTGGCAAACCCGTCCCAGGTTACAATGGTGAGAGTCGGAACTGTCGATCCACATCCCAGCTACACTACACGTATAGTTTTATTTTAATGTCACAATTGCTGCCCCTTAATTACAGATACTTCTGCTCCTCCACTTCGCCGGTGGGGTGATGCACCATCTCTGAACACGAGTTGCTTGCTCTCTCCTCTCCTCTAGTCACAGTGATCGATGACGACATGCGAGAGGTGAAGGCAAGAACCCTGGGAAATATTGTGGTGAGGTAAGCTGTGTGACTATGTGAAGCAGCTCGGTCATTGCTTCACCTTTCTTCTGTCGCATGCTGTGAGCTGCCTGTGCATGGTGGACTTCATCAAAAGCTCCAGCAGGCCAACCCTTAGCCCTTTGTGCTGCCTTATCTTGCGTTCTGCTAGTGTTGACTCATGGCCAACACGGGGGGGGGGGGGGGGGGGGGGGGATTTCCAAGGAGTTCACATGTATACTGTGAATACAGGGATGACCACAGGTGGAGCTGTAAACAGACGGGAACAGCTGTGTTACTGTGTTTTCCTTCTAGTAGCCAGCAAGTCTGCAACCACAGCTTCATAACATCATAAACACGAGAGTGAGCTCATTGTAATGTGTTCATGGCTTCTAAGCACTGTGTGTTCAAGTTCAAGTAAAAAAAACAGCTGGAATCACGCTTTTTTTTTTTTTTTTTTTACATCCACTTTTTCAGCATCAGAAATGCGTCTCCTTCATTCTCCTTTCAGAGAAATGAATCCATGCAGAGGCATGTTTAGGGTTCAAACCTGGGAAATGGGATCATCTTGGTCAAGAAGGGGGGGATTACTGGAAGTCTTTGGATAAACACAGGCTGAGTAACTGAGCTCTCCTATCCGCCGTGTGTGAGAGCGTCAGTCTAGACGGTTATCCATTACTTTATTGGGTCCAATCTGATTGACTGCTCTTAATGACATTTTTCATAAAAAGTGTTATTTAATGTCATGGTTGAAGTATTTTTTAAAGTCATGCAGACTCACCTTTATTATTTTGTGTACGTTTATTGGTTAAAGAGAAATATTGTAATGGAACTAAACATCAATTTTCAACACAATCTCTTCCTTCAGACCACCTTTACCACCCGGGGCAGCGCTGTCACTGTGGCAGAACCACGCTCTGTTTAAGGAGCTCTACTTCACTAAGTTCCCGGTAAGACGCGTCATCATTTCCACACGAAATCATTTGCACAGCTGCCTGATTTGATAAAGAACGATTGTGTTTAATTGAAGTTCTGTTCTATTTGGATTCATATTGTAGCAGAGTGAGTAGTGATTGGTATGTGTGGTAACAGGGCGCCCTCTAGTGGTGAAATCCTTCATCACAGAGTCACTTTGGTTTTTGCGGCCAAAGAGAGACCTCATGAATTCAAATGTACTCTGATTGTAACCGTTCCTTTCTATTCCACCACCAGGGCTACTATGACACCATGGACGCAGGTTTTGTGGACGAGGAGGGTTTCCTTTACATCATGTCCCGGTCTGATGATGTCATCAACGTGGCAGGTCACAGGCTGTCAGCCGGAGCATTGGAAGAGGTAGGAGAATGATTACAGAGCAGGTGACACAAAGGTTTTCCCAACTCTTTGATGCATGTACGTGTGTGTGTGTGTGTGTGTGTGTGTGTGTGTGTGTGTGTGTGTGTGTGTGTGTGTGTGTGTGTTTTGCAGTCGGTGCTGCTGCACCCTGCAGTCGGAGACTGTGCTGTGGTGGCTCTAGAGGACGCGCTGAAGGGTGTCGTTCCCTTGGCCCTGTGTGTACTCAAGAATGGTGAGGCATGGCAGATGCATAGTGTAGCATTAACTCAAGTCACGATGAGTAGATATTCATGAATATACAGATCATAACCCACACTGAATTCCAGCTGCTATTAAAACTACTTGTGCTTGTTCACAACATTGCGCTTTGTTTTCTCAGGTGTGCAGAAGAACGAAGAGGAGATCATAAATGAGATGGTGAAGCTCGTGAGAGACACCGTCGGACCAGTGGCTGCCTTTAGGAAAGTGCTTTTTGTCCAGGGATTGCCGAAAACGCGCTCTGGCAAGATCCCTCGCTCCGCTTTAGCTAACCTTGTCAACGGCAAGCCTTACAAGGTATGATGCAATCTTAGAAATAGAACGGACATTGAACTCGCCTTGGTCATTTGGCTTGGTTTAAAAGAACATGGCTCTCAGCACTGTGCATAGAAATAGAGTTAGTAAGCCCACTACTACAGTTAATCTTTCCTCATGACATACAATACTATGACTTTAAAAAAAAAGAAATGTCGACATGCTATACATGTTTTTCCTAATTGAAAAAAGTATTTTTTCTTGCAGATCACTCCAACCATCGAGGACCCAGAAGTGTTCAAAGACATTGAGAGGGAGGTAGAAAAAGCCCTGAGACTTCGTGGGGCCTGAACTCGCCTGTCGGGTGATAAAGAAAGATGAACTTGGCAAAACAAACGCACTCCCTCGTTAAGATGTGTACGCAGTGTACTAGGTGTTGCAAATGGGAACTCAAACTAGAGCCAAGTTGAAAGGTAGACATTGATGTCAGTAAGTTTTACAATCTTTGCCAAATCCATATTTTCATTTGTAATAATGAAATTATAAGTCTAATGTGAGACTATACTGGACTTCAGGCTTTTTATTATTAATGAGCCGTACACATTCCAGATTCTGAATGAAGAAGAATGAAGACAATCTATTCACTGACAGTATTTTTTTTTTTTTTATTGACAATGAAAATTTGCTTGCTCACCACTTACTTTTGACCAAAAGTACAAGAAGTAATAAATAAAAAAAAAAAGAAAAAAATGGGCACAAAATAAAACAATTCATTATTCGTGCAAATTGAAGATGTAAAAACAAATGAAAAGCGTAAGACTTATGTATGAGTCAGAAATAACTAAAAGACAGATAACAGGGCTGGACACTCCGACAGAAACAAAGAGTCAACAGTTACACCGATGTAAGTCACAGCAAGCAACAGGGTGGTCATCAAAGGTCACCTCACTTCAACATGGTCATTACACTCTACGCACACTATGAGCTAAAGCAGTCTGTCTTTCAGTTATTTCCTCTATTCTGTTATAGTCTGTGGGGGGGGAGAGGGGGGGAGAAGGCCAGCTTGGCTGAGTGTTTGTCCTTTTGTGTTAATGTCTCACCCGACAAAACATACAGTACAACAATTTGACAGGTTCTGTGAATGTCATCCTGCTTTTTTTTTTTTGTTCTCTGAGAGTAATGTGAAATGTCTTGTTTTTGGCTACTAAATAGTCCGTTGAGTTGATGCGGTTGTATCAAAGTGCTTTGTCGTGTTGTTCCAGTGCGTCGACATGTTTTGTGGGGCTCGGAGTGGTTTTTGTACACCACTAGAGGGCGGGTTTCACATCTAGTCTCTTCCTCTCTCTCGCTCTATGGTGCAGCACAGATTTATCATCATCAGCACAATGAAAAAATAAAACCATATGTACAAAATGATCTGGAGATGGTGGGGGGGGAGGGGGGGGTATGGAGACAGTTTAAAGAGCAGCATATATTAATCTATGGTCCACTAAATGAGGTGGCAGGGAAGTTTTTTTTGCACAAACTCTGAATATCTTTTTATACATAGATCAGATGTGTGTATATATTAAAAAATGGCATATTTATTTACAGATAAACCTACACATCTCCTGTAGAAGAAATACACAGTACGTTATGCTTCGACAAGTTACTGTACATGTAAAAGGTAGAAATGGTGACAACAGGGCAGCCTGCAGGACAGTTTAGCACCGGCATCTGGTGCCCACATTATAGGGAGGGGAGGGGGGGAGGGGGGGTCAGAGAGGAGAGCAGGGCTTCTTGGCAGTGCGTGTCATCAGAATGGTTTGTTCCTCGGCAGGTTGGCCTGTCCAGCAGCTCCACCAGTTTGTTCAGAACTGTACCTGAAGGGAAGCAGAAGGAGCGGTTTTCACTGAGGTACTTGTGACGTTGATGAGGTTTCTAAAGAACGGATGCAACAAGCCTCGAGGTTTGGTGTGGTGTGTGTGTGTTACAACCGTAGGAACTGTGGTCTTTAAATACATACCGTCTGAACGTTTTATTAACCATATAAAAAAAAAAAAGTCGAGGCAGAAATTAAGAAAGTTGCGGTTATTTGTAGGTTGTGACATCTTGCAGCAGTGGAAGAAAAATAAAAGCGCAGAAAGCTCAATTCTGTGCAGTCATAGTGTAGCAGGTCGAGAAAAGGTCATAAAAGTCCTGGTGTAATATTTCTGCTGACAATTCCATTATCCAGTGTGAAACAGTCGTAATTCACACCTGTCAGTTATGACACATTTATATTTACTCCCCACTAGAGTAAACTATAACTGCTCTGTAGGAAGTAGTGAATGAGTGTCCACCTGGGCTTCACATCTACAGCAGGGTTCAGGGTCTCTTCTTGCATCAGGTTGTCACTATTATTAGTCTGTGTGTAAGATACTGAACTCGTTAATTTGAAGCAGATTTCTAAAGCTTGGACCGAATCTGACTCATCGTTTTTGTTGGACGGACATTATAGCGGCGACATCGGTTCGATAAGGTGGCTTCCCTGCCGTCTCCTCCCACCTTAGTCACAGCTTCTTGGCAAAAACACTGCACGGACTCGCCAAGCCAAAAAAAAAAAAAAAAAAAAAGCACGTCTGAAGAAAGCTGTGTATTGAGCGAAGTGTTGTGTTACATACAGCGTACAGTTTAAGGTTCCCCTCTTCCTCCAATCAGCAGGAGTAGGTTCTCACCGTGGAGCTGTCCAGCCGCTGCACTGCAGAGGGTCCGACTGTACGTGGAGACAGCGAAAGAGACAGAGCGTTAAGTCGAAAAATATTCAAAGCTCCTCCTCATCAAGACCGAGGATGTAAACATTCCTCCACACCGCTAAACATGTGCCACAAGATCAGACGTCCTCAACGGATCACAAGCAAAAACACTTCTCTCTCTCTCTCTCTCACAACAGAGGGTTACTCGTAGTGTCGCCCTCAGAAGAGGGCAGCCATGTATATCACACACTCAAAGGAAGTCTGGGGTTTGAGTGTATCGAGGACGTCACAGACCAGGGAGACAGAGGAACACAGGAGGACTGTTTCAGTGTCACTGGGAACACCTCGTTAGAGGAGAACACGGGCCACAATCAGAGCAGCGGGATGATTCACAGTCACGTATCGCAATGTGTGACGACACAGTTTGCTAATACACTCTGCATCCCTTTAAACAATCATTTTCAGCTCATTACAACTTGGATCTTGACTTTGATTGAGAATGCTGAGTGAACTGTTGTTTCCAAAGGACCAGCTCAGGACAACTGGGAACACTGTCTGTGTTCCCAGATCTGGACGACTACTTTGAGCGCATTGTTATTGAACCGATGGCCCAAAACTACAAAAGCAAGAACCAAGTAGCACTAACCTGGAATGATCCTTTAATGAAAAGCCCATTCCAGCCGGTGTTCTCGTTTAACAGCAGAGGGATGAGGAATGACACAAACTGTCAAGTTTGAGTTATTGAGACATCGAGGACACACCGCTCCCTATGTAAACCTCCTGATTCAGGCCAACTTACATAGCGCCGCTCGCTCCAGACACCTTTTTTGTTTTGCCGCTTAATTACTGTAACTTCAAGGGTTACACCAGCAAGCATGGGTCGTAAACCCATAACTTGACGCCCTAGCGTTTACAACCAGGGGGGACTAAACGAGGCTATTATGCAGCTTTACAAAACAACACCCGTGGAGTTGGATATCAGAGATTCAAGAGTAGAAGAGAGAGAGGCGAGGGGTGAGAGACCACAAAGAAAAGGAGAGGTACAGCCGGACAGTGGTGAAGAGGAGGGAGTGTATGTAGAATAATAAGACACGCAGGGCCAACAAGCCCAGAACCCTCAGTGGGACATAGCTGACCTTGAAACCAATCCAAATACATGTCGTCGGGACTGTCGTCCAGCGCCTCATAGAGGACTGCAGAGCAGCCGTCACAGAGTCGGAGAGAACAAGAGACATGGTCACAACACAGCAGGGAGCAGACAACTCCTGCGCTCAGGTGTGCTGCCTTCATCTACCAGTGCAACCTTTGCTCCGCAGCTGCCTTTGAGAAATATATCCGCCTTAAAACACATTTCATGCACTAAACAAAGTAACACCAAGACCAACAAGAATTACTGAACAAAACAATCTACCGGTGGACGACTGAAGGTGCAGAGACGGGGACTTACCTTCGGGGGGCAATCTTCGGGAGTGGCCAGACGTGGTGGTGAGACGGAATCCAGCAGGGAGCGTCTCTGCTGAGCCGGGCATCATACTTATACCGTGAACGTCTCGAGGCGGGAACTGCCTCCTCCACGACGGGCCCCGGAAGTCTTTGTCGTCACACTGATGGAAAGACAAACGTCGTTCACACGTTTTAGGCTCAAACTTGAATATGCATTCAGTAATAATCTCTGTCTGGGACAGTTAAATACATAGTTTATGCTTTCAGTGCAGCAATGATGTGGCAGCGTCATTTAACTGGTCTGATTTACAGACAAACAGAAACCATAATTAAAGATCTTTGGATATTATCTACCACTTGACAATGCGAGCTAATTAATTATGCTGAACAATCTTGAATATAAATAGGGTTGGTAAGAGTGTAATATTGTTTGCTAGGGGTCTGAAGTGACTGATACGCTTTGTTTGTGGTGACATTAATATGGTGACATTCATGGATAATAGCTGAGCTCACCTCATCCAGTCTCCTGTCGGTGCCCAGCGCCAGCATGTTATTGTACTCTCGCTCCAGAATCTGACGTGCCTGAAGGACAGAAAAACAAACATCATGATTTCCACAAAGCCGGCTATTTTTAGCAGAGTGGCAGCTGACATGTTACGTCATTTGCGCTGCATATCCATTTTTACCTTTATAGATGAGATAAGCAGTGAACATTCACAGGGAAGCCTGCCAGAGTGACAGTTGGCAAAATCTGCATGTTCTGATTTAGGTTGGACCAGCTCTCTGAAGGCTGACACCAACATGCCTCTACGTTTGGACCGACGCTGGTGACGGAGTGTTTTGGTGGAGTACCTGAGTGTTTTGGTGGAGTACCTGAGTGTTTTGGTGGAGCTGGAGTACCTGAGTGTTTTGGTGGAGCTGGAGTACCTGAGTGTTTTGGTGGAGCTGGAGTACCTGAGTGTTTTGGTGGAGCTGGAGTACCTGAGTGTTTTGGTGGAGTACCTGCATGTTTTGGTGGAGCTAGAGTACCTGAGTGTTTTGCTGGAGTACCTGAGTGTTTTGGTGGAGTACCTGAGTGTTTTGGTGGAGCTGGAGTACCTGAGTGTTTTGGTGGAGTACCTGAGTGTTTTGGTGGAGTACCTGAGTGTTTTGGTGGAGCTAGAGTACTTGAGTGTTTTGGTGGAGTACCTGAGTGTTTTGGTGGAGATGGAGTACCTGAGTGTTTTGGTGGAGTACCTGAGTGTTTTGGTGGAGATGGAGTACCTGAGTGTTTTGGTGGAGTACCTGAGTGTTTTGGTGGAGTACCTGAGTGTTTTGGTGGAGATGGAGTACCTGAGTGTTTTGGTGGAGTACCTGAGTGTTTTGGTGGAGATGGAGTACCTGAGTGTTTTGGTGGAGTACCTGAGTGTTTTGGTGGAGTACCTGAGTGTTTTGGTGGAGATGGAGTACCTGAGTGTTTTGGTGGAGTACCTGAGTGTTTTGGTGGAGATGGAGTACCTGAGTGTTTTGGTGGAGCTAGAGTACCTGAGTGTTTTGGTGGAGATGGAGTACCTGAGTGTTTTGGTGGAGTACCTGAGTGTTTTGGTGGAGGTGGAGTACCTGAGTGTTTTGGTGGAGCTAGAGTACCTGAGTGTTTTGGTGGAGATGGAGTACCTGAGTGTTTTGGTTGGGGATCTGGAGGAGCAGCGCCAGACTGCTGTAGTCAAAGTTGTCATCCAAGGCGACCAGAGCTCCGTGCACGCCGCTCTCTAGCAGGATGTTGGCGTAGTCCCGCAGGCCTATGCTCTGCACCCAGCGGATGACCCGCTCATTACTCCACACCAGAACGTCTGCGCACACACACACATGGGGACAGAAATCTCACTTTAAAGCTTCACCTCTTTTTATTCATTTGTAGCATCTGGTTTTGGTTTGTTAAGATGTTTTTATTTCATATTTTTTGGTGCACTTGCCTCTCATTTCGTGCTGACTGTGCTCCCTGCGTCTCTCCAGTTCCTTCCTGTCATAGTTGAGCTTCTTCAGACCCATGATCCCATACTGTAAACTTGTTCTGGGGTTAGAAAATCACACATTTACATCGCCATGTGACAGAAACCGTTCCCCATCTAAATATTTGACATATATCTGTGAAATCTACGACTGATTCTCTCGATGACGCAGGTGAGGTCAGTCCAGTACCTGTGGAAGCTGTCCACCATTTTGAGGTGCACCCTCAGGTCCTTCTTGGTGAGGTGGTCCAGCATGCGTGCGTCCACCAGGCACTCCATGAAGTAGCTGCGGTACTGAGGTAGTCCTAGACTGGGCAGCCACTCGTTCCCTATCCACTCATGGTTCATGTCGCCATAAGCTAGGGTCTGATGGAAACGACTCGAGTCAGCACACTGATGCTTTTACTGGATACGTGTTCATATATGCTGTAAGATTGAACCTTACCTGTGCCCAGCTGCCCTCCTCAGAGTCTGACTTCTGATTGAAACAAGGAAAAGAAAAAAGTTGACTTTTGACAGGAAATGAAGGTCCACTGTGATCTGATCGCTCTGTAACAAATGCTGCAGCTGCACACAAACGATACTTAAAATGCAACTGGCAAGAAACACTAAACCCAACACGGTGCATGCTGAATGAACACAGGAAATATCTATGAATATATATTAATGTTATTTGGTTACCCAACGTTAACTTTAGCCGTAGTGCTCCTACGCCTACGAGAATAGAAAGTTTATTTTCACAAACCTTGACTAATGACAAAGTGTGTTTTCGAGAATATGGTAAAAAGTGGAAGTTGCTGCTGAGCAACATAAACGCTGAATTGGTCTCCAGGGGATCGTTTTTACCCTCACATGTGGCGGTTTGCATTTAGTTTGGAAATAGGTCTTGAACAATGGTACAGGATTGTCTTTTAGCGCTCTCTGTACTGCAGGTTCTGAAGTCAGAGATAAAGCCCATTGTGTGTGATGCATGTTAAAGCCTTAGAATGAGGTCATATTCCTGCTAGGAGTCGTGTAAAATTAACATGATTTTACATAGTTATGGGGTGATGGTACTGATGGAGTTATCCAGTTATTTATTATGCTAATTAAAATGCAATGATCACAATGTACATAATGAAAAATCTACTCCATGACCACAGCTTGAAATAGTCTCACAACGATGTAGAAGTTCAAACACAGCACACCAGATCTCTAGAGTTCTCAGACTCACCGATGTTCAGACCTGCAGAAGCTAAATGCTGTTAAATAACCTGTAGAGATCTGGTGCGTTACTAGAAATAAGCAGTGTAGCATTGATGATTCATGAACTGTCACAATGGAAATGAACCGAGTCAAACTCCAGCACCTTCACTGAGCCATCATCAGCAACAAAGCATGCCTCCTCCATCAGTCACCAACCGGGTCTCTCTACATTCAACCCCTCGGATATCCGCTCTCACACCCAGACGCACATGACTGACGGAGAGAGGGAAAGGGCGACGGCCAAGGACAGAAGGGGACTGACCGTTTTGGAAGGGGCCGCCATGGTCTCCATCTCCTCATGGGTCAACCATACATTGCCTGACGCCTACAAGGGGGCGGAGCCCGAGAGACAGAGCAGCAGCAGCAGCAGCAGCAGGGTTGGTAGTAGAGGTCCGGTAGGAGGGGCAAGCAGTGTTAAAGAAGAAGAGCAGCACCACTGTAAGCCAATAGTGTTATAGCATCACAGACAGATCATGAACTGGCCCCCCAAACCCGCCAGGGGTCAAAGGGCATACGAAGAGGACAAAGACAACACGGTACAGCACAGGACGTCCCGGTTTAGGCACACAGTACAAATAACAGACGGCTGCCATGCACGACAAGGAGAACGAATAAATTAGTACCATAGACACCAACAGAGACACAAACACCACATTACTCCTCCCTCTGCATCTATAGTCTACCAGTAAAGGGTCAGTTCACTCAAACCACTTCTCTCAGGTGTTATCTAACCTGCGGTGAGTAGTCAATGGGGACTATTTCTTTGGTAGAAAGTAGTTCCAATCAAAACAGTGCACCTAATTCCAATGGGGTGGAGGCAGAAATCTCAGCAAATATAGCTCCAAAAATATCACAACTAACTTTTTTTTGTGAATTGTGTGAATCGACCCTTTATTCTGAGGCACAGTTCTGCATTCACAGCGAGGCACATGACTCCTAACGAGGAAGGGTTGTGATCGGACGCGTGGCGATTTTACGAGGTGTGGAAGTTGTGCTAAGTAGTAGATGAGAGGGTGAGGTAAAGGGGGGACAGGGGTGAGAGCATAAAAAGAGTACCACTGGTGTTATTCTACAATGGGAGGAGACAGAAAAAGTGCAAGAGCTCATGAGTTACGACTACTGCATGCATAGTGGAGACTAAAAACACAAACTTTAATGAATATCATCAGCTGGGTTTGTGTAACGGCGCACACCTTCTCGTGTCGGCATGATGTATGGTCTGCATTGTTCGTGCACGTGTACCTTTAGTATATAAAGCGTATTAGTCCTTGCTCTGCAGTGCAAAGCGTCGCTATCGTTAAGGAGCAGCAACGGCCCTCCGAGACAACGGGGAGCCATGAAAGCGACTGTGGTGTGGAATAACTGGAGAGCTAAATCACAGTACACACCGGAGCAATGTTCTCCAAAAACAGGGCCATCACTGACTCCCACTGTACCCCACTCACTCACTTATCACCAACACTGCAGGATGTAAAATGTGCTGGGCGGCTCTAAGTGTGTCGCTCATATGTGTGGAGGCGCTGTGCATGAAAGCAGAGAGAGGACAATCAGTTATACAAACATTTGTCAGAGCTGATCTGGAGGCGGACATTATTTTTAAAGAAGTAATTCGGGCTAATATTAGCAGAGTGAAGTGATGTTAAACAGGACGGGAGTGAGAGGAGTGTTTTTGGCGAGAGTTACATGAGAAGATTAATGTTACTGTTCAATGTGAAGCTGGAACGAGCAGCCTGTTAGCTCGGTGGAGCATAAAGACTAGAAACAGATAGTCTGGCTCTGCCCAATGGTATCAAATCTGCATACCAGCACTTTTAAATGATCAACATGTTCATAACCAGCCAGAAAATCCTTCTCTTCCATTTACTCACAATCACTTCTTCCTCTTGATTAGCTCAACAAATGCTCGTACAACTGAGCTCCCGGCCTGCGTCCATGTTCCCATATGTTCTGTACAACTCACGGTTCTGGAGGTGGGCGGTGCAGAGGGGCTGGTGAGGGAGACCATCTCCTGGATGGCCAGGCGGAGTTTGAGGCGGTGCAGAGGGTTGCTGATACCGATCTCCCTCTGGATCTCGGTGTCGGACAGGGCCGACATGATGGCGCCGCTCTTCACGTTGGCGCGGCACGCCGCCACGTACCAGGCCGGCATTCCCAACCACAGCTGAGAGGAGAGGAGAGGAGAGGAGAGGAGAGGAGAGGAGAGGAGAGGAGAGGAGAGGAGAGGAGAGGAGACAAACAAGCACGGGATGTTGAGTTTGGATTGAAAGTAGAAGAAGCTCTTTCTCTCTGAATATCTGGTTGTCCATCTTAAAACACCGTGGACATGATTTGGTTTATTTAACTCTATATTTACTGTGTCATGAAACAGTTTTTATTCCACTAAAATATTAAAAAATACTTTTTTCCAGTCGCCATTGCAGCGTCTTCATCATTCTGAGTTTCACTTTAGTCCCTTGATAGTCAACATGCTTCACAGGATTCTTCAATCTGGCCTCTTCAAGGCCTTTTGTTCAATAACTATCAGCAGACTATTAATAACTGGAACGTTGAGGTACATCCACTGAACACCAGGGGGCAGTAGTGTTTCTACAGTTTGTGTTCAGTTCGTCCAACAATACAAGACGAGGGGAACCGAGCCAGCGATTCATCACACATTTTAAAAAGGTATTGTTTTGGTTTATCAATGTTTTTGTTACTTATATTACACTAACAATATAAAAAAAGTTACAATTATAATATATGAACTGGCTTATTTAATTAAGTCAAAGATGTGTAACAGTGAGCTGCATGCATGGTAAACATTAAGGTAAACGGGACCTTATTTAGTCTGAATTCTGAGTATTCTGCATGTTATTTAAAGAGAAACATGGTAAACTGTGGGGTACATGTAGGACAAGTCAACAGGAAGCTTCTGAGCAGGACAAGTAAAGCTCTTCAGTCTTTACATGCACCTTTAGTACCCTGCAGGTATGTTTATTTGCAATGGAAAATCAACAAGAGATCAACAAACTTTAAAGTCTTCTTGGCACAGCGACTTCTTACCTCCAGCCAGGCTACAACGGTGGGACCGTCCCATTGGGCGAAAGGTAAACCCTTTCTCCTGGCCTCCTCCAACAGCTCGTGTCTGAGGGGGCGGGGACAGAGGAGACCTTGTATGAACACATGTACTCGCACATCATAACAAACACACATCGTCTCCCGTCCGACACAACACCACACCCGCATGAGCTCTCTCACACGCTCACTCCTGCACACCGCTCTCCACAAATCCCTGCAGTCACAGCGTCGTGTCTGTGTGTGTGTGTGTGTGTGTGTGTGTGTGTATAATACATGAGAGGAGAGTACTCAAACACATTTTTATCTCCCAGTGTTGTAAAGGGCCGTGTTTTATCATTCATCTCTGTGCTGCCAGAGAGCGGCGCAGACAAGCGCACAACTGTAGCTACACTCAAACACACACACACACATGGGCTTTATATTCCTGAAGGGGATTCACTCACTACATCCAATCCCCCGATCCCTGATCCTGGCGTTAACATTCTCCTCTTCGTACACCTACAGTATTTATCATCTTAAATTCACTGCTAGTAGAAACCAGGACCAGCCCAACATGTTTTAACCCTGTAGGGTTTCATGGTAGGGAAATCAGTAACTAATATAAATACCTGTAACTCAAGAAGTTTGGCATAATTAATTCTAGCTCGAGCCGTAGGTGTTGATCCACCAGCGAGGCACCGAGCTACAGTGGACCTGGACACTACTGATCCCAGTTCAGAATCTAATCTGCTGAGAGAGATTGTTCTCACACAGACACTCTTGTTGATGCAGTGTTTAAATCATGCAGCCGGGTATTATTAAAAGTAGCTTTTCATCACATTGTCTGGGCTGCGCTCCATGTTTTTTTTATGATGTTGTTGAGCAGGTGTTGAAAGTGTAACCTAAGAGGGCCGAGTGGTGTTTTGTTTTGCCTCACGGCGATGTGAATTGCGCCTTATCGACACGAGAGCAGGTGTATTCAGAGCTATCTGCATTGTGCCGAATCCTCCCACACTCGGCCCAGACATGGAGAACTTACAAACAAGCCCGAAAAAAATGCCCCCGACAAACGTTGGAGACCAAAGGCACACACACACTCGTACTCACACCCACACGCCAAAGACAACGCCGTTCTTATTCTATTTGGGGAACACATTTCATGACAGAAACTCGGAATCAACAACGCTTTCCCCGAGTGCGTTGTCAAAGAACTTGACAAATGGAAAGAGTTCTGCTTGTTAACAAACATGAGGACATGTAGCACTCGGAGCGTTGAAGGCCTCAGTACAGTGAAAGGGCACTTTAAACACAGCATACATGGTGCACAAGCCTACAGGTGACGGGGGAGGGGGGAGGGGGGGGGGAAATGTGTTCGTCCAAACACAAGCAGGTACAATCACTGTCTCATCTATCCAGCACATGGAGAGATATAGCTCATGTTTTATTCATGTTATGTTCAGGTCATGGAGAAATACAGCCACTGAACATAGCTGGGGAAAGGGAAGTAAGGAAACAGTTATGACAAATCATACAAACAAAAAGAACATTTCCCATAACCAGATATTACAGCTGGTTATTTCACACACACAGAGAGAGAGAGAGAGAGAGAGAGAGAGAGAGACACATAAGGAGAGGAAGACATTCGAGGTTTCAAAATTGGGCCCCAGTTTTATACGCGGCACATTCTCTGTCCAGCCAGGGATGCAGCTGCCATTGAACTGTAAAAAGGGGGGAAGAAACGTCTTCAGATGGTAAATGAAAAGAAAGAGAGAGAGAGAGAGAGAGAGAGTGCAATGGCGTCGTTAACAGCCATGAGGGATAGAGAAAGACACGGATAGATAGATAAGAGACGTCAGCTTTGGCACTGGTCTTTTCGGGAGAGGACGCATGGCGGGCGGACAGACAGGAGAGATGGCAGACAGGGCAAAATGGCTGAGACAATGGTCATAATCCAGGAGGTCAGTTATACATCCTCACAACTTACCCGCTTTGTTTAGAGTCAGAGGATGATGAGAGGGAGAGGAAGGGTTAGAGAGGAGAGAACCAGAGAGCAAAGAAGAGAGAGAGAGAGAGCGACGGGGAGACAAAAGTACACAAAAGTTAATGACTTAATAGGCAGTTAAGGGTACGGCTCTAAACAGAAACACGCACACACACACACACACACACACACACACACACACATCTCACAATGGAGGACGTTTACAGGAGCATCTGTAGACCAGTCAAAAAAAATAAAAGTCATCTTCTACAATGCAGTCCTGACCACATCTCGTGCAGCAGAGGGAATGAGAAATGCACTGAAACACAGCAGGACCCCCTCCATGGCCTCACATTCAGATGCTCAGTTACATTCAGATACTTGGCGTTAAACTCTTGAGGAAAGCAAAAGGAGAATAGGGGGGGAAAAAACTGCACACCGACAATGAGAACCACGGCGGCATTGATCGATCAAGATGCTGAAATGGAAATAGTGCAGGCAGCTCAGAATGGCATGCGGTGTGGAGGAGGCGCCAAGATGCAAGGTGGTGGTGGTGGTGGTGGTGGTGGTGGTGGTGGTGGTGTGGCCTTAATCCCGGACACCGCTATGAAGAAGTCAGTGCAGTGGAAGAAAAACAACACATTTGTCAACGTACAACAAACGACACTCTCTATTGACTACATGGGAGGCAAAGTTATTGGTCATGACAACTCGATGTGCACTTCGAGCAAATGACATTCATCATTTGGCACTGGGGCATGGCAAATACACACACACACACACACACACACACTCATTCATTCTGCTGAAAGATTTTATTTGCCAGGGCGGGGGGGGGGGGGGGGGGGGTTCCCCCTCTTTTCCTGCAGGGCAGAACAAACCCGATCTGACCGAGAGTGTAATCTACGGGCGGTGTGTTGGGGAAAGCCGTCTATAGCTTCCAAATTGACAAAGTAGCTTTGTGAGATTAATTGGGTTTTCAGCCTGGATCAATAGTCTGACTTTGGCTCCGTGTCTGAATACAGTGAGGCTGATCTCTGCGCCTGGATGCTGATCCAGGCTTCTGCTTTTATAAAAATCGATCCCGCTCTCAGTGTGGGATGTTATGGCGTTGCATATACAGCGCAGCCCGTGCTTTCATAGAGGGAGAGGGCTGGAGGTAAAACACAGGAGGCAACAGCCTGCCTGTGTGTCAAAGGTCAGATTGGACTATATACTGTAATGCAGCCGTGAACGGTCTAAAAACATGAAGCTAGAAGACTTCCACACACAATGCGTCACTTAAATATGACCTTAATAAGGCCATTTGTCCACGCAGACATGACATGGACACTGCAGGCTGTGTACGGGAAGACCCTACTAAGGGACTACTTGGACGTCTGCTTTGGCGACTTAGTGTTGGTTCTTTTGGACAAAGCTTACTTCTTTTTCAACCTGCGGTCCTTCTCGGCCTGAGTTCCCAGCTTGCTCAGCCCCATGTCCTGGCCCGCCATGTCTGGGTCCATCATGGTCGCTGAGAGAAGAGGAGGAACACGGGTTATACAATCTGAAATTGATCGTTCACAACTGACACGATACATATGATGCATAGAGAGTGTAGGAGCATCTGGTTTCTGTCTAAGTATGCATAAACATCTTACTACAAGTATTAGTAGCAGTAATACCATCCTGAGTTTCAGGTGTCTAAGTGCCCCAAAGAGACATTCCTACCCTGACACAACACAAATTTGGGATGTTGGTACCAAACGAAGTCTGAAGTGAGCGATCATCATCTTGCATCAGTAATGTTGAAACATGTCTCCCGTGCCCACCTTGTGGATCTAACATGACATGTCTGTGTGCCAGGTGTGCCAGCCTGCCCTTCTCCTTCTTGCCAAAAAGCCGTCCGATGGAGGATTTGATGCCCTTCTTCTTCGGATGCTTGTGGAGGGAGTCCTGGCTGCTGGCCACACTGCTCAGCGCGCTGGCCTCCGCCTCCAGAGACGACACGATCCTGAGACGACACAAACAGGCACAGGAAACACGAGTAAAGCCTCCAGGTCCACTTCAGTTTCATGAGATTATTTCTCCAAAAGGTCAGGTTTGTTTTTTAGATTTTCATTAGCAACCTTGTGAAAAGATTTGGATAAATAATGACAATAGGGAGTTTCTAGAAGCGGGCTCACTGTGACATACCTCAATGCACCTCTTACCTTATGTCTTTGCTCTGTTCCTTTTTTTCTGTGCAGTATTCTCAAAGTATTTGCTGCTTTCCCCCCCCAACTGCACTTTTTAAGCTCATTCATCCACGCCAATAACCGAAGACGCATCTAATATAGCTGCTGCTGCTGCTGCTGCTGCTTTAAGTTTGAAAAAGTACCCAGATTATCTCAAGTGTGCTCAGAAATTATGCACGGCAAAATTGCAGCGAAATTGGAAGCTTCGAAAATAAACCATCTCAAAACAAGACGGCGCTACGACGAGTACGCCGTCTGAAAACCGGCACATCGAGCAAACATCTTACAGGAAAGAATATCATTTGCATCCCAGATAGAGAGGCAAATAAACAAAAAAACTCTAATTAGAAGCAGTCCAAACATTCAACAGGAAGTAAACAACACAGAAATGACTTTAGGGAACGCTTGGCACAGCCGACACCTACCCTCGTGAGTCATTGTGCGAGGAGGCGGGCAGTGTGTGTGTCATTCGGACGCTGCGTGGCGTTGCGGGGGGCGACGTCTCACACTTGATGGTGGCCTTGTCCTCGTGGCCGTCCTCGTCCACCGCCGCTATCTGAGAGACGAGGGCAGAGAAAGGGACATTAGGACCCTCGGAGACTAATAAATCACGCATCTATAGCAACCTTATCATTCAATTACACCGTGTGTACCTTTCTCCTGTGTTTCCTCAGATCACTGGGCTGTTGGGCAGAGAAAAGACAAAAAGGCCAATCGTCAATATCCACGTGTTGAAGCAGGGACAACAAACATCTCCACTCTGGTGATAAATTAAACACTATTGGCTCATTCATATTATCATCATACCCAACATCAGATCATCAGTTCACAGATCAATACAGAGGAGGGGATTGGAAAATCAAAGCCTCGATGTAAAGGACACGCTTCTCTTGTTCTGCTGGATTATAGGGGAATAGTTGAATATTTCATCAGTGTGAAAAACTCCCTTTAATGTGCACATCTGGAGTGTTTGAGCCTCCGGTCAGCGTGGAGAGCGTTGGAGAGGACCTGAGCTGTAAAACATATTACTGTCTATTCTTGGAGAAACGGCAAGCCATCCCGGTTTGACATCTGGGCTGCATGATGACAGCTGACGGAGCAAGAGAAGTTTCTGTCACCGCTTTCTCTGCACGCAAATTGAATGCAGCAAGTCTTAAAAAAATCATGTCATCTCGAGCTGTACGGCTTAACATGCAGAGATACTCGGGGCCGAACAGCTGGCTCACCTTCAGGTCCTGTGCTTCCTTATTTCTTTATACAGAAATGATGGTTACCACTGAAGAGCCATCAACATACGGCAGCCTTTGCACAAGAGAGTGAGAAATATTCCATATACGATTCATTCAACTCAAATAAAATGTGTGTGACGCGAGGACATCAGATCCCTTATGGCCTGAAAAGACATTTCTGTCCGTCATTCACAGGATCAGGAATCGCCACCTCATAGAAAAACACGTCACATGTCACACTAGCTGCTGCTCATCGGTCATTTCATCAGTGCGATATATCTCAAGACACCACTTGTCTGTACGGGTTTGAACCCGGTGACATAACACATCTTGATACCGTGTTCAAGCGTTACGAAACCAATCATACCGCTGGACGCGGTGGTAAAGGTCACACTATATAATGGGTTGATCTCACAGAATTGACCAATTTCATCTTGCATGAGACGTTTTGTGTTCTGGGGATAAAGATTTGATGCCACTGCTCAGGTCAGGTCTCTTCAATGAACCCTAATGAAGACCTGCCACAGTCTAAAATAGTTCTCATGTTAATAGTTTTATTAACAACACATGGAACTAAGAAAGGCTTTTTAATCAAAGCTCTCCATACTCTTGCTCTTCTGTCTGTGACCCGCTGATCTATTTCACAAAGATCTTCTTAACGCCAATCCGCAAAGAAATGGTGGTCTACATGTAATTAAGCAGCTTACCAGTGTCATGACCCCCATGCGCTCCATATCGCGCGCCGGGCTTCGGGGATCAAGTTTGGGGGTGGAGCGTCCGCTGGGCGGGGAGGAGGAGGCCAAGGAGGAGGCGGTGGCTGAGGCGGTGATGGAGGCTCCGTGGTGGTGCATTCGAGCCAGGTTGAGGCCCTCGAGGCTGACACTGGCCACCCGGTTCTCAATCTCCTCCGCCCGCAGCTCCGTCGACTCCTTCTCCTCCTGGATCAGCCTTACGAGAGGAGAAGGGAGGACACGAGAGGGAAAAGTCAGCAGTGAGTACGAGTCTTCAGGTCACATCGTCATAAAGATTTTGCAATAAGGAGCTTATATCAGTGATCATTTCCAGCTTGACTGAAAAATATGGACTCTTTATCAGCATCGCTGCTGCAGCGTTTAGTGTTATCTTTGGAGGTGGATTTCTGGAGATTTGCCTCATAAATCCCATTAAATACCTACAGTATAAGGCAAACTAATTAAAGGCCAGAGTGAGAAGATAAAATGACTTTAAGTCAGATCATAAATTGTGCACAGACCCAGGGTTTAACTTTGTAATTAGCTGAGAGCTCCACTCTTTGCATTCATGATCTCTATCTGCCATCAGATTTTAATGAACTCTTCCTGAAAGAAATGTGACACTGTGTCTATTGACAGGGATGTAAATCAGCGAAGACCAAAAGCCATATTAACAACCCTTGAAATTAAGAACTAAGTGGAGTTGCGCCCGGGGTTATGAATACTTATCAGCACAAGATAATTACAGCTTTAAAAAGCAAGAGGCAGATCACATTTCCTGGAACATTTAGTGCATACGAGAAAAGCGTTTGGCTCGTAGACAGGAAGAGCGACCTGCAGACGTGCTGGAAACACAACTGGATAGTTGTATGAGCAGTACGAGTAGTATCAGAGGTATTAAGCCATATATTAGGATATAGGAGGACATTCTGAGTGTCTAGAACATAGTGATAAAAAGGGTTTATGGGTGGATTATACGGAATAAAAAGGCAACGCTTTCCAGGACATGATCTTAAAAACGTATAAAGTGCTAACTTGATTTAAAGTCAAATTGATTAGGAACACAATAAGTAAAGGAAGGAAATCAATAGCTCTGGGAATCTGGCCTTTTTATATTTAATTAACACGGCACAGTGTGTCAGGTACCGAATCTCCTTGTTGATGGCGTCCAGCTGCTCCTGCAGCATCATGGCCAGAGTTTGTGCATCAGAGTGGCCGCTGGGCGAGAGCAGGTCCATGGAGCTAAACAACGTTTCCCTGTCGTCGTCGTCGATGTCGGACATCTCCGTGTCGCTCTCGAAGTGGTGGCCTCCCAGAACCCCGAGCTGCTGCGAGCGCCATTCATGCTCCCCCAGCGACTTCGCCTGCTCACAAAGACGGGGACAGAATATGAAGAGCAGATTAAAAAACTTTGGATATAATACATTTAAAATCTTTAAGGGAAATAGAGGCTCACAGCTCACCTTGGTTTCATGCAGACCCAGTCTACCTCTCCTCGGTCGCCGGATAACCTTGGCTGAACGGTAGTGGTCCGACTGGGTTTCAGCCAGAGATCCCAGCGAGAATCGCAGCTCAGTTGACGTGTCCAGATGAGACCTGAGAAACAACTTTCATGAGTGATGTTACACCTCATGTTAACTGGTGTGTGCCTACACTAACACATCTTCTGGGTCACTGATGTTGAAGATTGCCAGCATCTTACACAAAGACTTTGCCTGAGCTATGAAGGAGATTACAAATATGGAGTTTAATCAGTACCTTCACAAAAACATAAGTAGTTATTAAAAATCCCTATATATATATATTAAAAAAACAAACTGATGTATTTCTGATGCAGACACAAATATCTCTCAAGTAACATATTTGGATGTTCCTGCACTTACAAACTGAGTGAACACATTGTTTAAGTTATGAATGCTTGCTATGTTAGCTAAGTGGCATTAACACTAGTGTTAGCTAACAAGTTAACTTAGCTTTATAATGCTAACAGACAACCTAGGATCATTAGCATTATGATTCTAATACCATTAGACAACATAACCCTACAAATAACTTACCAATTTAAATATATGCAATAAATAAGTTGCTAGCAGTATATACAAGCTAAGTACCGAACCTGCTGTCTAAGTTAGCTAGCATATACATTATACAGCCGGATAGACCACGTGAATGTTAAGCCATCAAGATGATATCATCTAATCATTATTACATATGTACATCGTTTAAAGCTGTATTTGATGTTGTAGCTAGCTTGTTGAGTGGGAGCTAACTGCTTTAACGCTATAAGCTGCTGGGTAGTGTAGTTCATAGTGGTGGAAGAAGTGGTCAGATATTTAGCTATAAGCAGCAGTACCACAGTGTAAAAATAGCCTATTACAAGTCCTGCATTCAGACGTTTTATGAGCAAGATATAGACTACTATAAATTTATATTTTTTTAGAGATGAATTGCCATTTAACTGTAAACCAGCTTTTTACAGTTGCAGCTCTCTGTGGTGGGGGTCATTTTAAGAACCCGTGCTTATACACGTACTGTTGTAGGCTTTCCTAACCCTCAAAATGTAAATCATAAAGTACAGGTACTTAAAAATGTGTGAGTAAACATGGGCTACATATTTATTTTGTACTAAAAAAGTAACTTTTTTCCCAAAGTAACTAAAAAAGTAACTTTTTTCCCAAAGTAACTAAAAAAGTAACTTTTTTCCCAAAGTAACTAAAAAAGTAACTTTTTTCCCAAAGTAACTAAAAAAGTAACTTTTTTCCCAAAGTAACTAAAAAAGTAACTTTTTTCCCAAAGTAACTAAAAAAGTAACTTTTTTCCCAAAGTAACTAAAAAAGTAACTTTTTTCCCAGAGTAACTAAAAAAGTAACTTTTTTCCCAAAGTAACTAAAAAAGTAACTTTTTTCCCAGAGTAACTAAAAAAGTAACTTTTTTTCCAAAGTAACTAAAAAAGTAACTTTTTTCCCAGAGTAACTAAAAAAGTAACTTTTTTTCCAAAGTAACTAAAAAAGTAACTTTTTTTCCCAGAGTAACTAAAAAAGTAACTTTTTTTCCAAAGTAACTAAAGTAACTTTTTTCCCAAAGTAACTAAAAAAGTAACTTTTTTTCCAGAGTAACTAAAAAAGTAACTTTTTTCCCAGAGTAACTAAAAAAGTAACTTTTTTCCCAGAGTAACTAAAAAAGTAACTTTTTTCCCAGAGTAACTAAAAAAGTAACTTTTTTTCCAGAGTAACTAAAAAAGTAACTTTTTTCCCAGAGTAACTAAAAAAGTAACTTTTTTTCCAAAGTAACTAAAAAAGTAACTTTTTTCCCAGAGTAACTAAAAAAGTTACTTTTTTTCCAAAGTAACTAAAAAAGTAACTTTTTTTCCAAAGTAACTAAAAAAGTTACTTTTTTTCCAAAGTAACTAAAAAAGTTACTTTTTTTCCAAAGTAACTAAAAAAGTTACTTTTTTTTCCAAAGTAACTAAAAAAGTTACTTTTTATATTGTGCATTTCCATACTTCATATTTTATTCTACTCTGTAACTTGCTGCTGCTACAAACAAATTTCCCCCTGGGGATAAATACAAAAGTAGCTTGATGCTAACTGCAAACATACTAACTTAGCTAGCTACATATTATGCTCAAAAGCCGGCCGGCTTTTGAAAACGCCGGCCAGCTTCTTGTAATTATTAAAGTTAGCTTTGCCTTTACCAGAGTCGTTCAAAGGACGCTAACGCCGGTGAATTAGCCGCGCGCCGCTATTGGCCTAATCCGTCCAAACATCCGGGAACGTAGTTCTGTCCTTCACAATAAGATATCATGCTTCAACAACTCCACCGTCGCCCGAGCGTCGCCGAGTGTTCTTTCTGCTTTCTCCCATCAAAGTCACTTTCCTATAGTATTTAGACATGTAAACGTCCATATATATATATTCATGAAATTTGACACGTAGATTCTTTGATATGTATGAATTAATATTATTTACACTTGGATGGCGATCGCCGAAGAAAGTGCGTCACGACGGAATCGTTCAAGATAGGCCAATAGCAGCTAGCGCCGTCCGAGGCAGGCCATCGTTACGTTACGTTGATTTGACTATGCATTGTCCGCAGCGTCCCGTCATGCACGGATTCATGTATCTGCACCGTAGCTGTTCAACTGTAGAAGGCCCAGGCATAAAATGCACGGCCCGCCACTGTTGTATACAGCGAATCATCACAACCATGTGGTCAATGTGAGCACTACAATCTCGCAAGCTAGCTAGCTAGCTATTTATTTACATGGTTTGCTAGCAACTTATCTTATTGCATGTATTAAAACAGGTGAGCTATTAGCAAGTGAGTTAACTTACTGATGTTAGCTAACAGCTAAGGTAGCTAACGATCCTAGGTTGTCTATTAGCATTATATAGCTAAGTTAACTTGTTAGCTACTAGTGTTAAATGCCACATCGCTAACATAGCAAGCATTCATAACTGAAACATATTTAATCATTGACGCCAAGACAGTTATTACTCACACTGCTAGACGATATGTTGTGTTCATAGTACCCGCGGGTTTATGATTAACGTTACAGGTGATTGCATTAAATCGTAGATAATTACACTGTCGCATCTACGCTTACGTGATTGGCTGAAACGAACGGAGACATCTGATTGGCTACGAATAATTCCCTGTTCAACAATAATTGTATGAATCTAACAACATCCCAAATGTTTTTGTACTAATACTAATTAATACTTTTAAAAGTATTAATGGATTTCTATTACATTTATTTAAAACAAGAGATATGTGTGTGTGTGCATAAGAAATACATTTGAGAACCATATATTTTATTTGTGGATTTGTTTTGCAGTTATATACTTTGTGTGTGCATTGGACATATTTATGTGGACAGGCATTTACATGTGCATCAGGAAATACATTTGTGAATCCTTCTATGTGCATTCAATATCGACTCCATATTGATACAGATGGGACACAACAAAAATGATATGGTAAAGTTGACAAGAATGCAGAGAGTAAACCAATCAAATCTTGTGTTTGGGTACCTCAAGCGTACCTAATAGTCACAATGATGTGGTGTTAAGTGTACTTCTTGACGGACCAGCGTTCATTATGCATGCCTCTATGGCTGCAAATTGTTTGTCTATGGAGGAGATTAAGGCTGCTACAGTCAACACATCAGAACTGTAATATTAGAACTTCATGCAGCATGAAAAGGAAGCCAGAAAACATCCAAGAATAGATATGGAGAGTTCAGTGGTACTAGTGTTTCTAAGAATAGTGCAGAGCAAATTGTTTCATCGGTGACAGATAAAATAACAGGACTGCTACTGGAGAGAGTATATCTGCTTTCCAGCATTTTATGTGCGTCCTGTTAGATACACAAACGTTGGTTAGATCGGTTATACTTTTATCAAATTTCTACTGGATCTTAACCAGTCAATGTCATCCGATAACAAAGTAATGGAGACGCTTCCTTGATTATAGCTATGCGAAGAATCTATAAAACATAACGTCTTCTTTTTCTTGAGTCTACTTCTCGACTCTGGGAGTCCAAATACTGACGAATGTCGGTATCATGCAGTTACTGAATTGTCTGTGTGCTCCCGAACTACAGTGAACTGAATCCAACTTTTGTTTGGACCCATATCTTAGAAGCACCAGACTGTGGCTATTTCTTTGTAAAGATTGGTTGTCAATTGAATGGCTAAATCATGCATAATGTATTGCAGATTGTCCCGTGGCAGTAAATAAGTGCAGCAGATGCTAATGTATGTAGCCATGAAGTGTATATTTAAGTTCCCTTTCACAAAATATTCTGCTTTTCAAATGGAGAATGTGTTTTCATCAAGGAGCTAATGTTAGATTAAGTAACTAGCTACATTTCAGCTGGCAAATTCATCGGCTAGAAATGAGTAGTCAGTTTTTGTCAATCAAGGACCCATTATTTCAAGTGTTTGGAGTTGTATATATGACCCGTGAGGGGGATATGACCCATGAGGGGGGATTTCAAAAGTTCAAAGTTCAGTGGCGAGTTTCAGGGTCCAGTGTTCTTAAGTCATATATGGCTTCAGTGTTAAAATATTACAGGCCAGCAAAAAACTCATAAAGACAAACCTTAATACACACACACACCCACACCCCCCCCCACACACACACACAGCCATCGTACCGTGACATGGTGGGATCTGTGAGGGAGCCTGCCCTCAATCTGAATTGGTCCAGCTCTGATCTCAGTTTGTCGATCTCATCTGCCAGATGTGTCTGGACGAAACAATTCGACAAGATGTCATTACAGGACCGTGAATCGTACAGTGGTCATATTGGTGCATGTCAACACTGTGGAGCGACGCGGCTGAGAGCCATCGGGGCTGATTATCATCATATTGCTGTTTACTATCTAACATCGTGACACTTTCCCGTGCTTTCCACACTTGTTAAATTCATCCCACTATCATTCCCCATGCGGGTAGTTTAGGATTATTCAACTGCAGAGTTTTATAAAAAATGAAAACATTGCCCAAAACTAACCTCATTATTTTTCTATTAAAATGCACGTGTTAAAGCAACCTCATGTAAAATGTAGGAGACTAAAGAAAAAGACGTGGTCATCATTTACTGATCTCTGCAACCTACTTTTTCATGGATTGAATCTTCGTACTGTTTTCTGTAACCTTCAGAGTCTTGGATTAACAAATTCTGCAAAGAGAAGAGGAAAAAAAAAAGTCAAGAGGTGAGAAAATCCACCTCCTCCTGACATTCATTGGACAGAAGTGATGTCGACAGCCAGCTTTTACCTTCTCTTCTAGAGCCGCCATCCTCTCCTTCAGGTGGAGCTGAAGACGCTCGTTGGACTCTGTGAGGAGTCTGTCCACCGTGTCCGAGAGTCGCTTGTTGTGCTCCTCGTTCATCTTTTCCCTCTGTCGAGCCTGGAGGGATTGAAGTACACAATTCAAGAGTTAAAATTCAAAGTTATTTCTACAGCCTTTCAAAATATTTGCAGAAAGAACTACTGGTTAGTTTAAGGCTGTGGTTCCAACTGTTTTGCCTTGTGACCCCTGAAAGCCAAGCAATGTTTACTTGTGACCGCCTGCAAATAATTCCACTCTCATATCTGGTCATATCTGGTTTAAAGGGACGGTACTAAGGAAGCAAGGAATGTCTCGTCTTGGGGTGGATTTTGCAATTAGATGTGTTGTTTAAGCATAAAGCTGGTAATTTCTGTCGTTTTAGCAAGTTTTGTACCTGGTGAAATCCCTAAATTCCAACAAGATGTTCTCGACTGCATCTCGATGTGAACAACAATAAATGATGATATCTAACTTTACCAATTCAAGGTTCAAATCAGGTTAATATCCTGCTAGACGTGCATATCTGGCAGGAAAAACCTACTTCCTGAGATTGCAATTATATTTCATACACTTCTCTCTGCCAAACTTGGTATCTACTCGAAGATGCTAATGCGATCTATAATAAGTTGTACATCGTTACATAATTTTTGAGCATTTTACAAATCATTCTATCACCGTAGTGTGTGAAACATTGATTTGGTACAAGTGTCAGCGCTGATAAATCAGACAATGTGTCATCGGTCCGCCTCAAGCTGTCATGCTCTTGCAGGAGTGGCCGCCTGGCTAGCGTTGCCTGGCACGACGCCTCTGCGGTGACTCACCCGTAGCAGCTCCTGGTTCTTCTCCTCCAGCTGGCATTCCAAGTGCCTCATTCGCTCCTCAATGCTCCCGTGACGCTCCTCCGCCTACAGATGGAACACAGCATTGACAGGACAAAAAGAAGGGAGCGCGATGATCTGCGCGTTTGACAGCCTTGAAGGGCAAACAAAGAAAAAGCAGTGGCGACGACACAAGCCAAAGCCTCTACCCCAAAATCAAAGATGGGATGTCTATTGCTTTAAAGCATAACGGGAGAGAGAGAGAGAGAGAGAGAGCCGGTTGAAACAGAACAGAAGAGTGACAAGGAGAGGGATGGAGAACGAGGCCACCAAAGGAGAGGATGAAAGAGGAAGAGAGCTCCTCCAGCACTGCCAAGTATGAGCTCCAGCCAGAAGTGCCATGCAGCTGTCCTATGGTGGCAGAACAGCCAGAGCAGAATCCCAGTAAACACGCTCGCCACAAAACACCAATAAGATAAATGAATGAAATCTGCTCTCTACAGGAACTGGCGGTAGCTGTTATGGCCTGTGGGACTACCTTCCTAAGAATGGAGTTCATGTCTTGGAGTTTAGCTTCCATAACAAAGTGATAATCATCGGGGGATGAAGAGGAGCTGGAGTCAGACTACGTGGCCGAGTGAGAGAGGAGAGGGACATGTTGAAACGTCGTGCACACTTACACACAGGTATAGAAACAAATGTAGAGACGAGGGCATCTGTGGGAATGTGTCAACAGTGTGTGTGTGTTGATGCGTGTGTGTGTGTGCGTTCCTACCTTGGTGAGGGCTGCTATCCTCTGGGCCAGTTCAGCCTCTACCTCCGGCAGCGTCTCCGCTTTCCTCATGGTCTGCTGGAGCTTCTGCTCTGCAAGCTCCAGCCTCTCCTGTAGCTGCCTGTTCTTCTCCTCCATCTGTGCACACACACACACACACACACACACACACACACACATCAAGGATATTAGCAGGTAGTCATGCAGAAGATTTAGGAAATATTGCATTCTGTGAGGAACTCCTATATTGAAGTAAACGAGACCATCAGAGAGAGGATTGGCTCTTTCTATATAGTTATTCTGCTTTGCCTTGCCCCGCTGGGAGCCAACACCGACACCACGCTGCTGGAGACCCAGCCCGTATTGTTTGACCCGCTAGAGGGAAGGGAGGCACGGAAGAACCAGAACCAGGACTGAGCGGGACAGTCTGTCAGACCCCGCTGCAGTAAAAGGAGAGGTTTTCTAAAGGGACTCTGGTGCTGGGAAATACTACGGCTTTTGTCCACAGGGACGTGCAGAGGACATACATTTGGGCAGTTCACAGGATTTGTTTTCTTCCCTGTTCTGGCATATAATAATAATAATAATAAAAACCTGCCTGTGAATGTGAATCATTTTGATGTCAGTAGAGCATCATCGCCTGGTAGAAAATAGAATCACAGATATCTTTAGTAGGCTTTGGCAGCGCGCCTCAACTCTTCTTCAAAATAGCACCATAACAGAGTCAGAGTAGCCAACAGTGACAGTGGCAACTTTTACACAGCAGATACCGGTAATTGCCCTGATTAGGCATTCAGATGCATTATAAAGATGCAAATCAAACCCAGCATTCAGTGAGGATGTCACCGAGTGACTTGTATTTCCCCGTCGCGTGTTAAGGCTTCTCTCCTTGCCTTCCTCGGGGTTCGGATCAGTTTTAAGACTTTTTTTTTCCGGGGCTGTCTTGTGCAGCCTTTACCATCAGCGACAGATGCTCTGCTCCCCAAAGCATCGGGCCTGGCAGCTCAATAAGCAATAATTAGACTGGAGAGGGCGCAGGGCTGCGTTGTGTGTGTCAGTGATATTTTTAGTGATCACCCGACACCCACTGCTGTCTGACATGACACTGGGGAAGCATGACAGTGTGTTTTTGTTTACAACACCCTCCCTAGATGCCCTTCCATCTTTTTTTTTTTTTTTTTATATTTTTTGCTCGCAATTTTTTCTCATCCCATCATCCCCTTCTGTTGCGATGGCCAAGCCTACATCCCCTGAACAACTCATCTTCAAACATCAGCGGCCAGATCCCGGGGTTCAACTTCTGGCACAACAACAAGTAAACTCATTACACTGCCAGCGAGGAAGTGTGTCTGTGTGTGGTAGCGGGAGCTTAAACCCAAAGGCTTTAGAGGTTATTTCTGTACGTTCCGAGGGCGCTTCTGGATGCATCAATTTTGCAGAGTGGTCTCTTAGTCGACTTGGTGCTCCTGGTTGGTTGTGTACAAACAGAAAAGGGGGTAACCTTGACTCTGAATGACCAACAACAGCATTTAATGTGTTTTCTTGCAGAGAGTTCGATGTGCAGATTGGTACCAATCTTAACGTCTGTACTGTAAATATGCAGCCAGAGCCAGCAGCCAGTTAGCTTAGCTTGAATTGCTTTTGTGTCTGAGCAGCTTTCTTGACAGCAAAGCCAAAGGATGCTTTGTGTGTCTCTTGGCGTCAGTGTGCGCTCAGGATTACTTCTGCTCATATTAGTGAGACGTTCGGTTTATCCTTCCAGAGATCAGCCTGTGCACATGTCACTCACTCTTCTATGGCCGGGCAATTTATCTAATTGGCTGCAAAGAATAATCAAAAGGAGAGTAAATTGGTATAAATTTAGATTGTACAGCGTTACATAAGTTATGAAGATGACTTTCAGCCGTGTGCATCTGCTCAAAGTAAACATTTAAGTAAAACCATCAGCATCTCTTCCCCCGGTGGTAATTTCCTCTGACCTTATTTGGCACAATGTCAAGAGGTTTTCTCATTGCCGAAACCTCTGAGGATCAGCTCTAAGGGCTTTGTTATCCGACGGGAAGCATCTATCTAACACAAGCCAGCTGCACATCCACGTTCAATTATGTTCTGAATCCCAAAAAATGCCTGGCATGTTTCAGCTCTGAATGGTCCATTTCAGCAGCCACCTGGACCCTCAATGTGACAAAAATGATCCGTTTTGAAGCTAAAACTGAAAAACAGCAGTATCTTGATGATCTCTCGGGGGTTGACGATCACGCACACACAAACACTCCTTGTGCTATACAGACCTGTCTGAGGAACGCCTCCTTGTTGGCCAACTCGTTCTCCAGTTTGTCGTTGATGTCGTGCACCGAGGTGGACTCTCGTTGGGCGCTTAGGTAGCGCTTCTCCAAAGTTACGATCCGCTCCTCCATGTCCTCTTTCTGACACATGGCCTGCAAGCAGACCCACATAGTCAGAGCAATCAGAGCATAACAGAAAATAAAGATGAGAGCATTCATGAAACCATTTTGGGCAATTTCTCCTCCACTGGTGAGTATTTTGACGAGAGGGCAAAAAGTTTCCTCAACTTTCTTTGGTCACCGACAGCTCTAACTCTGGTTTGTAAAGAGGAGGAGGCTTAATTAAAAAAGGCTCCATAATTTCATTACAGCGCGTTATTATTACAAATACTTCTGTAATGACTACAAAAGCACAACATGTCCAGAAGCCCTCGCACGTTTACAATAAAGCTCTTGTTACAAGATGAGCTCTCCGTTTATGACAGGACCAGGGTATAATCACCAGACACAAGTCAAATACTAAATAAGACAAAGGCTTCATAAAGTACAATCACACAGCTGTGATCTTGTATCTCACACTGCTGCTGCTGCTGCCCCCCCCCCCCCCCCCCCAACATTATCTCTGAGAGCTCATTTCCTGCATGGGGAATTGCTGCAGATACGAACTCATGCGAGCACATGTGGTTTTCAAAACCACACAAAAAGTGGTGTTCCCTGGGAGAGCTGGATAATCTGCTGCTCTCAGAGGAGGCAGAGCAGGGTAATAACGAAGGGTCAGTCCGATAAATCCATGTTTGCTCCAGGCCCTAATCACTGCCTCTGCCTGCATCGTTAGCAATCGATAGCAATATCAGGAGGGGGGGTTATCTTATATTCATATCCATTCCACTTCACTGGCATCCACCTCAACAGACGTACACCGAATTGGCTTATGATTGGGCTCCTTGATTGCCAAAGTATGACACAAACAGTCTCATTTCTCCAGGAAAGTGGGATTTAACTGGCTGGTTAGAAGCTTTACACGTCGTCACTTTAGCTTGAAAATTGTGTTTAAGAACCAAACAGAGGCAGATGCAGAAACAGCTGGTTGTTTTTATTGGATTTTTTATTTAAAACCTTAAGTGTTAGTGTGTGTCCTTGAGAAGTGTTTATGTAGCCTACTGGGGTCTGTCTGTTTGTCTGTTATAGTTATAGATTCACTTGCTTGCGTGTAATTGTTGTAGAGATATGTTGATGAAAGCAGTTTTTTTTTTTAATTGCACAACACTTTCTATGACCCTAAAAGTCCTCATAAAATGCTTTAAAATGTGTTTTGATTATTATCATAAAGCATTATTCATATTTATGAGTGTTTGAAACTTATATAAGTATGTTTAAAATGTATTATAGACATGGGCGTAATAGACAGTGCTACCAAGAATGTGTGCTTTAAAGAAGCAGTGTGCCTTTAATTGTGTTTGTGTGTGTGTGTGTGAGAAATACAGTCATAAAGAGGGAGTGTGAGAGTTTATGCAAATAGAAGCTTTTTTTAAACCACTGCTGGCTCTCTTTGATGTCTCTCATGCAACTGTTATTCCCTTTGCAAATATGTGTGCGTGCATGCTTCTCCCTGTCCCTAATGTGTGTGTGCGTGCATGCTTCTCCCTGTCCCTAATGTGTGTGTGTGTGTGCATGCTTCTCCCTGTCCCTAATGTGTGTGTGTGTGTGCATGCTTCTCCCTGTCCCTAATGTATGTGTGCGTGCATGCTTCTCCCTGTCCCTAATGTGTGTGTGGGTGCATGCTTCTCCTTGTCCCTAATGTGTGTGTGTGCGTGCATGCTTCTCCCTGTCCCTAATGTGTGTGTGTGCGTGCATGCTTCTCCCTGTCCCTAATGTGTGTGTGCGTGCATGCTTCTCCTTGTCCCTAATGTGTGTGTGTGCGTGCGTGCTTCTCCCTGTCCCTAATGTGTGTGTGTGGGTGCATGCTTCTCCTTGTCCCTAATGTGTGTGTGTGGGTGCATGCTTCTCCTTGTCCCTAATGTGTGTGTGTGCGTGCATGCTTCTCCTTGTCCCTAATGTGTGTGTGCGTGCTGTAACCTCTTTGATGTCCCTCTGGTACTTGATGTTCATCTCCTCGGACTTGATGAGGTCCTTCCGGGCCGTCTCCAGCTCCTGCTCAACCTCGGAGACCCGGGAGGAGAGGGAGGACATGCGCTCCTTCATCTGGGCCAGCTCGTAGTTCTGCTTCTCCAGCAGGTCCTGCAGCTCCACCACCTGGCTCGCGTCATGGGCCGACTCCAGAGAGCCGTTGGACAGACGCTGGGGGGGAGGAGAGAGGAGAAATGATTCCATTGTCCATAGAGTTTACTCGGGGATCTGGATTTGAACAAATACAGTCCCGGATTGTTTGGTCTTTTATAATGTGTACATCTTGGATACGTTTGGTTTAGGACACTTACAGCGCATGAATAAATATAATCAACAATCTAGCCGCTATTGTGCAGATTCCGCTTTTAGAAAATGTGTTTTAACCACATGGGGAGTGAGAAAAAAAAGTAATTGCAAACATCAAATGGTAAAAAGAGAAATTTGACTTAAGAATGCAGGAAAATAGAAACATTAGCATTGAAAATGCAAGAGGTGACAAAACTAATTTCTGATTTGCCCCGGCTTCCTGTGGTGTATCGGGAGTGGGTCTTGAGAAATCAGTGTCGCTGCCACTTCAGGTACCATTTCTTCTGTGCAGAGTTGCACACATTAGCACTCTAATAAATTCAAGTTCAGGAGCTCAAGGCTTTTCGGCTCGTCCCCTGCTTTGATTTCGGATGGCGACAGACAATGACTGAGAATCACTCCAGACTCCGCTGGAAAAAGATTGCTTTGACACTTGCATTAGTGACATGATTAGGTTTGGCTGAGTTCTCACTCTGCGCAGCTCTGCGGGCCTCTGCATGAGGTAGATTAATGAGGGGGAATGCCAGAGAGATCTAACTTAAGCAGGGCTTTCGAGCCAAAAGATAACGCGTCAGAAAACAACTTTATTATCGCCGCTAACACGCTCTCCTCTGACAGCACTGAATGCAGCTTTTACACAACACAGCGTTCTCTTTATTCAAATGTAATTATTGTAAAAGGTGGGAGTGAGGAAAAGTGATCTCTTTATTCTCCATCTCTCTCTCTCTCTCCACCGTATCGGGCCCAGCTGCCCGTCCTCGGCCATCCATCTGAGAGGACGAACCTAATTGGACCTCTCCGCCTGCTGCCTGTGATCAATGATTCACCCGAGCAGCGAACAAGACCCACTAAATCACACCGCTGATTTTTAATACCGGCGCACTCCCGCACCGGGTCCGCTCTCATAAAAAAGGACCAACTTTAAGGATTTAGCTCGACTTTATTGCAAAATGTCAGTCCCGCATATGATACATTATGCAGCAGTGGCTCACCTGTTTCAGAAGACTGAGAGAGTTTACATCGTTTTTATTAGAGTTTAGACAAAGTTGTGCGTCCACATGAGCAGATACATTTTAAATGTTGGTTCACCCAAATTACAAAACACATTGTCTCCCGTACCTTTAGTAGAGCTAAGCAGAGTTTTGCTATATACGCGTTTTTTCCGATTCTCAAACTAGTTTTATTTATCCATCTTTCCATCTCCACAAAGACTCGTTTAAGGTAAAAGGTAATAGCTTCGGTAAAAGGTAGAGAACACCAGTAAATCTGTTCTCTGGGGTCGATGGGCAGTGAAACTAAACCAGAACCGGCCCAGCGCTGGAATGAATAATGTAAAACGGTGATCTGTCAGACTGCATTAGCTGGTTATCAGGCAGCTCCAGGTCTACGCTCCAGGTTCGAGAGCTCGATGGGTCAATATGCACTTCAAGAGCTGCGATTTCTTCCCTCCTTTCTCACTCCTCCTCCCCCCCCCCTCCCCCCTCGCTGACCTCTCTCCACCTGTCACATTAACGACCAAGGGACACGTGAGAATCAACTGGAGAGGGTTGAGCTGCCAGGAGGACGTGTGCTTTGTGGGTTGTCATCCCCCCCCCCCCCTTGATGGCAGCCGCTGCCACGTCTGTCAGTCGCTGTGAAACTAAATAATCAGCCCTCACTCTCGCCCAAACACACACATTCAAATTGATTTTGCAAACATGCACACAAATCAAAATACATATTTTTTTATCTTCACAAAACAGGGCAGACGACAGCCGTCTCCTCATTAGCCTCCTCCCTCTGCACAACACACCCGTCTTCGTCTTTTTGCTCCCGACCTCCCCCCCCCAGCTCCCCGTCCTCCAGCACACCGGTCGAGCAGTAGCGTCTCCATTGATCTGCCCAGGTATCCTGTAAGATGCAGATGCCGCTGTCTGCATGCTAACAGGATTTTGGAAAAGTCCGCTTTGAGGATTTGGAGCCGGTGGCTTTGGGCTCTGGTCTGTGTTGTAAAACGTGGAAGCAGTTACACCTCTTTGTCTTTAAATTAATAATCAGAGGGAGATTTGTATTCAGCTATGCAGGTCCACGAGTGCTGCTGCATAATAGGAGAGGCTGCGGTCGCAGCACGAGCTCTCATTTGACTGCGGGTCACCTTCAGAACACCAGCAGATCGAAGTGTGCGAGAGCTTAAAGACATCTTTTATAACGCTGTACTGACAATTAAAACACCAGCAGGAACTCGCCGTGCAGGAATTATTTGTGCAATAGCGCCACACTGTGATTTCGACATTGAGGGCATTTGAAGATGATAATTGGCGGCCCAGAAGAGAAATAATATCTGCATGTTTAATATAGAAAACTTAGCTGCATCCAGGTCCATTGCAAACAATTGAGGATGCCGAGATCGTGTCCTCTTAATTGAAAAAAATGACCCACACACAAAAACCTGTGTGTCCATCGATGCGCTTTAAAAAAAAAAGGATTCTATTTAACTATCGAAGAGGCTCACCTTGCCATGAAGCTTCTGTTGACCTTCAATGCCGTCCAGTATGTCCTCCCCTCCGTCCCCGGAAGCCACTTTTCTCTGAATGTGAGCATTTTGTTCCCTTAAGGCCACGATCTGCAGGACGGCAACAAGCGCAAACAAGATCAGACGGTTTTAATATGTAATATTGCATTTCCTTCAATGTGGCTTTGCACACAAGAAGAACATGTTGAAACCTCAATGTGTGAACGTGAAATTAGCCAATCAGCATAAAGACATTTCCCTCTTATGCAACACTAGTAAATTACAGTATGTCTCCTCTCCGTAGGAATGTATGGAGCATGACTTTAACCAACATAAAGCAGGAAGCACGTGAGCGCTGATAAAATCACTGTAATTATCGTGTTCTGTGGACCAACTGTCCCGAAGTCATAATCCTGTCAGAGGGGTGACCGACAACAACAATAATTAGGTTCTTCCCTCGACAGACACCGTGTGATTATCGCTCTGCTCACGATGGGGAAGAGAAAGCTAGACCGTGTACTGTGCTCGGCTGCTACTCGTCTCTCATAAACAACTTGAAGCTCCTGAGACTCCGTGCTGCCTCTTGTTCATCCAGAACTTGAGGGAGTACGATACATGTCGAACTTTGAAGCAGGCAAACCATCAAACGTGACCTCTACCAGAACCTTCTCGTGAAGCATCCTCCTCTTACTTCAGTGCAGCGTGTAAAAACACTGCAACCACACAGCTATAGTGTGAGCCTCACAACCTTTGACCCTCTGGAAGCCCTTCTCCCAGAGTACCTGTCTGTCTGCTCGACTGCTCTATGTGGTGGCAGTGAGCCAGTCGCTCTCTCTTTTCCCTGTCTTACACTATTTTGGTCGGCTTTCAGGACATCCAGGTTGTGAGAAATTGAAAAGAAATTCAAGTTTTTGCCAACTTAAAGGTGCAGTTGGTAACTTTTATAAAAATTATTTTAGCATATTTGCTTCAACTCAAAACCTGAGCTGTCCTCAGCAACATCAAAGTGAGAGTCAGTTGATGTCAGTGAGGACAGAGGGCAGTGAAAGACGATTCGGCTTCTGTTCATCATTTTTAACGAGGGCATAATTCTGCCTCCGTATGTTTCTGTACCATTATTCTGAGATTGCCTGTAATTTATCCGGCCCAGAGATCAAACGCTAACACCACCCCGGACAGAAAGACACAACAAATGACGAGCGCAGCGCTGCAAGATGCATCTCCAGCTCTGAAATTACAAAAAAAAAGGAGAAGTTTGAAAGTGGAACATGGCGCTTATTATTTTCTTTTTGATGTTGATCTACCGCGCATCAAAGGCAAGACATCTGACGGAGGGACAAGAAGTGCATCGTGATTTCCTTTATCTCTCTTTAGCACTTCAGTGTTGGGCGGAGAGGACCGTCTGAGGTAATGTGGTGAAGGACAGATTGGATCAAATGTGAGAAGGAGTGAAGAGAGGGTTTGTGGAGGGGGGCGGGGGGGTATAAAAGATTGATTCTGTCAAGGTGAGAGCTGGGGTCTCTGGTGCAATGCACTTGAATTACAATCAATCACAAATGCATGTCACAGACAGATGTCCGTCTCTGCTGCTGCGTCCTGTGCTCTCCTCACTTGTTTGAATTGGCTGTGGACACAATGTGTCACAGTGTTGATTAGTCTCTATTATCCACCATAAATAAACATAAATCAACAATTTATTCTCAGACAAATTCCGACACTGTTCCATAACAGCAGATTACAATCACCAGCAGTAATCAGCGTGCGACCACTTAAACACCTGTGACTGCATGAGGTCAGAAAAGCCGCTGATTTCATCTGGTCGCGGCCATGTTGTCTGGGGGGGGGGGGGGGGTACGGGACTCACACCAGACCTCACATCACAAATCAATTACCGGTCCGGCTGGCTGGCGGCTCCGCCCGCCTCCCTGGAGCCTCTGGAGCGTGGACATTTTTTTACTCTGCAGCTCTGACTGCACTCTGCCACCGCCTCGAGGTCCAATCACTCATCTGTCCGCCGCGCTGACAAGTGTGGTGTTAACCGTTTACAAGAAAGATCTACTGTAACCTTGGCTGCGCGATGTGAGAAAGATTCTTCAAAAAGTGTCTCACAAAAGACTTTTACAGTTTTGAAAAAGATGACTTTATGCCAAAAGCTGTAAAAGAGCAACCGGGAACGAGCGGCCTGTCGCATCATTTGATCATGCAGCTCTCTAATATTGGATTCCGACAACAAGCAGCACGACCGTCTTTCCATCCAACACACACACACACACACACACACACACACACACACACACACACACACACACACACACACACACCTGCCTCTGCTTCCCACCTGCTTCTTTGGATTTCCTGCTCTCGCCGTCTGTCCTGGCTTCCACCCACTTCACACGCCTCTCCCAACCTTCCTCCCTCCTGCTCTTCACTCCCCTCTCCCTTCATCTTCTCCCCTCCTCCCCCTGACTTGTATTTTATTCTCGGCCTGGGTGTCAGACTGGCATGTCTGACAGGCTGTGAAGTGCCAGCCTGAGGGTTTTTACTCAGCTGGAACACAACCATCAGCAATGCGAGAGCTGCTCTGGCACTTCAGCCGGCCTGAGCCGGGGGAAGGTTGAGAAGGAGTTGTTGGGCCACCGTTGCAGAAGTGACCACCCTTCTGTCAGCGTTGTGCCTCGGCCACTCATGTGCACCGTGATATTTTGAGTTATTCCCCCCCCCGTACGAGGCGAGGGGGCGAGTGAAGCCGGCAGAGGTGGTTGTTTTATGAGCCGATACATAATTCAGGACACATCACAGTGTGTATCAGATTTACATCCACATAAACAGGTAGCACATCATTATATGGATATGGACTCATGTTTATATGTACAATGTGCGACATTTTCTAGTTTTCTGACTTTTTATTATGCGTATACATTCATTTTTCCCCCGATGAACATCCTGGTACGATATCTATCTTTCATTATCTTAGACATAATCGATGCGGCAGCTCTTACCTCCTCATTGGCTGCTGTGAGCTCCTCCTCCAAGGCGGACACCCTCTCCAGTGACACCCGTAGTCTCTCTCTTACCTGGAAAAAAAGAAAGAAGAAACGAAAATCATGAATCTGTAGATCTCCTCTCTTATTAACTCGCACTGAGCTGGACTCTGAAAGGTCTGAAAGGTTGTTGCACTCCCTCTTTACATGGCAGTCAAAGGTAATCAAGGGTGAACACAGCAGAGGAGATGTCCTCTTTTCCTCCCTCAGCCTCAGAAAAACACTTTGCTGCGGCTTCAAAGCAGCGTTTTTGATGCTTTTAAAGCATCAGTTGCTGGGAGGAGATTCCCCTCCTACGATACCCTCTTCCTCTGAGAAACTCCTCTGAGCGTGCTCGCCTTCTTCTAGGGTTGTACGGAGCTCTAATGGAGACTCACCTTCTCATCGAGAGCTTTATGGTGTTCGAACAAGGACTTGAGCGCTTTGAGGACCTCGACTTCACTGGAGACCCCCGAAGGAGACTGAGCCTGCCGCTTCACCACCGTCATGCGAAGTGACCGCTCGTGTCTGGACACCAGGCACTCCAGATGCTCCAGCAGTAGCTGAAGAGACACGTGGGAGAAGCCATCATCATCATCATCATTATAAATACTCCTCACAGCAGCATGATTAAGGCAAGAGCCGGTAAAATGTGGGAATAATGTGAAAGAATCCAAATGAGAAAAGGTTTGCTGCACACCAAACCTCAGCTTTCTTCCCCCAACAATGTACTTAAGATCAAAAACATTGCATTCATGGATTCTTCGTCAGGCTCGCTCCTCGACCTTAAATGCAAATCAACAACATAAAGAGACTAGCTATGAGAGTCCCAAGAGGATAATTTTAACAGATGTGCATTCATTTACAGTAATATGTTTCATTTTAAAGATCATTTGCTGCATATGTTGTGGCTTTTCAGAGTTAGAGGTTTGAAAGATGCTGCAAGTCACTGGAATCCTTCCAGCAGAGCCCCAGAATGGATTATGCTAATCTAGGCTGCTAGGTAGGAAGCATGTCAAGTCAACTACCAGCAGACTTGCTTCACAAGGACAGACAGGATGAGATGCAGAGCTGGGGGGGGCTGACTTCAGGAAAACTACACCACAACAACAACAACAACAACTAGGAGTAAACAACCGGGAGAGAGAACACCAGTTGGGCTGCAGAGATAACACATCATTCATTACTGTTTGAGATCGTCTTCTTTCATTTCCCCTCGTGAATCATTGGCGCCAGATCACGGAAACACTGGAGCAGTTTTGGTGTCGACGCAGATCTCGACACTTCATTGCCTCTCGGAAATTGTCCAAGGACATGATATTACATCCAAGATAAGGATCGATGACCTCCCTGTTCTTTCCTGGAAAGGAACTCGCCGACTTCACTTCGCTTCATTCGTCTAAACATCTCTTATTGAGGGGCTGAAGCTGCAAGCCGGATTAAATGTACCATCAACCACTTGGTAGAGCCTGCATTGTCTTCCTCGCTGGCATTACACAGCGAGCATGACATCATCTAATTATTCAAGAGAACTGGGAACAATTTAAGTTAAGAGAACGGAGCATGAAGGTGAGCACAACCGGCTAAAGGGAGTTTGAATATATAGTTCCAAATGTAATCGATAACATGCACTCAGAGCTGCAAGCATCTGGTCTGTATCTGTTGCTATGGGAAACAACATCAACTTTAAGAGCAAAAGGGACAAAATTCACAATATTCTGTCTCCTCTTTGTTCCCACTGCCTCACAAAAAAACAACAGAATGTTTCTTATTTGCAGACTAATGTTCAACGAGAAACATTTTAGCAGGCGGGAGTGGTCAGAGTCGGAGTGTGTGTATGCACAGACACAGTCCGTCTTTGTCTCTTGTCCGTCTGATAAACTGTCTCATCAGCAGCCATCATGTCGACGTACGTACTCCTGCACACTCAACAAAAGGCCCACCGTTGAATCAATCAGGGAGTGAATGGAGTTCCGGCTGAGGTAGAGCCACAGCGTCCTCCCGTTCGTCTGTCTCATCTCGTCTGTGCATGACTCTCTCCGCTGCCATCACAATGGGTCGCCAGCCCCTCGGTCCACTCACTGCCCGCACATGCCTTCAAAGCTGTGATTATGAACTGTAAAAACCCTGCCAGCGACTGAACCCAGCTTGATTAAACATGCTTTGGTAATTGCCTATGGGAGACGATTCGAGGTGATAATAAAGTGAGAGAGAGAAAATGACTTGTGTCAGTCTCCGTCTCCTCACCTCCCCTCCTTCCTGTTTGTCTCAGCTGCTTGTTGTGCTAAAAATCTTCTGCCTCCGCCCAGAGACAGATAGTGCACGACTGAAAATCCACACTTAATCAGCAGTGGGGATGGAACACAGAGTCTTATCTGTTAACAGCAGAGTGTGCCTACTGCTTTAAAAAGAAAGCCTTTTTTTATTGAAGATACGGGCCTTCAGCTCCACAGAATCAAGCGGATACGCTAATGTCATTAGTTGCCCCCCCCCTCCCCCCTCCTCCCTCCCAAAACACTTTGACCTGGACGCTGCAGGGCACCGGTGCCATTTGGACCTAGTTTTACTGTTGAGCAGCCATCCATGTGAAGTAAGTGCAAAAATGTTCAGGCGAAATGTGTGGAGCTAATGAGGTATGTCTGGGCATTGGAAACAGACGGGTCGCATTGTTGCTTCAGTGCTTCTGCAGCCGTAAAAAAAACGTACACACCAGATAGCTTAGGCTTCCTCAGGACGCCGTCTATCGCAGTGTGCAGCAGGCGTTCTCCAGCGCACATTAAAATTCAGGGGGAAAAGTTTGAGAAACTTGCACATTTAAGTGGGTGAATATGGAAGAAACACGCATCAGCATGAAGTCTCTCTTCATCATAGGACATCAGTGGCAGATTAAACTACTTGGTGGCAGCATCATCAGGGGAGTACATGTTTTAAAAAGGTGGTGCGTCGATGCCCGCCCCTCACCCTGGTGTTGTTCCTCTCGGCTTTGAGCTCGGAGATCTCCTCCTCCTTCTCCAGCAGCTGCTCCCTGCAGGCGTTCAGCTCCTTGGTGAGCGCGGCGAACTCCTGAGCAACACAAAGGGAGAAAGAGATCACGGTCAGCTTCACACGGCACCCGGCAACAGCCCTCCGCGGCGCACACGGTGCGGTGATGCAATGCAACATGAAGCGGCGGGGATATGTTGGATGGTAGCTGGCGGTAAGCAGCGGGTGATATGTAGAGAAGAAAAATGGAATATACACTGTTGATGCAAGGTTTGTCATGTCTTATCGATATGCTGTTTAAAGACAATAAACCGTTAAAACAAGCAATATGTAAAAAGTTCTTAATACTCAAGACCAAGCAATACTAGACCTTTAAGGCCAATACCAACATCAATATTTATTTTATTGAGTTTAAATTACAATGGTAATATTGGCTGTTGGATATTAATTTTAATACAGTACATAAAAAGAAAGCCTACATTTTGGTAATTAGAGCATTTTACAGTTGTAATATAAAGATTAAAAGCTTTTATTTATCGGCTGCCTTTAATACCGATACTATATTAATTGTCAATAAGCTAATTTCAATATATTGAAGCAGCTGATTCACTGGGCTAGCTCTAGTTAATACTCCTTATTGCCCTGTACCCAAATATGAATAAAGTCACGAAGCTGCCGAAAGAGACAATAACTGACAATACAACTGAGTCAAAAAGATGTCCAGTTCCTTACTGACAGGTGGTTCCCTAACTCACATCCAAAGCATATCACATATATTATGCCTTTTTCTTTTGTGTTAAGATGCTGTCTTTGACCTTGTTTATCTCATGAAGGTATTACATACAGCCATGCTTTTACAACAAAGGCTCAATCAACTGTACAATAAGTGTGAAAGGACTGAAGACAGAGGATCGTCCCCGTCCAGCGGTGCAGGCACAACGCCAGCTGTAGTGGACTTACTTCTCCAGCACTGAGCGGACAGGAGGACCGAGAGCGCCGTGCTTTGTCTCAACGCTGGCGGAGTAGTACTACAAAGTGGACGACAGCTGAGATGACAGACCTGCTGAGTGTGATGGAGCTGCATCAGGACGGCAGATTGCACTTATTTTTCACCCGCAGAAATAATAAATGATCTCACATGTTGAGCTGAACTTCTATGGGAAGATTAGACTGAAGACTGCTAGGAAAACTAGGGGGGGGGTAGGTCATTCATGAAATGTGCCACTACTACCACTACTACTACTGTACTACTACTATCACTACCAATACTACTACTACTACTACTACTGTACTACTGTAGTAGTAAAGGCAACGGTGGAAATAATGATAATAATAAAGATAATGATACAGAAGATGAAGAAGAAGAAATGGGGCTGAATAATCAAAAGAGGGAGAAGAAGGTGGAAGAGAAGCAGGATAAGGAGGAAGAGGAGGTGGGGGAGTTACAGGGGGAGAAATAAGGAATGGGGGAGGAGGGAAAGGAGAAAAAGAAGAAATAGGGAGAAGAGGAAAAAGGTGGTGGGAAAGGAAGAGACGGGAAAGACCAGGGACGAGAAGATGGAAGAAGCGAAGAAGAAGATGAAGAAGATGAAAAAGCAAGAGGAGAAAAAATAGAAGAAGAAGAAGTAGGAGGAGAAAGACGGGATGAAAAAAAGAAGAAGGAAAGAAGAAGAGGAGGAAGAAGAAGAAAAGGAAGGGAAGAAAGAAGAAGAGGCGGAGAACATGAACAACAAGGAGGAGAAAGAGAAGGAGGGGATGAAAGATGAAGAGAGGAGTAGGAGGAGATGAAAAAACAGAAGAAGAAAAGAAAAATAAGGAGAGAGAGAGAAGAGGAAAATGAGAGGAAGAAGAGGAGGAGGTGAAGAAAAAAGACTGGCTGCACAAGAGGAGCAGAGCAGCTCGTCTCCATTTCGGGCGTTTTTTGCACTAAAGTTGAAATCAACAGTGAAGCTGAAGCTTGTGGGTCACACAGAGAACACACTGAAGGGACTCGACGCTCTTTTCATGGCTTGTAAAAACACAAACAAATGCAAACCACTAAACGTGAGATGCACCAGCCTGTCGTGACATTTCCTCGGCCTCCTCTGCCAGACCACCAGCTTTGCTCTCACTCCAGTGTTCTGCAGATGGACACGAACAAAAGACTAAATACGTCGGAACCACATTTGCACACCAATTAGTGGCCCGATCGCCCCCCCGCCGCTCCGCAACAACACTCTCCCGGAGCTGTTGTTTTCCTAAACACGGTTTTGATTCACAAACTCACTCAGGAATTCTGAGCCGTTTGCCCGCGACAGTGAAACGCCTGTAAACAAATCATCAGAGGAGGAGAGACAGCCCGTCGCTCAGGAAGACTTCAAACCGCCGTCGTCCCCGTCGTCCCCGTCGTCCCCGTCGTCCCCGGTCTAAATTAAGCGCTCCTCTCTGGAGCGGGTCACATCAGGCAGGTACAAAGGGATCAAACAGAGGCACAGCTGTCTCAATGTGACTCCTGAGTGACGGGACGGCTTGTGTTGTGTATTTTAATTGAGAACCCGGTTGATATGTGACACAATAACCAGCATGCTCCGTGTTTGATTTCACTATCAAAAAAAGGGGAAATGTGTGAGTATTGGAGTAGCCTGCTTCTCAATGGCAATGGGTTCAGAGTCTATCTGTATCAATCCTATCCAGAGAGGACGGAAACATGGATTGACAAAAGGTAAATTATTAACCATTTTAATAATTGTTGAGTATCAAACTGTTCTGGCTTTTTGAAATTTTATATATTTTGGGGTTTTGAACTTCTGATCGGACAAAACAAGTAATTTGAAGACCTCACCGTTGGAGCTTGTAATTTTTCAGTATTTTCTGATATTATATAGAACAAACACTTAATCAATTAATTGAAGAAACACATGACAAACAAGTCCATCATTAAAAATGAATGAATGACCAGTAGTTACTCATTTGTAACACAATTAAAACATGCTCGACATCAAATAAAAACCATGAATTCTCAAAAAGCTGTCAGATAAATACAACTAGTGATCCGTCTATCCGAGCACATCTATAATTCACAACCCGTGCACCGCCTGCCCTTCAGCAGACGAGCACAATAACTCACAAACTCCAGGAGGAGTCACAATATTGTTTCTCATGGCTACAGTAATGCAACAAATCCTTATAGACCTTAGAGAGCAACAAATCCTCTGCACAAAGACACCACGAAACTCCCAGAATTACGACCGACTCACTCTGTAATATGAGCGAAGGCTTCGAACAAAGTCAAGTGGATTTACTTCTGTAATCAAAAGGTGGCAGAGGAACATGGCCTCTCCTTCCTCACGGGATGAACGCTGTGAAATCCCAGAGCTGCAGGCTTTGGTCATGCAGATCTTTTTTGCTGGACCTGATTCTCTGCTGGGACAGCCAATTAATCTGCAATGATCGGGATCAGGTGCTTTGGGATCTTTCAGCGTCTTTAAATCTCTTCCAAGTGGATTGCCGCAGGCTGCTTTGTTGCAGCGTTTTCTAATCGGAGCGGCTCTGAAGGTGTGAAAGCAGGAGGCCCAGAGTGGTCACTGTGGCTGTGAATGTTTCTGGCCGCATATTTGCTGAGACCACTAACTAAATCCACCCCATCTGTGCTCTCGTGATCATGATTTAATTATCTCATGATGAATTAACATGATGTAGTGCTCGTGCCAGTTGATTAGACACACATGTACAATCTCACTCCGTCTAATTCAAGAGCCCCCGCTGTCTGTCTGCTGTCTGTAACATCTGTGGGGAAAGGGGATGGGGAATAGTGTCTGGTTGGACCTCAACCTATATGATTATCCTGCTGTTTATTATCGTCAAATGACTGTATCGTGCCACCAACCAGACAGAACGAGGGTTGACATCGCTGAGGCCTGATTGTGTAACAGGTCCACTGAAGGCAAGAAGCCGAAGGTTGAACTGTCAGGACAAATGTGTGTATTGTACGGGAGACGCCCGCCGAGTCAACCGCCGGATCATCTGCGGAGGAAGATCAGGTCAACTGTTACCATAGCAACAGGAGATAAAGCGTTGGCGTGGTAACCGAGTCATCTCTATCGAGGGTTGACCCAAAATGGACCAACAGCACAGAAGAAGGACAGAGATTACATATACTGTAAAATCAGATCGCAAGATTACAAGCGTTTCAGGAATGTCTGTCTGTACGTCTGTCTGTCTGTCTGTCTGTCTGTCTGTCTGTCTGTCTGTCTGTCTGTCTGTCTGTCTGTCTGTAAGTCATTTTCATCTTGGCTTGTGTATTGCCGGGGACTCAAGGATGTGCAATTTATTTGTTAAACTATTTGCATATAAGCCACGCCCATTTGCGTCTAAATTGATCATTTTGAATTGTGTCCAAATCAGATTTTTTTTGCTACTCTTTTTTTGAGCCAATTGTCGCAAAATGAGGTACAGAACATCTCAGGTTTTTGAAATTCCATTCAGTTTTGTTATAGCCCCAAAAGTTGTATTAGAAACACTGTCATTTCTCCCGAATGCTTTGCGTTATTGGGACCACATTTGGTGGACATGTGCAGATATGACGTCCGAGTGATCGCGACAAATGTGGCGCCATTTGGCCAATAGGTGGCGCTACAGCAGCATTATCTAACTAAAAAGGATTCTCTGTCTGTCTGTCTGTGTATGAATGTATGTATATATGTATATTTAGAGAGCTGTTCATCCAATCAACTTCACACTTGAGGGGTGCAAGCAGCCATAAAGGAAATACGTGCATATTGCTATATTTATATTGTAAATCACCATATTTGCTAAATATCCAGGGTACTTTTGTTCTTTGGCTCCCAAAATAATCTAATTCCCCACAGTGATCACAACACGTCCATTCTATGTCAAATTATCTTGGAAATAATCTGAAAATGAAGCTCTTGTCTCATTATAGAACACTTCTTTGCCTCACTGCCTTTTCTAAACTTGGTTTGTGCAGTAGGTCAGGCACACAAAAAAAAAGGAGCTTAGAGCTCATAAATCTTCCTCCCAGAGGAGTGCAGCTAATCACAGTCACCTCCTCCTAAGAAAAAGCCCTTCTGCAAATTGCATCATTTGCTTTAATGCTTGCGAGACCCATGCAATCCCCTGCCACAGCGCTCCAACAGTGTTGGTAAGCTTTAACTTCCTCAGCAACAGACTATCCTCTCTCTCCCTCTCTCTCCTCTCCTTCAAACCAGCCATCAGAGCGATCCTCTGAGAGCAGAGTTAAAGAAGAGGCTACGACCTCAGGGGGGAGGACATAGCATCTCCTCAGGCCCAGACTCAATGTCTGCTCTAAAAGTTGTTACAGATGCAAGAAGTACGAGCATAAAGAAACTGTATGTTGGTGTTTCGTGACACTGGGAGTGTTAGCTCATTGTGTAACTGTCGTCCTCGCACTAAACTTAGCCCTGCTGACACACACTTTAATTAACTTGTCCATGTTCTGTCAGCTAGTCAGTGTATCAAGCGTCTGTTTCATACGTAATGATATACATTTAATGTTAAAATAAGTGAACTGATGGAACATGAACAACGGTGTCCAGGGTGAAAGTCCTGTGTCTGACCTCTCCATCCTCCCACCACACAATATGAGAAGAAACTTATTTTTGAGACTTAAAAAAACAAATGTAATCCGGTAGAAAGTATGTCTCCCTTGAAATGTAATTGATGAAGCAGTTTCATTGTATGGAAACGTACTTTTTAAGAGATCAGACAGGCAGCAAGTTTTAGATCATAGGACAAAGAGAGACGAGAGCTGAGTTTCTAGATAAGCATATCTATATGAACTAGTTTGACTGTTTGGGTCACACTTGATATGCTTGTGTTGTCCGTTATGCTCTATCCACACACACATTAAAGATACAAAACAACGATATGAGGTGTAACTAATGCTTAACCAGAGCTGCTTACAGTGGATGCTGGCCACACTGAATTATTCACAACATTGAAAATGCGGTTCGTTTCCATTCAACGATATTTATTCCTGCTTGTATCTCTCAAGGAAAACACAGCCTGGTGAATTGTTATTCCCATAACGCTGCCCAGCAGCAGGGCGCTGCTCTCATAAATAACCTGAAAACGGGACGGTGGGACGGAGAGAAGATAGAGAGAAGCGAGCGGCTGACTGCACTGTGGTGAAGATACGACTCAGTGAGCACGGAGAGAGGAGAAGAAGTCCGAGTGTATAAATAAAAAGGTGAAGATGCACATGCTGGGGATTGCGTGCCAATGCATCAGCTAAGTGGACCTTCACCTCTGTTTTTGGTTTCGAGCTGAGGTAGAGGGTGATGTACAGTATGCACGCGCACACACACACACACACACACACACACACACACACACACACACACTAGGGCCCTCGGGGGAGCTCAAGAGAGCTGTGCTGACATTCCTCGATGCTACCAAAATGCTGCCCAGCTGCGAACAGCAGCGGTGTCTGCTAACAACAGCAGAGCCGTGGTTCATGGTAATGAGGAGGCTCTGATTGCTGAGTTGACTGTTAAACGAGGAAAGATAAGCATCAGCTACAGTGTGCGGGGGCAAATCCCGCATCGCAAACGCTTTCTTTCAAAATGTTATCCAAGGTCGTTTCATCAGTGGCCAGTTTTGATGAAGTGTTAAAAAGCTTTATTTTATAGTCCATTCAAACAGCTGGGAAGTATGAAATTCCACTTGGATGGGCCGAGGTTTTGCTCCGAGCCTCTCTCTCTCTAGCACTATTCTACCCATGACCTGCTGGACCGTTACCCACTCCCAACTCCCTCTTTCCCCCCCACATCTCATTACCTGGGCAAACTGCCTCGCGCTGCAATATGTCAGGTAGTGTGTGTGTGTGTGTGTGTGTGTGTGTGTGAGCATGGATTCTGCCTAGAAGGTAAACTCTAAATGAGATGGTGGACAGGGCCCACTGTCGGCAAAAAATTGCTTAGCTTTTGGAGTTGAGCTACTGCAGGAGAGTCATGCTTCCAGACTAAAAAACAAACCCTGTGCATCACTCTCAGGAGAGACAGCGATGTGGTGGTGTGATTGACGGCATGCTGATTCACCGAGTGAAACGCAGGAGAGCAGCTTGGAAGAAGAAGAAAAAAAAAAAGGGCTACCAGACGAGCCTCAGGAATCTCTGTAAAGAAATGGGTGACGAGCATCATTCCGACTCCAACAGCAGCTTCTCTAAAGCCGAAAGAAACGAGGGAGATGAGCTTGAAAACGAGCCGGAGCAGAGTGCAGAGTTTCACCGTCTTCCGAAAGAATAAATTAGACAAATTCAGACAACTTTCACGGCAACAATAAAAGAGCTCTTTGTGAATGCAGCGTGACTCTAGTTTGGAGTACAGAAAGAAAACAAACACTCATTATCTGGGACAGAAGCCTCATTGTGATATTTGTGCTTTTTCTGAGGTTCAGAAAGCTCCACTGTGTTGTAGCCCTTTAATATTTGATAAACGGTGGTATATTTACAGTGTGAGACCAAAAAGGGAGGACAGGACAGAGGGTGGTTATAAATAAATGATGAGATGAGCCTCCTGCTATTAATACGAACGCTGCATTCCCCACAGTTAACAAATGTCTACGCACGCAAGAGAGTGACGCTGCACCGAAGTGGAATAATATCACTTTAATCACGTCGGAGCATTCAAATTAGATCAATTAAAACCTGCAGGTTGTTAAAATCCCGATCTGGGGGAAGACAAAGACCTTTGGCTCAACTTACCAATACTAATATAATGTTTTAAAGCTCGAACTTTTCTTTCAAGTACCACGCAGCATCACTCGTAGAAGCCAGCAGGATTCTTGGCCTACGTCGCGCTGATGAAGTAGGATCGGTCACAGAGACTCCAGGTCGGACATCGAGGAGCCAGAGGGACCTTGAGGACCGCTTGCACACAAGTTCCAGCTCAGCCAGCAGGCTCATTCCCTCAGCTTTAAATATTCACGAAGGTTATCCGCGTCTCTTCTTCATCTCGGGTGAGTTGAAGGTGGGCGACAAGTGTTACAACAGCAGCCTGCCGCCGCCGTGCTTCTATCAATGGAGCCTCTTCGGGAACCATGTTGTTGCCTTTCATCTGTGTATCTGTCAAAAGTAAGAGCAAGGACACACGCGCCGACTCCACTCACAATCGTACTATCGCTATTACCTATGTGAGGGACATGAATATTCCAGTGTTTTGAGGGCTCACTCCCCGAAGAGGAAGAGGCATCACAACTTCTAAGAGCTGCTCAAACCAAAGAGCACACAGGAGGATGATACGATGTAGATACAGAGATTATATTCCCATTGCTTCCCCTACACGGGAACACAATCAACTTGATAAAGCAACACGCATGTCTGGTTTTATACGTCTTTGTCTGTCCTCCACAAACATCCACATAAAATCTAATGGCCACTTCCCATTTCTGCATAATGAAGCAAGCAGAAATGAATCATTCACAATTATCCATGAACTGAAAACGAACCAGCCGCGAATGAAAGGAAACCACTGAACGTTGTCGGTTGAATAATGCATTGATTTTATACGGCTTGATTGCCTGTGATTAATTTTGAAATTGGCCAGTCAAACTTTTTTTTTTAACAAATGCGCTTAAAAGAGACAAAAGAGGCCGTTCTCGGAGAGGACAGTGAGCGGTTGTCCTGACTGCACTTTGCACGACCCTGCTGTGATGTTCTATCAGGGCAGCGGGGGGATTGGTCACTGCACCGATGCCTTTAATGGGAACAGAGGAAAACAACAGCAGAATGGAAAAAAAAAAAGCTACTTGTAGATGGGAGATGATTATTTCGGGGAAAGCGAAGCAGACATGGACAGCAGGAAAAAAAAAAAAAGGGGAAATGAAAGGTCAGCGAGGGTGTTTGTGTGAGAGGGTTTGATGGCATCGAGGGTAGGAGGGGTGTGATTTACAATAACCTTTAGCTGGCGAGGTAAGAGGGGTCGTCTCTATGCTGTAAAGGCCCCTTGAGGCCAAGTCATCAATCTGAGAGGGGAAATTACAGCCTGACAATGTACCACCCTTCGAGCGCCTAATAACTAATTGTGATCCCTTTGAACTCCCGTACAAGGACCTGCCGCACCTCCATAGCCTCTCCTCACAACATCAGCCAGAGCTGGGATAACCGTCGGTGTGCTCCTCTCACACATTAGGGATCTCTGTGGTCTTTGTGTGTCTGTGGATTTCTATCCGCGGAGGGCAAAGTCATTGTGGAAATGAGAGCGAGGCTGTGAAAGAAAGTATCCCGCAGAGATCCCTTCTCCGACGTGACTCGCTCAGCTCCAACGTATTGGTTCCCCCGACTTATATTGATGCCACCGCAATGCATGGTGATACTGTGCCCATATTAAAAAGGTCAGGGAGGGGGGGGGGGGGGGGGGAGTTTTATTACCCGGCGAGAATGCCTACTCTCTTGTTTTCCACATGTAATGTTCTGTCGCGCTCTTTTCATTTGGTCCCAATAACGCCGGGGCATCCAGGCAGCAACGAAGCTGCACATCGCTGTGAAACACCCAAACAAGCATGGCTGGAAATGTCAGACCATCCATCATCTCTTACCCACGGTGAGCACAGCGCTCCAAAGGGGACAAATAGTTCCAGTTTCCAGGGACACAACAGCAGCAGAGCGGCTCTCGGTTGATGTGCTGTGACTGTCGTTGGCCTCGTACAGCAGCAGCAGAAGATTCTCATGGCTGACGACCTTGTGTCCTATTATTCTAGTTTAGCTGGTAAATAGGATTATTGTCTTGTAGAGGGCTGCAGCTCACTGATATTTTAATTACCAATTAACCCTTTCAACCTTATGCTATTTCTTTTCAGTTTTCCCTGCCTTTATTTACACGTCTGTATCCTCAAAAGGTTTTCAACATATAATACAGTATAGCAAATATCTGTATATGAATGCATAGAGGAGAATGTCTGTGCTACAGGAACATAATCAAAACAATATACATTTTGTCACTTTTCGCATTAGCATTTCGGATGAATATGAATTACTGTTGAGCACTACAGTTCCCACCAATATGTTGGTGATACAAACAGGAAGTTTAATTAGCTTTGTCCTCTAATTCTAAGCAGGTTTTTGTACGTGGTGTGTAGGGCTTTCTTAGTCAACTACACACTGTTGAGTCTCTCCACAAAGAATCACACAAGAGCTTTAAATCGTTTGTTTACTAGAGATGTGTTCAGAAGTTTCTTGGAAATCAGTCATTCAGCATGAAAAAGCATTAAAAACAGGCTGAACGACTAAAGAAATCGTCTAAGACCACAACGATGTCAAACTGTTAAGTTTACTCTAAACAGTGTGTGGTGTCCACCTACTTTAATTACTGAAGAAAAGGCTCCTATTTGAAAACTATGCAAGAAAACTAAGTGTGTTTTAATAGAAAGTTAAAATGATACGACATGTATTTTATGTCAACCTGCTAAACAACTTGTTTCAGCACTAATTTCTGGTTTCATGTCTGTTCAGAGGCGTTACGTGCGAGCCAGAGGTATAATGAGCAGCTCCACTCTGAGCGGAGGTCACAGCGTGTTCTGCAGCACCAGGCGCCTGAAATGTGACGAATCCACACATTGCTGTTCCACTGCAACGGCTGATGAATTGGACACTGCAGAGATGAAAAGCCACAGAACGCGATGCTTCAAGCCAGTTGCCAGATAAGCATGGCAATTTTAGTTAGGCAGATAACCAAGCCCGGCAACTGAGCCGTTTTTGGTGCCGGCGAGATGCCACATTTGGGAAAAATTCATCAGACAAGTGGTGGGATTTGCAAAGATTACAGTAGGGAGGAGAGGGTGGGCTTTGGAGCGTTGATGATTCAATCCCTGTCCATGCAGATAACATCCAGCGACAGCCTCGGCAAACAAAACACCCTCTGTGCATCAAAGACGGTCTGACGATCTCGTTCCGCTGATATGAAAAAGATCTTAAAGGCGGACACAGGACACTAACAAGCAAATTAGAAGCTGCTTTAGAGCGAATGTGACAGAAAACTACGCAATACATACAAAGACAGAGCTAGATCTCTGACCCCCTCTCAATCTACTCGCTTAGGCGCCGAACGCAGCAGACACGAAATAAGTGATTTGTACTTTTTTGACCCCTCGACACCTCCTCCTCCTCCTCCTCCCCCTCCTCCTCCTCCTCCTCCCCCTCCTCCTCCTCCTCCTCCTCCTCGCCTCCTGCTTTCTGGCCTTGGTGTTTTGTCTCAAACAGAGGCTGAAAGGAGATCCTCAGAGAGTTCGAGGCCCTACTGACCTAAAACCTTGACTTCATTTATCACAGACCGTTGAAAGCAAAGCAATCTGAAACCCAAAGATTAAATGGAAAAATCCTTGGAAATAAGGCACAAATATATGCCGCCGAAGAAGAAGACAAGAACAGAATAAGAAATGACAGAATGCCTGCGCAGAGCTAGAACTGCTTCAGCATCTCTTTAGCTCTCAATGGGTTTATGTGAATTATGTATAAAAGTTAAACATTTACTACTCTTTGACGACACCGATGAGAGCATAACATCGTCTAATGGCTCCTCAAAACCATCAAGGTGATCACATACTCTCCATCGGCGGTTTATGGTCAACAGTAAAACATCGTATGAGCTTTAGTGTCACTTTAGTGCTGGACACTGGCATTAAAGCTAAATGGCTTGTAAATATCAAACGGCATGAATTAACAATTACCGTACAGCAGAGTGAACGGTGCTCAGGGAGAGATTACAGTACATCGCTGGCATTACGGCTACTGCTTTACAGGTTCCGCCAAAAAAAACAACAACAAAGATATCCAAATAAAATGAAGGGGGATGGAATTTGGTTTTGGTTGGAAAAAAACAAGACGGCAACGGCCAAAATGCCGAAGTCAATGCTTCGAACCCGTAGTCCATAAACGGTGACCACGTCCTATTCTAAGGGTCTTTGGTGCCTACAAAACCATTGAACATGTGGTCTGTGGATCACCCTGATTAACAGAGATACAGATGTTTCTGTTGAATCTACTGGAGAAGAAAGACTTTTTTTGGTGGTGACAAAAATTAAAGATTATTTCAAACCTAGACTAGATGCATGTCAAGATGGAACTAGAGGTCTAAATGACTACTACACATACACTGGTATTTAGTGTCCGCTCATATACAATATGTCTGGGGAATTGAGGAACCAGTGGTTAGATCATCATTAAAACCATCTAATACAAAGTCGTGTCTTCGTCTCCGTTTCCTGCTCTTGTCATCTGAGCCGTCTTTGTGCAGGCGGCGGCGGCGGCGTTATCGCTCTCCTCCAGCCCTCTTCTTCTGCACAGTTCACAGGATTCCTACATGAATTATATGGACTAGAGTGAAAAAATCACAGTCGTGGACGTGAGGCGAGATGGTATCCGAGGCGCCCTGCGGGCTTTCTCGATGAGCCACGGTGACTGAAGTTGGATCCAAAAGCCGACTTAGGAAATAGCCATTCATAGCATCACCGAACCCTGCCAAATACCCCTGTATCATCCACGCTGTCTTGCAGCGGCAGTGTTGGCTTTTAAAGGTCAAACCACCCGGGATGAGAAGGTTTTCATGTCATACGGCTGCTCCTTAAAAAAGCACCGACGACGGGATTTGAGAAAAAAAAAAAAAGAAGATACCTTGATGTGTATTCAATCACCTCTGCGTTGGCAGAAGTACATGTGCATATTCGATTGGCAGTGACGATAACAGGAGGAGACGTGCTGATACACACACTCTCTCTAACACCAGTATTTCCTCCCCGTTTCTCGCTGTCTCTCTGCAGGTAAACACTGAAAGTCAAATGGCCTCTGGCGCTGTTCAAAATGAATTAGTGTTGAAGGCCTGGTGCTGTGAATCTCTGGCATTTTATAAAAGGTCTGCAGACCGCCCGAGAGTCAGCCCCAATTCAGGGAGCGGCATTCAGAGCCACACACCGATCAAAACAATTCTCTCTCTTGTACGTGGATGAACAATCGTTTGTGTCCATCTAAAGTTCACACAGCTGTTTACTAAACAGGCCAAGTTTATGATCAGATCCCTGCTTCTTCCGATGCAGAGCATCTAGTCAGGCAGAAATCAAACATTAACCGAGGCAGAGTGAGATGATAATGATGTCTGCTGGCAGCCAGGCAGAGGGGCGGAGATAAGGAAACGTGGACGGACCTCCAGCCGCGAGCAGTATCGCTTTTGTCCACAGGGACCGACCAAAATCAGCTGACTTCGTAACATTACTAGAACCTTAAGCTAAAGCAGATCACACTCAGCATGTGAACACGTCACGCACATGTCACACTTGTTTGTGGATGAGTTCTGGAGAGAGACGATAGGAAGTGGGGAAGGGGGAAGCTGCACTTAACACATGCAGCACGCATACACACTGAACAGATGATGTGTGCTGGGGGTGCACAGACTGAGAGCACTGTCCTTGTGAGGCTAATGTCCCCGAGACCCTCGGGGGGCTTGTCGGACAGATGTTTTGCTTTGCTTGCTTGCCTGAGTTTTTGGCCCCAGTGTCCCGTTACAAGCAGCATCCATCACCCCACCCCATGCAGCTCACATGCTGCAAGACACAACTCCCTCACTTGTACGTGGCGGGTTAATGTGGTACGTTTGTCTCTGTTGAATCACACTAGAAAAACACATGAATCTGTTCTCAGCCCTTATATGTTCCCCCAACAAGCAGTAAAACTCAACCTAACAGGCCCCGGTCCCTGCAGTGACAAGAGAGCATCCAGGAAGTCTTTGTTGGTTGGCTGCAGCAGCTCTGGCCGGTGCTCTGACAGGGCTGTGTTGGTGCAGAAGAAAGGGATTACTCTCTCTCTCTCTCTCTCTCTCATCCCAGCTGCCCCACATGCCTACAGAGCACAATTGCTCTCCGTCTTGGTTCGCACCGCCGAGCATCGCAGGGCCGCCGTCCTGCCGGAGTCACGCGTTCAGAGGGCGACAGATTTACTCACGGAGCATTCTGAGGCAGCAAATATGCTGCTGTGTGAAGCTCTTTTATGAGCCTTTAAATGGCAAACTATCTGGTAAAAACTGGGAGGGTAGATATGACAGTAAGGTCCCTCCGTGAGTGCTACACAACAAAAGCACGACAGGGCGGAAATCTGCAGGCAGATAAATCTCACGCATCACACACTGGTGAGATAGAACTACCCTTTCTATGCCTGCCAGGTGGATGCACACCACTATACTTCAGCATGCGGCATCTGGTGTTCATCAGACCAGAGTACGGAAAGGAAGGCACAAACGAGTGCAGAGGCTCCCTAGTGGCATCTTAATGTGGCGGTGGTGGTGGGGTCACGTCAAGGGTAAACAAAGGCCTGATATGCTGCAGGATGTGCTGTCGAGGAAGAATATGACAGATATAGCACTCGAAAGCTGGTTCAATAATACATGAGGGTGGATCTAAAAACAGCTCTGAATGGAATCCTAGAAGGGTTTAGATGACACTAAGCCACATCTGTATCAAATCCACCTGCATTATAACACAATACGCACTCTTACACAGTATATACTGCAAAACAGTGGAATCAAGAAAACCACAAGTCAGCAAGCCGTTTGCCAACCAGCAGGGTTGTTCCACTGCCCCATTGTTCTAAAGACTCTCTCTCTCTCTTTACACGAACACACCTGACCTTCTTTACATGATTACACACAGATTTATTCCGTTATTATTTAGTTGAGCCCTCCCTTTACAAAGGGCATCTGTAATACTATAATTATAGTTGTTAATCTCACTGATTTAATGAATAACAGATCTTCCAGCACCTTTCCACCATAACACTGCTGAGATAGATCTCTAAGCAGCTATATGCCACACTAAGGGTACAACTTTGTTGTCATAGCTGCCTTGTGTAAATTCCAAAAAAAGGCCAAACATGCAACAGCAGAAACTGGCCAATCCTGGTGGGTTGCCAGTTCCATCCTCTGCACCAGTCTGCTCCCCCCTGTGGTGTTTCTGAGGCCGTTGCGTTGCCAGATCGAGATGCACCATGTGGAGCGAGCCCTGCTGGGGTGAAGCGTTGCCAGATATGTGTCTGAAATCTCCAGGGGCTACCGAAGGTTGTCAGATATGTGTCAGAGTCCCCGGGGTTAGAGGGACGCCAACGCCGCCTTTAAACCTCAACGGTTACTGGGTTCCCGGCTCGGTCTCAAGTTGCAGGCATCAGCAGGTTGACAGATATGAACCAAAGGCTCTCGTCTGCTGTTGGGGTTGCCAGATTTATGCCACAGCGGGTGAAATATGAGCTCTGAAGCACGCCACACATTGTGCGCTCCATCGCCAAGGTTTGTTCCATCTTTATAGACAAAACTATATTTGATGAAACGGCAGCAACGTTTCTATATTATTTTCACAATGAAGGCGTTCAAGGTTGATATTGTTCCAACACCAACAAAGAAGGTTTCGTCCGATTGTTAAAAGCAGAGCACGAGACATTTCTCTGTCTAAGACACCGGCTTATTAAAAAGCAGTTTGTACATGTGCGATGTAAGCATTCTGCGATGGAATAATCCGTAATTGAACGCCGTTTACAATCACTGGAGCAATGTAATCAAAGTCTCTGATGAACAAATCAATGTTTGCTTGTTCTGGCAATTTACATTACTGTAATGAACCCTGCCTGCCACATATCACAGATCATGCTTACATAGAACAGTTTCTATAAAGCGTGGACTTTATTCTGACACCATCTCTGTAATGTTCACTACGTTTATCATTAACAAAACCAGACACGCAGGAGTTTGGTGGCTCTGACTTACTGTAATGTACACAGGACTGCTGCTGGTTGCGGCTAAGAATAGAGGCTCATGCTGTGAAGAAGAAGAAGAAGCCTTTCTTCTAAAAGCTGGCAATAAATGGCTGATAAGGGATATTTTAAAATGCAAATTCGACTTAATATTGTAAACCAATCCACTTAGAATAGTAAAAACGTGTTGTGCACCCTTTATAGTAATTCATTTGTCCCATTTGAAGCATGCTGGGTTGTTCCACGCATGCAACTTTGCAGAAATAAGATTGGTAAACACCGATAAGATTTCAGGAAACTGCTGTCAAAGGGAGAAACAAGGCCACAAGGATACATGTTCTTACAAGTCCCAAATGCACGGGTTCATTTCATTGATGGTCCTCATTGTTCTTCTTAAACACACCCTTCATTCGCAGTGCGCACACACACACTAGCAACACAATGTTAGACACACAAAGCTGCTTCAAAAAGCTGCTGTTGAGGAGCCAAGGGAGGAAAAAAAAAAATCAAGATCCATTGTGATGATTGACTTTGCAGCAGGACGGATTGACCTTGAGCAGCCGTATTTTCCTTCATCTCAAAGAGCAAAACCGAGAGAACTGTGAGGGTGTACCTGTTCATTCAAAGCAAATCCCCATGCTGACCCCCAAAATCACAACTCAAGTCAGCTTGAGAGACTTCAACGCATATATATTGCATGTTTGTGCGCTCACCTAAACACACATATAATGCAAATAAGAGCCTTGGAGACAGGATATACTGAGGAACAAGGTTTGTTTCCCCACCACACAGACACAACATCACAGAGGCACATCTGCATCCACAGCCACGGGGGCATGTCTATGCTAATCGGCTGGCGTGATCTGCTACGAGCTTGGCTCCAACCCGACAGGGAATCCTAGCCTACAAAAAAGCTGCTATTTATATCCCTCCCAAGTCCTCCCACTGCCTGTCCCCCGTTATTAACACTGGGGCTGGCTTCCCCAGACAAAAGTCCTTAATTAAAACTGGGATCTCGGCAGCTAAGCAGCCCGGACATATTACGAGCTCTCGTATCGTGTAATCTGTGAAGACCTCAAGTGAAGGAGGATTTCTGAAATGACTTTGAACCTATAGCATGTGAGGAGAGCCACCATCAATGATTCATTAACAGAATAAGCATAAGCACTGAACATAGACTCCCGTTGACTCCTTTTTATTGTATAAGAGTTCTGTGTTCCATTTCCACGCGTAATCTTCAGGATCTCTGGATTATGAAACCGTACAAAGCATCATTACAATTAGGATTGAGATGAAAACCAGATGAGGACGGAAGGAACAAACCACTTGAATCTGCTCCAGAGATCATCTCTTCCTATATTTGATCGACTCGAACAACATTTCTCTGTATTTAACTGATTGCTGCAGAGAACACATTTATCTCCTGTTCTTCCTGAGAGAGCTACAATCAGATGAGCGCCTCCTAATGACATGACTTGATGAAGCGCGGGTTTTTGAAAAAAATCGAGGCCACTTCGAGGGCGGAGCATCTTCCCCTCCCCTCTACCTCAACTGTGATCTAGCAACACACATCGCCTTGGAAACAAGTATTCTTCTCCTCTGAGTTGTTACCATAGTAAACCGAAACGGATTATTCCCTCCACTGACAGTCAGTCATCACTGGCCTTGCCATCTTCCAACGTAGTGAATGATGGCAACCAGGTGATTCATGTAGAGAATTTATGAAAGGGGAGAGAAATAAAAAAGGAAATTCTGCAGGATAAAAAACAAGACCTCTCGATCTATTCTACATCCCGGCAGGTAGACTAGAGAAGAGGTTCACACTCTGTTTGGCTTGTAACCCCACATGTGGCCCATCGCCGCCTGCTTCAAGTGTGTATGAAGTATGATCAGGTTGTTTTTGAATACAGCTTACAGAGGGATCAAATTATCCAATAATTAACAGAAAGGTAAACCCTGCTTTCCTTAACACTCTTGTGAACTTCTGAATTAGTGCTTTGAGTGCTCTAGATGCTGCTCAAAAACTGAACTTCCTTATTCTCTTTGCGTGTATTGCAAACAGACAGAATGGCATCACCGAAATATGAGTGCAGAGGAAATTATTCAAATTCATTGATGTCAAATTATTGATTTGACATTTTCCATTATTTATTATCATTGTATTTATTGGAGCCAGAGTATACGGCAGCAGAGAGGCCAAGGCTGCATTAACCATGGACAGCACGCACAAAGGGATTTATTTCTTCAATTGACTACATTTACCATCAACACTGAGTGAACATCTACTCCAGGTTGTCAACTTTTCCAGCCTATCCCCGTTCAAACTACTACCTACAATGAGCACCAATAACATCAGATGATTTCTGGCTTTTTACCATCAGATGTCTGGAATTAAACAACCACATGTCAGAGTACTCTGTCAAATGTCTCGCTTTAAAAAGCCAGAAGTGGGCTCTGCATCATGGCTGGAATGGTAAACAGTGTAATTAAGCCCATTTCCTTCTCAATGCTCAGAAATAGACTTGTTCAGACATCGTATTTAACAAATCATTACTTTGAGACAAAACGGGTGACATAAAACCTGAAGCTATTTTCCATTTGAAAAACAGAAAACAATGATTCAAATCCAGACTATCAGGGAAAACAACAGCACATGTGTTTGTTTCCTTGGAAACTGTTTTTCCTTTTATTACCGCCCACATGTGGAGTCACATTCTCCATTAGCAGACAGCAGCTATCAATTACATCGGCAATGTCCTTGATTTAGTCCTCTTCCTTCAATTAATTACAAATTAGATCAAAACAAGACTCATCGCTCCGAAAATTACAGAAACATAATATAAGTAATACAACAATTTAGAACATTACCTGCCGGGGAAAGAATCAGGCTCAAGACCTTTAGCTGTGAGACAGAAGGTGAGCCTTTAAATATTTCATGCCAGTATTATCTCTGAATAACCATGTTTCTAAAACTGGCAACCCTGTTGGCCCCTTCATCCGCCAGATTTCCTCACATGGAGTAAATCTGGATTTCTATATTTAGAAATATATATTGCACCGCAAGACAGACATTGTGCATTGTGGTATTTAAGTACATACACCCACAGGTGGATAACATTGTTAAAAAACACTTCTATGTATTCTATTCTTGACGTATCACAAACACGTTCAATCAAAGTCTGCGTAAGAAGAAGGGTGAAGTGGCTGGATGGGTCAAACACAGGACTTTCACCCAGGAGACAGGTGTTCATGTCCGGTGTGAATTCAAAAGTAATATACTTATTTAAACCATGATCTTTTACTAAACCTAACCAAGTAGCTGTGTTGCCTAAACATAATTGAGAATGCAGTTTAAAAAACAACAAAGGCACCACAAGCGGTTCAAACACTATAACATTGACAGGTAGAAATATGAAACGTCAAGATTCAATCTATCCGTGTTTTGCAGACACGCACAATGCCAACATTATATTATGGCGACTGGGTTGAACATCAACTGAGATGACTCGATAGAGATTTTTGTAAAAGGGTTCCGTGAAGCAATTCTGCTTTCACGGGTAAAAGAGGGCTTTTTGAAATGTTAAACTGACTCACAGGTAATGAATAAAATCTCCTTTTGTAATGAGCTCAAAACTGATTATGTGCTGCCCAACCTAGATTTTGTGTTATTTTCCTTGATGTGATGATTATTGCTTTGATCTCCCGAGTAATTCATTCATTCATTCATTCATTCAAGTACATTCTTCTGTGGAGTACGTCAGCCTCTGCCACAGACCTCAAACTTCAAGCTTTCAAGCACCCTGAAGAGAAATAGTATGACTCATAGATTTGGTCACCAGTATGACTGCGGTGAAGAGGGGAGGAGATAACAAACAGCGAAGCGGGTCCTTGAACGCACCCTTCAGGCCTTATTTTCAATGCGGGATCATAACATTCGGCCAATTCGATGATCATGCTGCAGGAATGGAGCTTTAATGACAGGGCTTTGGCATGTTTGTTTAATTACCACTAGCGCTTGCCAAGCATTACCTACTATATGACTGCCATGACATAATAGAGCCACTGAATCAATGTTTGGTTAAACACACTGAAATCCATAAAATGCGAGGCACTGGACATGTAATGAATAGCAATCATAGGACCCATCTCGTACAAGCATGCGGCAGTAAGACCTGCTTGTGTTTCTCTCTCTCTCTTCCCTGGCAAAGTAAAAGGTCACGATCAGCTTCGGGGCTCGTACGAAAGGAGGAAGGGGGAGAGGAAGTTCAATACTGTGGAGACACGGTGGAGAAGTCGTGCATCAACTTGATGTTTTGTTCCACGGGGGCCGAGAAGATCCTATCGGCTGCTGCTGTAGCTTGCAGCCTCTGCAAACAGACTAGCTCTGGCACCATTTTATTTACTCATCCCCGTTAGCAGCACAATGTGGTCTATAATGCTGAACCCTGAGACCCTCAGAAAGGACGAAGTAACAGAGGAAATGTGCTCAAAACAATCTAGACTGATAAGTAGCACTACAGGTAGGAGGGAAATATGTATTTTTTTGCATAATATGTATAGAAACTTAATTAAACTAGATCATATTTCATAAGATTGTTGAATGTATTGTTGTATAGTAAACCACACCTTCACCACTGAAGACGGATGATGTTATGCAACAAACGTGGTCTTACACCTCTCTCTACCTCGGGGGAAGATTTAGCGATAAGTGTTCTGGATGAGTAGAGCGACGGCAGATTCCCTTCAGCTGTTTCCTTGAACAAGCTCAAGATTAAAAAGATGTAAGTCTGGAATTAATTTGACAGCAATGTAAAAGCGTTTTTTTCGCGGCGGCAAATCGCCAGCAGCACTTCCTCCGGTACACAGCAGCAGACAGTGGTTCATTCATGCAGAACCAAGCTGAGCCTGCAAATCCAATATTCCAATAGCTCCTCCTTCCCAAAGACAAATCCGTTCAGGCTTCACTGGACCTGGCTGCTGCTGCAAGTCAAGGTTAAGAGACAGACACATTCTGCACCGCAAACACCCTAATCAAACTTCTGATCAACAACGCGGAGGTTAGGGAAGTTTGCAACTTTCCTCAAAGCGCACTCTCGGAAAGTGGCGGCAATTAATCTTGTGGAGGAGCCTCGGAAAGCAAACGACCGTCTTCATCTTTATTCACAAAAGGCAGCAGCTACTCGCGGCCGACACAACAACCCGCCATGACTCACAGACTCACTGCATTATGGAAATCTAATTCACCAATTCAAATTAATTTCAATTCTTTTTAACTACGTTGTTTGATTGTTTTTGCATTTGATCCAAACGATGAGTGTGATGAGTCAGAGGAGGCTTTCGGAGCATCTGTATCATTTTGATTATACGGAGTCTCATTATGTGGATCTTTCCAGAGCAACACCCTCTCACGGGCCCAATGGTGACTAAGGAGATCCCCCATCTTCAGCTTGATGTAGCCGAGTAAAGGCACCGCAGAATAATGACTGAGAACTAATCATTCTGAACATGAATGAAGGAAAAAAAAACAACGTATATTGATTGCAGCTCAATAGTGTTTATTACATTCCTGGAATTGAATGCCCTTTGGCATATTTATGACATGAACAATCAGACAAATCAATAAAACCACAGAGTGAAGAGTCATACTGTCATGTCAGCGTTTTTATGTGAGTGCTGGTTGTTTGACCCCGACCACTGCTAACACTTTCCAGTCTCGCCTCCGTTAATGGTGGGAAAACGTATCGTGTTTCATGTCACACAGCAATAATCAACACCAGCAATGACCCACTCTACCATGTGATCCATTTCCAGTCACTGCACAACATGTGGAGACTAGCCCCGGTGGCCTTGTTTAAACTTTGGACGGTGTGTTGATTAATGTACACGGCAGGCCAAATCCTATTACGTATTGACTGGAATATGAAACTCCGTCCTACTCCGTTGAACTCCTCCAATTAATCAACAGGAGCTGAAATATAGATTTTACTCGCACTGGCATCATTTTCCTGCTCTTAAATCATCCTCTAGTGTGCATGAATGACATGAATATGCTGAAGCTCTCATTCACATATTCACACCATCACAGTACGAGCGTCACTGTGAGATCAGTCTTCATATTGATGAGGTTTGATGACACTCTTTTGGAATCTCTTTTCAAATTTGTTTCATGACTTTCATGACTAATGTAATATTTAGACTAAACCAAAAACAGTTTAAACAAAATTCATATTTTTTACATATTAGTAACTAATGGTTCTCCCAGTTTAGTGTGGAAGAACTTAATCAGCCTGTACAGAACTCGGAGCACCTTTGGGAAGATGAAACGGTGATTCAGAACCATAGACTGTACATAAGAAGTGGACCTAGTCACCGTGAAGTCGCCCATTGGTTTTTGGGAGTACAGTTTTGAAGCCTGGAGTTTCGGCATTTTGGTCGTGCCTCTGAGACTTTGCGGCTTATCACAAGCAAACCCGAACATCAAAGTGCTACGGAGTGAGACGGAGTGCTCATACTGCAAAGGTATGCTCCAATAGATGGGCTCGGCGATGACGGCAATTGAACTTTGGCTTTCATGTCATATCTCTCTTTTACCCCAATAATTACAGCACGTATAAAAGAAAGCCATCACTCTCGGGGTGAATGTAAAATGCATGAGAAGGTATTGATAGATTGAAGCCTTAAATAGTTAATCAAAAGAGGCTAAAACAGAGGATCCCTGTAGAGATCAGCTTCCCTGGTGTCGCCATAAAGTCACTTCAAACACGTGCAAAAGTAAAAGTCTCTGCACATCACAAGTGCAGCAGTGGCATCCTGCGACGCCAACGCTCTTGGCTTTGAGGCATCACATTCTCATTTTGTTCAAATGAACAGTGACGGGTTGAAACGGAGTGGACTGTTAGAAGCCAGACAATCGTGACAAGAAGAGAAAACAAAGACTGCTGATGTTTGATGGACAGGTCATTAAAATCGGTCGTTTTCCCATCATGAGCGGGAAAACCACAGCAAAGAGAAGGACCGACAAATGTCCAAACACAGAAGCAAAGGCGAGAATGACTAATGGGAGGAATAGTGACATGTTATTTCCTGTCCGCCGGATAGCATCGTGGAAAACAGACAGGAAGTCGATCTGTTTGGGGAATCTGTGAGGAAATGAATAAAGAGAGAGGCGCTCTTGCTGCCGCACGCCGTACGATGACCTGCCGTACATTCAGCTCCTTCATCTCTGCTCCCATCACATCCCATCATGCATCTCATCCTGACGGGATGGACTGTACTGTATATACCTGCATAGGAGAGAACGGTGCATACGTAAACAGGGGCTCCCTGGGAGGAACTAGTCGAGTGTAATTAGATGTGACTGTATGCGACTATAGGCAGGCTGCAATGTCCATCCAGGATTAAATCAAATAGACTTTCTGTATAGTATATACATATAGTATGCTAAAAAGTCCTGTTAGCACCGTTAGCTGCTAGCACAGTCAGCCGTCGCCATGTTGAGAACCGCGTGGAGGCAATCCCTCAATCATAAGCTCAGAATTTGGAATTTAGCACCTTTAATACCTGCAATATTCTATAACCATTATATGGTTTTACTATTCTCACATTATATATGCATACAACTTCATGTTTTATTCTTGCCAAGGACTTCGTAATCTCAGTTTCTGATATTATATTATATAAAATACATTAGTTCCGAAGTCTATCTCCACAGTTTATCCACAAATAAAACTCTGCCTGCCTGTTTTACAGTGTCCACATAAAGTAATCCAACCATGAACCACATTTATGAGCCACGTTAAGTCCATTCATCCATATAGTTCATAGAAAAATGGATAGTTAGTCACTAAGGAATAACAGACAGCACTATGAGACTGGCAGTTGTGGGAGCCGGAGTCATGGGAGAACTGATTTCTTTAACTGCGGATCAACAAACTGGGACATAAAAGGTTTGTTTGTCAAATAAAAAATGTAAGTTGGCATTCCAGTCAGTGAAGCCATGTACTCCCACTGCTGAGAATCAATGAATTGTTTCCATGAATACTTATCCAATCACTATAGAAAGATAAAATGATCCGATAAGCCTCTGAAAGTCTTCTGAAGGACCAGGGCCAGCAGCCAGTAATGGGTTACACATCCAGTTGAGCTCCCACTTGATGAAGTTATTAAAACTGAGTTAATAAAAAGGACCTGCGGCAGCTCACATGAGATTACAGCCAACAGAGGCTCGTCTGCATGTAAAACAAAGGGGGGATTGTGCGGGGTGAATGGAGCATCTGTGCAGAGAGACACACCCGATACTGTTAACCTATCTGTGCAAGACGCCAGACAAAGAATCTGATCATCTGTCCTTTTTATTTTAGGAGGTTATTTTCATGAGAAATGAAGGCGAGGCTAACAATAGGAAATTTGTTCTTGTGGAAGTACAGTAAAAGATACATCTGTTCCACTATTCAGAGTCCCTTTATAAATGGAAAGTGAAGTGATTTATTATTCTGCAAAACCCTAATTAAGTATTACCCAAAGTCTTTCTCTCACCCTTTAATGCAGTGACCCATATACAAGTTTTTCTTGCTGACATTTTTCACAATGGATCAGAAATCTATACGGCAGGTGACCAGTCGTTAAGGAGGACATGGTTTTGACCCACGTGTCAGACGCACGATGAAGACGCAGACGATGACAGGATGGAAGGTCACTGAAATCTCCCACAGACGGGATCCGTTGGTCCGTGACATTTCTGGTAGTCACAGCAGGTTCAGGCAGAAATTATACGAAACTGACTTTGCAACTGAGATTAGGTCCATTTTGTGCGAGCTGCGTCTCTATATTTTGAATTAAAAATGTATCTTTTCATTTGCTGCACATTCATGCATACTGAGCAGTGACATGCCAGCAGAAATACGCTCCGTTAGAGGGCAAACAGGGGAAGTGCTGGTTGTAGCTTTGTGTCTCTGTGTGCGTTCCTGCAGCCGGTTACTCCTCAACAAACAGCAAGCAGAGAGAGATATTAATGTGGGATTTTGTACACAGACTATTAGACATATTTGATACCTTTTATGACACATTGGGCCACATTTGTTTAAGTTTATTCCTGACTCTTTTTTTCGTGGCATCTCTCCAATTCTTTGTATTTGCACACAGCACCTGTCCTTATATAGTGTTGAGGGGCCGTTATGCTAATAATTAACAATTTGCCACACGCCTCCAATTCATGATTCATCATCTAGCACACCTGAGTGACTTTAAAGAAAATATGATATACATTTAAGAGGCCCATTGCCTTTGAAACAAATTGAAAAAGTACTGATTATTTATGAATGTATTACTTGCAGTTCAGAGTCTCTTCAAACGTGATATTGATAATCTGCCTGAAAGCCCCTAAAATGGCAAAATTACAGCATTTTTACTTCAGTCCAAAGACCGAAACCACAAAATGGTTTGATTTATCCAGAGACCGTGTCAAGGCAATATTCTATTTTTTCTCCTTGAGTACAGGACTATTCAGTTATGCAACCAAACAAATCGGATAACGTGCCCTTTATTCGCTCCCACGGAGAGTTCTTATGAAGACTAACAAAAGCAAAAAGACAAACGGCATCAAATTGAAGGGCTTAAAAAAAAAAACTAGGTGCTGGAAAAACTAGGTGCAGCATCTGTGACAAAGCGTATGCCAAGCATGAAATCAGCATCACACGAGGATAAAGTAATCATTGCCGCCACAAAAGTGTGAAATCTCATCAGGGGCGGAATACAGGCAGTAAAGTGCAAACACACACACACACACACACACACACACACACACACACACACACACAGAGAGGTGAAAAAGACAGGAGTTCACTGACAGCAGACTGAAGCATCATTGAAATGTCTGCGACAGACAACAGGGCTCAGAGCTCGACTGGAGAACAGTCAAACTCTGTTTCTAAGAGAACAGTGACAGACACTTGAGACGTATGTGCTCAAGGAAAAATAGTTCTTAATGAGCCAGTTTCTCTCATGTTGTTCAAAAAAAAACAAGTGAGGTGAGTCAATTTCACTTATCTCCACTGAAATCATCCAATATCGCGATATATTCTATTAACCACATAGCATACCAACATCGAGATTAGCTGCAGACAGAAAGATAGATACTCACACACACACACACACATTAATTGAATTCTCTTTCTGCAGTATCATGTTGGCAGGTCCTTCATTTCTTCAAAGAAACTGTGGAAATGGACGGTAATTAAAGTGTACAAAGTGCAAGAATTACACAGTTCATTGCAGTATTACAGGAATGTGCGAGGGAGGGGCTGTAACATTGGCACACTGGGGGTTTGTGGGTGAGAAAGAGAGACCTGCTGTGGGTGCAGATAAATAGACAGAGGCGACGGACGGCTGAGGATGAAGCTCTGGAAACGGTCTGCATTTAAATCCCATCTCACTCGATGCTCGAGTAGCTTGTCGATCACCTCTTCGAAATCAGACCATGTCAGCTCCTCTCCTCCAGGAGCTCCTCTCTCCTCTCCTCTCCACTTCCCCCCCAACCGACACAAAAACACACTTGCCAAAGAGCTCTTTCTTCTCGCTCTCGACACATTAATTCAAGCTCTTGAGCATCACGGAGGTGAATGTTTTCTTTTGCATGAGCGGATGAGCCGTAGCATTGCTGCTAAATCAGGCGTCAGCGTTCTTGCATTAAAAAAAAAAGGAATGCTTTTACACGGTGTTAAGGGCTTTGATGATGATCATGTGAAAGTAGCTTAAGTTGTCAGAGATGCACTCGGTGCTCGGAAATCCATCTTTAAATCTCACTTTTTTTTCCCAAACAAATCTTGCTTTCCATCAAATATGCATCTGCATCTTGCATCTGCCCATGACGCAAGGTAATTCCCCGTTTCCAATGTTTTTAAGAAACCTATGCTACGATCACTTGATTGAAGAAAAACAGAGAAGTCATCTCGCCCCAATAATCCGATTTTTTACTTATTTTAAGAATCATTTTCTTTTCATTTTGTGCTCACTCGATCACTTTCCAAACACATCAGGGGCACTCACTTGAAAACACATATAAAAACACACGGAGGTCAGATACAGAACACTCAACTCCCCGTTCCCATGGCACACTAAAAGCCTGGACATTAATGTCTGCACACACTACGCACACTTCAACCACCAGCTGACAGAAGATTTATGCGTCGAGAGGAACGGGAGGTTGACGCAACAGACGTTCCGGCGCTTTTAAGTGGGAGCACTTGTGTAAACATGCCCCATGAATAATCCATTAGACTCAGACAGACAACATGTCTGCATCAGGTCCCTCGTTTGTTGAGCCCTAATGAGCCGAACACGTCACGTGACTGTAGAGAAACATCTCCAGGTTCAGTGTGGTCGCACATCAAGCTAAAGCCAGAGTCCATGTGTTCTCCCTGCACACGTTTACTGAAGTTACTCCAAGTCTGGCAATGTCAATTTAGTTTTGATCTGTGTCATCTTGGACTTCTGTGCATTCTAACTTAAAAATAGCAACAAAAATGTGTTTTTTTTTACTATTATATTGGCTTCTAGTTATAATCTTTAACCGTCTAGAAAGTTCCCAGAGAAACAGTTCGCTACACATTTTCGTTGCCGCATCCCCCGTGTTGCATAAATGATCCTGGAATCCTCCGAAAATGTGAGAAAACTACATATTTTCTTGCTCTACTCTTATAAGCTCGGCATACCAGTTATCTTTGCTGACTAACTGATGGTCATGCACAAGCATCCAGGTGGAATGCATGATCTGATGTGAATGCTAACGTACCTGGGCCAGATGTGTTAATAATTCACAGCATTCTTTGAAATAACACACTAACCTTATAGTTCATGCTGAATTATTCATGGTTTTACAAGAAATAGGGACACATAAGGGCTTTGCGTGTCAGGGCATCTCTCTCTCTCTCTCTCTCTCTATATATATATATATACACTGTATATATGTATTAATCCTTCATCTCAGCAGCGAGGGAGCAATAATGTGGTTTAGGCACAACTGCCCTCTACATAACTGCTCTCTCCACCATTATTTCAGGGAACTGCAGAATATTTTCTCTGCTCCTTCGATATCTCTCGATCTCTCGATCCCTTACACAAGCCTGTCGGTTTTGTTTTTAGCACATGTTGCTCGCAGCATCATGGCAGAAAACACCCACATGTTGAGGAACATCCTGAGCCCTCTACTCCTCCAAGCAAAGCTACAAATGTTTGGATTTTCCCTCAGTGAAAAACTTCAGCAGATCATCCTTTTAAAACTTTAAACAAAAACAAACTCTGAAATGAAACTGCGTAGCTTCATCTGTCAATAATATGCTAATTTCACCATCATTTTCCTTGTTAAAGCATAGATTTTCTTCTTGAGCTGCTCTTCTCTCACACTAATCTCCCACTTCCCCTCTAAACCTCCCCCATCTTTCATTCCAGACACCCATGGGGTTGCCTGGCGAAGCCGATTCCGCCGGCACGAGTCGAGACGAGCCACGGTCACCGTCTCCTCGGCAACCGGGGGGGGGGGGTGGATGCTGAGGTCTTTGGTGGGGGGCGCACACCGCCTCTGTGGCGTGTTGAAGCGATAGCCGTGTAGCAGGTGGTGCTCCCTCCTTTCGCAGAGGACTGGAAAGGCCTGCAGGGGGCCACGGGGCCTGGTCAGAGCCGTGCCATGCCGGGCTAGCTGTCAGCTCACATTAGCACAGATCACAGGGCTAACGCCAGTCGGTGGCCTGCTTTGTGTCGGCATCGGGCTTATTACGGAGGCAGAGACAGCAGGCATGACCGCTTCTGGAGGTTTGGGGTCCTGAGATTCCCACCGTTCTATAATTTCACTGTAATTTACGTCCCAAAAAGGAATGCATTGGATTGATCGCTGCATTATAATTGATCTGAATGCATATTGTTAATTCATAGCTCACGGTTTAATAATCTCTCAGTGTTTCCGGGCAGATTTTCTTCACTATTGAGCTCTTTTTATCCTGAACACCGGCACGCATTCAACAGAAAGTCTAGCGGCCGCACAACAATAAGCACTTGACCGCACACTTCACCTTGAGCGCTGTCAAGACTTTTAAAAAAAGCGACTCTCAGGCTAAACTGCCAAAACTACCGATAGAGGAACTCAATAGCTGCAGCCTGCAGCGTGTGATCAACCTCTGAATACAAAGAGGCTCTTTAATGGAGGGAAAGAGTGGCACTTCACACCGACAGCCTCTGTGACGGGCAGCAGAGGGTCAGACGCTTTTCAGTTCATTATAGAAATAACTGATAGAGCCGACTGTCTGTACAGCATGTGTGTGTATCTGGTGGTGACTAACACATGTAAGGGCTGTATCCACTACAGCCATCTTCATAAACGTAGACTGATATGATGCCAACATTAGCATATTATTGGCAGCAGGGAGCAGGAGTGTTAGCAGCGGCTGCATCGGGGGAATCTACATGTGGGTTTTTACCTCCGTTACAGACTCACATATATGTAAGAAAGCCCTGCGAGGACAAAACATGTCCTTATTAGCATATTATGGAAGCTCAAACTGTCAAATCAGGGATTACAATGGTAGAACCAGCAGCGTGCTTTCATAGCCGTCAATGCAATTAGATTAAAAGAAAGCAGGAGCAAACATCGGAATGGGAAAAGAGATGATCGCCTGTCCTCACTACAAAAAAAAAGAGCCGGTAGCCAATCCAATCGGTCTCTCATACCTCTCCATGTTAATTGCTGTGCCCCTGGTAAACTGACTCAGGACCTCCCTAGTGCCCCGTCTGCCACTCTGCCACTGCGAGAGGCTCCCAGCTCACCTGCAGGGCTTTAGGTGCAAATTATCTTCTTGGGAGGGAGAAAATTAAAAATAAAAAAAGTTCTCGGCTCCAAAGTTTTGGGCTGGAGCTCAGTGCCGGAGAGAAACCACAGCGGGTGAGAGTGTTCCTACAGCCAGCCAGCGGAGAGGACAGCTGTGGAGAGCTCAGATAATTAAGTTCTCTGTTGGCTTCCTACAACACAGATGCTCCCCGGTAGTCCTCTGTGAACAAGGCTTTTATGGGAAAACATTAGGTGCTGAGGTGGTGTCGTCTCAGCGGGGGGGGGGGGGGGGGGGAGTGTGTGAGTCGCTGCCGGATGAAACCATGCAGTTCATCCCCAATGCGAACCTGCAAGCGGATGTATTGATTTTTTGGGGGTTTTCATTTCAGTGCATGATGGGAGGACGGCGGTAGCAGCAGCGGGAATACAGACCTGTGGGCCACAGCAGCTGCTTGTCGAACTAACAGGCGGTTTGTGTGTGAACAGAATACACACACACACGTGATGAGGACTCGGATATAAAGATGCAGACGCACATAAACCGTGACCACAGTCCCTCCGTTAGCTTTACAACCTGGTTGTTTTACAGACCGAATGGATTTTGCCTTTACAATCTGCTTTCTACTTTGGCGTGACATACACACAAATCAATGGTCGTCATTCAGTTCACAATATCAGCATTCAAAGCCTGAGGCTATGAAGTAGGAATGTAGGCCACGAAAAAAGGAAAGCCGTTATCTTGTGTTGACTTGGTTATGGATGCTGGGGGTCAGAGGCCAGAGGAACGTGTAATAGCCATCGACTTCCTTTCTTTGAGCGAGGTTTCACTTTCTGTGGCACGTCTTGCTAATTAAGTGCACCGTCTCTCATTTGTCTATCGACTGCGAGGCAGCAGGTTTAAATCTATGCTTAAAGGTCACAGCGGGGAGGAATGGAGAGCTACGACGTGATAAAGCAAGAAAGACGACCATTCGGGTCGCTTTAAACTGCAGCGACGTTGTGAAAGTATTAAGAACTACAACCTTGTAAGAACTACATTTTTAACAAGCCAACCCATTTTTGGAAAACATTCCAGTTTAATAGAGAAATAAAAGAGGATAAAAATGACTGCTGTTAGGTCTTTATAGCCTGGTCTGGCCATATTAAGTGCGCGCACACACACACACACACACACACACACACACACACACACACACACACAAACAGAAGAGGAGCCGCAGTAAAAGAGGAGGCAGCCAAAGCTGGTGTAATTGAACATAGCAAAAGATTTTATTGCCACTGCATTATTCACAAAGGCCACTGCGTACTGTATCTCCTCATGTGAATTGACTGCGGGGGAAACATAATGTTGCAAGGAGACAGTGTGGGTGCGGCGGTTTTTAAAGTCTTAACACAGCAGGCTGTAGAGAGGCTCGGGATGAATGAATTCAACCCCGACAGCAGTTTGAAAACACAGCCTCCAAATGGACTGTTTATTGGCCTTTTAATCAAACTGGCACAGTGGATGGGTCGCTGAAACACAAGGAGACGCTCGGAGAGAAGGAGTGGGGGGGGTCACGGGACAAAAGAGACAGAGACGTAGAGTTGATGGTGGAGTGTAGGAGTCCACCACTACTCCCATTACAGAGCGCGTGTGTGAGGTATAAAATCCAACAGCCACGGAGGAGTGCCTTATGGGACGGCTACTACAGCTTCAGCACTACGGACAGCGGAATGCCACCCTGCCAGATGGAAAGAAGTCTAAGACAGAGCATGTATGGATGAACACAGGAATGGAATAAGACACTTTCAGACTCACTTAAGCAAAAGCTGCAAAGTAAGTGTGAGGATAGAAATGACACAGTTACTGACTTTTACTCTGATAAAAGCTTAGAGTCATCTTCAACCTGACAGCCACAGTCTGAATACCAATGGACCCCATAGACAACAGGACACTAACAACAGGGCTGGTACTTGTATTACAATCTGGGGCAGGTGCTACTCCCCCTACCTTGATTGTGGACCACAGACTGTGTACGAGAAGTGGACGTAGTAAACAAGACGTCTTGGTTTGTGGACGACGGTTGAGAAGCCTCAAGTTTGGCATTTTTTGGGGGAAAAGAGGGGGAAGCTAAGTGCAATAAGACATTTTTAGGCGACTGATACGTTGACAGAAGAGATAGCCGCAGACTTAGATCTAGATCGGAGCGGTGGCTATCCTGCATTAGGCCGCTAATATGTTACAGTGAACTGAAAACACACTATGAAACTCCCAGACGGGTTTTAGGGCAAAGAAAAATAACAAAACAACACCACCTCCCAACTGCAGGACAATGAGAGGATGGGAACACTATATGTATGCGTCTGTGTAAGTGTGTGTGTGTGGTTGTACATCGTTTCCAATGTCGATTGGTTATCGGGTCAATTGGTGTCTGAGCATTGACTCTGCAGGGAAAGGGACACAATGTCAATGGCTGAATGAGTCTCTAGTGAGGTGATCAGCACTGAGGTAGGTCTGGTGATGCATTGCTCTACCATATCTCCCTCTCTCGATCTTTTTTTTTGCCCCCCAAACCAGCCAGTATATTAACTCAGGAAGTTTTCTTGAGGCTCTATTTGTTCTTATAAAATGTATTTTTTTTGATCGACCCCGGAACCTCAGAGATTGATGTCACTCTCACTGGCAAATAAATGGCTAACAAGTCAGCCATTTGACCAAACACACACACACACACGAAGTATACAGATTCATTCCGCTTTGATTTCAACCTGGAAGAGAAAAATGATAAATTCCCCTCTTTGTATTCTGTCAAGCCTTTCAAGTCCACACTGTTGGATGAATGAGATCAGACTGCTGCAGGAAACCAGGCAAAGGGTTACACCATAATTGCATCAATGCAGAGAGGTTGTCGGCACACTAGAGTCTATTGAAGTGAGTGGCTTGGCTTGTGTGTGCAACCTACTCCACTTTAAAATCTCTGTGGGATCTGTGCTGTGTGTGTACCTGCTCTGTACCCTATTAGTTACAACATCGGCTGCCATTACACCAGGAGATTAATTAACATGTGTGACAAAGAGAATAAGACATTTGCATCTCACATTAAAGGATACAGCTGGAAATATTCTACATTTGTGTTTGTGTCAACGAATCCCATGAAAAAACTGAAACCAAGAATGAGTCCTTCATTACTTTTTGAGCTTCCTACTCCATCTGTGGCACTGAGCCCGAAGCCTTTTTGTTCCGTCCTGAAGACACAAATGTCAAAAATGGGTCACGACTCGGATTTTTTAAAAAGGCTAAACATCCCCAAAAAATTATTTTAGCAAATTTTACAGGTAAATAGTGACATTATTGAGGAGGAGTTGGTGTGCTCGCAAGTATTTCTGGTAGCAGGATGATTTTTTATAGACTAAAAGGTGCTAAATTCGAAATTCAGACCACATCTATGATGGAGGATTGTATCCACACGGCTCTCAACATGGCGACTGCTGAACGGGCAGCTAGCAACTGAGGGTGCTAACAGCGCAAAGAATGGCAACAGTAATGACAGAGCTAACAGTGTATCTTCACCACTATATCTTTACATTGCAAATAGTTGTTTATGGAATTGTATTACTTACTACGTTGTTAAGCATTGCTGGCAGCACGCTCTACAAAGCAACCGGTTAGTTTCAGGTATTAGAGGAGAAGAAGGTTCAGTTTTGTTGACTTTAAAAATTGAGTAAAGAGCAAATGCTTCCTGAAACGACAAGCAAGGAAAGTCCTTTCCACTGTTACAAGAAAGCCAGAGGTTTGTAAAATGTATTTATTAATTCTCTGTGGATTGTTTGAGTTTGTATTCATTCCTGGAGGGATTGAACCGAGCTGCTGCCTCTAAGGTACAGGCTTTACAGTAACGCTTACACACCACTGATCCACAAATAGACAGTCTTCTATTCCATCTCTCTGTGTTCACACATACTAACACACAACTACACACACACACACACACACACACACACACACACACACACACACATACACAGGGGCCTCTTGCTTTCGAAAGCTCACTCATCCTTTTAATCGGTGTGGAATCCATCAAAGTGGGTCAAACTCGCTTCCCCATCTGCCCCGGACAGATTTTAAATGCACGAGGGCTGATTAAAAAAAAGACCAAGAAAATAGGGCAAACGCCTCCAACACACACACACACGTACACGCAGCACTCAGGAGACCGGCAGCAGCAGCAGACACCGAGGGGAGGACCGTGTGTCGGTGAGGATGTTTGTATGTAATTACAGCGTGCCAGCGTAACGAATAAAAGGTCAAACAGTTCGACTTCAATCTGGAAGCCGTGTATCAATTTGCCGTTTTTGCGCTCATTTGCATACAGCCACCTTTAGTTGTCCCATCAACCGTCCCTGAACACATGACACAGAGAGGGCGGGGCACGCGAGGACGGGGGAGGAATGTGTGTGTGTGTGTGTGTGACAGGGGTAAGACAGCTGTGGATATAAGCTTGCAGCTGTATCAAAGTGTGTGCGTACATGTACATGTGTCTGTTCGACAAGAGAGCGTTTCTGTGCGGTTCACGCCTCTGTGTCTTTTTCTTGTCGTTTGTTTCTTTGCAGTCATGTGTGTTGTTGCCGTTATTCACATCGGAACAGAAATAGTCCCGTTGATCAGTTAGATGCTCAGCTTGCAACAGTGAACAAAAAAAAAAAAAAAAAGCTCTCACAAAAGCTTCCACGTGTTTCCGGCCGGATCAAGCCGCTTGTCATGTGATGAGTTGAGTAACCGCGGTGTGCTTTGATGCATGTGCAGAGATCATCACAGGGGCGGGACCCTGCATTTAGCCCAGCATCATGCTGCACAAATGGGGATTTCCAAGATTAAGCGTTGACATGCAGTAGGCAGTGAGAGGTCACTAATACAGTAAGTTGAGCAGAGACGACAGGAAAGGCATCTAAATGGCTGCAATTCAATCATTCGACGAACTATGATGTCTATTTTTACCGATCAATATGTTGATTTGTTTCTTAATTAAATATTTGAAAACAGAGAAAAGAATAAAATCCTCACATTTGAGATCAAACAAACAAACATCTGTCATTTTTGCTCGATAAATGACTTAAATTCTGAATAGATTTGTTGTAAAGCTTTTCACGCCAGATTTCTACAACAGCCCAAGGTCACAAAGAATGATAAACTCCCTCACCGACAAAGGCTAGAAGGTTTATTTCCGATTCCACGAGAGAATAAACACCAAGATAGACCGTCGACAGTTGAGGCATCGCCATGATGACACACCCCCGGGCGCAGATGAAATAGGTGCTTACTTGTCATTCAAACTGCCGTCTGGTGTCACCTGATGAGTTATCCTGTCTGGCAGACCTTCCTGGCTCTAAGAGCCTGATTGGGCCCCGGGAAAGTGCTCAGCTGTGGGCGTGAAGGTGCGAGAGAGTGTGTGTGATTCATGCATCTGAAGATGCAGCGCTGAATAACAGGCCCTGTGCCGTCCCTGCACTCGGCTCGAGCAGCGTACAACAGAAGCTCGTCCCGGATGTCCCCGTGTGGAGGTTAGCACCAGGCTAAAGGAGAAGTAGCACTTTTTTGTTTTTTTTAATCAGCGTGCGCAGCCTTGTCATCCGTCTTTTTCTGCCGAGCCCTGAATGCAAACTCTCAGTCAGACTGTCAGGAGGGAGGGCCGGACGAGGCGCGGCTTTAACGGTTTGATTGAGTGGGGTTGGCCTCGGCTGTCGCCGTGCTCACAAACAGAGCACGGAGGACAGAATGGACACATCCGACCCCAAACAGCAGCTCTAAAGCCAGAGTCCCCTTCCCCCCCCCCCCCTGCGGCCGGCAGCGCTGCAATAAACTTCCCAAATGCCAGTTAACTGCAACAGAGAGGATTACTTTGAAGGAGAGCTGTAAGAACCAGCTCATTTCCTTCCTCTCCACTCAAGCCAGCAGCCAGAGGGGAGACCTTTGCAGCAAAAAAGGACCAGAGGGACGAGTGAAACGTATCTGACAATCTGTCAGAAAGTTTGGCTGCCAACTTCGCCGTGACTTTGCCCCGGCGCTGATCAGATTAGGTAGTCAGTGTTACTTCATCCTTGTTATCCAATTTCGTTCAATTAACTGTTCCGTATGAGCCTCTGCGCTGTAACAACACCTTCCTCTGCTCGAGGCTGCATGTTGCCCGGGTGGGAAAACAACGCATTTTAGACAAAGAGGCCTTCATGGCAAAGACACAGCAGCTGAAGAGGCTAATCACATGCAGCGCTAATTTGACAACCAAGGACAAATACTGGGAAACAATTACATCTCATTTCTCAGGTAGCTCAACCCTGACAAACGATTTGAGGTTCTTATTGGATGGGAACAACGGGGTATTAACTAGGTCGTGGACAAAGCGACGTGGGTTGAACTGAACTTTAAAAAATAAAAGGGATGAATCGTTGCAAGATGCTGCTTTCAACAAGCAACCGTCGGCCTCTGGAGTCTGACTCACAACACCAGATTCTAAGAGTTTGAACATTGACACGAAACTTTTACACTCAATGAGCTCAAAACCCAGAACTGCATTCATCTCAGCGGAAAATTGCCCAGGGAGCAGAAACACGGTTTCTCAAATTGCCTCTTGAAGTGTCGCTTGATAAAGACATCACATGGACTTTTCCTGTTTTTTTTTATAACGGCTTGCTGAGGCATCCAGCACATCTCTTGGTTCACATCAAAGGGACTCAAGGTTAAGACTCTGCTGTGAACCCACTAACATGGTCCAGTGGGCTCGGAGCGCAGGCCAGCAAACCTCTCCCGTGGGAGAGATGTCACTGGATGTCGCTCCATCAGATACACAAAGAAAAGCCACTGACGGAGGCAGACACGCCTTAATGTACAACAACTTGCCGCATGCCTCCTTGTCACCTTTTTAAAATGCAGAATCAGCACTTCAAAGGAGTTTCAAACTATTTTTTGGCAATGTCGGTCTGTCTGTCCACCACTTTTGAGGGATTAGGAGTGAAATTACTAGAAACGACTGGATGAATTACCATGAAATTTAGTACAGACATTCATGTCCCCCTCAGGGTAAACTGTAATCATTTTGGTAGTCTCTTTGAGGTGCAGTGTGTAGGATTTGGCAGCATCTAGGGGTCTCCACAACCATCTGGGAATTATACCCCCCAGGTTGAGGACCACTGAGAGCTGCTAGCACGGCTGTAGACGTCCAGTCGTCTTCAGGTCGTCATCGAGGAGATATCGACTGAGAGTCTTCAGACACAGCTGCGTGGCAGACTTAGAGATCTCCCGAACTAAGCAAACCCCGACACTTCTGGGTGCATGTTTGCAGAGCCTGGCAGTGAATACTAAAGGAACCCAATAGCTCCGTCACCCTGACGGAGCTGCTGAGGCTTCCCCTACTTTGCAATTTAATTCAATTTGCCCCGGCCGATTTGTAATTGCAAACTGGGAAGGGCAATCTGATAAAAATGAATATCATTAGGAGTTGGTAAACAATCTGACAGGGTGTTCAAAATGGCTGAACTGAGAACGCGCCGATTTGGCGTGACTCGATGTAGTGATGCATGCTTATTACCTCGACAAGCGCGATAGATCTCAAGTCACCTCAAGGGTGGAAGAAAATGAATTGTGATTTATGTGTATTGAAGCAGCCCGATGCAGAGTTTTCTTTTTTTTTAATGGGGATTTCCTGGAACTATAATCTGTGAGCCAGGGCGCCTTTGATTTTGTGATATAATCAGTGGAGCTTCTTCCAACAGGTAGCGACGAGCCCTCGGGGAGCCTTTTCTTCACTAATGATTTGACATGAAAAGGCAAAGACGGGTTTTTATGACGCCCCAGACACAATCTTCAAATGCGAAAAGTCACAACGGCGGTGCAGTTTGCAGGGAGGACGATCATGATATTGGAGAAAGTGATTCAAGAGGCAGAGGTAATGACATTGTGCCTTATTGGGCTTTGCAGCCCCTGGCCTTTTTTCTTGTCGTCTAAAATATCAACGCAATGGCAAAACAAATGTGGGGGGAGGGGACTCAAATTTACAAGACGGGATGAGACACTCTGCTCTGCTGCTGGCCCGTAATGTGATCAGCCTGATGAGGCAGGTGTAACGCTGCATAAACATCTCATCTGAGCTCCCATCAGCACTTGTGCTCACTTGAAAAGCGACCCACAAGCCCCTCTCCTCTCCTCTCCAGTGAATCACGCTGACTGCACCTGGATGCAAAGAAATTCAACCATCATCACCTTTCTTTCTTTTTTTCAGGGGCGAAAAAAAAGGCAACCAGCAGGTTCTTGAACAATCTCACTTGCTGAACATTTCCTTCTTGTCTTCCTTCCCACCCACAGCAAAAAAAAAAAAAAGACAACCCAGAAAAGTGCTGGCTTGGTTACAAGAGTCATGTGGAACACACTCGATCAATATCCACTGACGCCGCTTCATTGCCATGCACGGGCACTCTGGGAAAGAGCTGCAAATATGCAAGCCTACAGTGATCAATGTAGGGCACGATGTGCACATGTGTCCTCACTTCTCTTCAGAAACTGGAGGAATATAACACAACTAGATCACAAGTCAAATATAGATACACAGAGGGGTGAGATTCAGTGGGCTGAGCCTGAATAATTGAACATCATTATACAGTATGAAGATGAACTCTGCATTCGCACGATTTTACTCTGGCATGTTTTATTTAACGAGCTGAAGTGTGAAACCATTAAAATGATTCTTATATTCTGTCCTCTGGGATCTTAAAGTGAGAAGAAAGCAGAGTCCCTTCCTTTAGGTCTTGATTAATGAGTGCACATACACTACAGTATACATCCACTTTGCTTTCGCTTTACAAGACATTGTGAAAGACTATTATGATCTTTCTAAAAAGGGGGAAAACAGCAGTGGCCTGCATTGCAAAACCGATGCAAAGTCGAGGGGAATTCGGATTGAGCAGACATGGGAGACTGAGGGAGTCATGTAGGTAAAGGAAACACCCAAAACTCACTGGCTCTGCTTTTCACACCTCTAAATGTGCCACAATAACAGCCACAAAGCAAAGAACTGACAGGAAAAATGAAACATAAAACACCAGCATTAACAGAAGAAGCTGAGTTATGATGCACAGACAGAGAAACAGCAGAAGGACCACACAGTTAACTTGCCTGGAATGTGTAAAACCTCGTCCCATTCGGTGGGTGCACCTTTGGGGAGTTGGTCCCCGTACTCATGTCTGCGAAAATCATAATCCCTTTGATGGGCAAACAATCCACAGCTGATCCGTTATTATTATTATTATTTTTATCAGCCAAACGTAGTGTGCTTCACGAAAAAAAAAAAAAAAAAAACGACCCCGAGGCGAGCGCTCGGATCAGCCCGTGACCCGATGCTGCGCTCCCGGCATCAGATGGTGGAGAGCTCCGGTAAAATGAGCAACGCTCCGGGTGAAGAGAGATCCGCGGAAAAAGACAACAACAAGGCAACTCTCCGGTCTTCTTTAGACGTCCCCCCCCCCCTCTCGTCTAGTCTGCGTGTCCTTCAAGCGATTCGGCCGGAGAGCAAAACCCGCGGAGAGACAGCGGCTCCATGGTGTCCCGACGCCCGCTGCAAGCAGCTCTGGCAGCGGCTCGGATGGGTCCGTCTGCGCGCGGATTATCGCCTCCCTCCTCCTCTCGCTTCGCCAATAATCAGTCGCAGCATCACGACACGGCTCAGCCAACAACACGCCGGGTGCCTCGAGACTCACGTTCGCTCCGTTTTTTTTACACTGTAGAAAAATGCTCTTTCACGTCACGTTCTTTATTGACACAGATGAATAAACATGTTTCAGTGAAGTGTGATTATTATATGACAAAGCACACACAGATCTAAACAATAAAACTAAAATAGATACCATTGGACAATTTCTTTTGAGTAAAGACACTATTTGCATTGGGGAAGTACCATTACTACTGCTGTAAGTATATTCTGCTTTAGTGGATTACTACATGATTTGTATGTTGTCACAGATTTGTTTTTTTTGCAGTGTAGCTACGTTTTGATTGGAGGAAAAGAGGGATGTAGAATGTTAACTGAAGTTATCAAAAACACATTGTGTGAAAGATGCTCCTGTATATTCACTCTTAGCTGTAGTGGAGTAAATATAGGTCACAAAATGAAAGATTATATATATATATTTTTGCGGTTAGATATGATCAAACAATGTGAAGTCTTCTTTCTACCAGCAGATTTCAGGCTACCATCCATTAATCAAGCTTTCTCTAAAGGTCCCCCCCGGCCCAGCCCTTTCTCTGGCTGTTGCTTTTTAGAAGCATTTCCACATATCTGCCATGTTCCCGTGCAGTCGGCCTAGATTGATTCTTTTTTCTTTATTTTTTTTTTGCTGACGCACTTAAAAGGTTTCTATGAAATACAACTACTTCAACCGATTGACGGCAAGCAGCTTTTATAGGCCATTTTACATGAAATAAAGGCACTTCCACTTCAACAGACTTCCACTCTCTCAGGGACCGGTGTGTCTCCACTTTTCATCCAATTTGCTCTCATCAAGTGGCCCTTTCATGAGAGTAATCCACATTAATCCAATTCTCTGTCCAAGCTACCAAAAGAAGAATATTTCTCTTTCTCTTTTCTCAAATTAAATTATTTTCTTTGTTCCATTAAACTGGGTGCCGGGCATTGAAGTTGACATCTCGATGAGGTGGAATGCGATAATTGGATCAAAAAGCAAAAGTATTTAGCTTTTCTTCTTCTAGTTTAGTCGCTATAGGAACAACCCAAGCAGTTCGTGCCGCGGTGTGACTTCGCATTGTTAGACACAGCTCAGTGAGCTCGATTAAGCCGAGTGGGTTGAACTCGCACTCTTCGGAGGGATTTGGGATTGTGGGAGACTTCAAAGTATTTGCTCTTTACATCGCAGGTTAACAGCATTTCGAGCTGTGGAGCAGCGGATCCCATTAAGGCCGCTCACACTGATAAAACCAAGTATTCACTGTGGACTCACCCACACGTGTGTGAGGATAAGGTACGAGTCCAGGAACAATGATATTCATGAAAGGACAGGACCTCAAAAGTGTCAAAATTCATCTTTTCTTTTTTCCTGTATATGTTTTAGAGAAATGCATGCTGGGAAACTGAATTGCTACCCACGATGGTGCCAGAAGAGAGCTAGGCAGAGACGCACCAGATGTGGTCCAAAAGTACAGGCATCTGATTGGTTTGAAATGTGGAGGCAGCAAAGGTGGCTTCAGCCTCGTCAGCAGAAAATGTTCAGTGAGGTTCAGCTTTACATCCATGTACAATATATTGTTCTTCCTTTCTGCACATGGCAACGACTGTATGGTTAGGTTGGGGATAGATGCTGGCTCTGGCGAATACGTTCAGGGTATGACACTTGGTGAACAGAAAACATGGCGGTTACAGTTAATAAAAAACAATGAACTGGTCTGTGACAGGACACAAACACCGGTCTCCTGCATTAAAGTCCGACATGTGACACGCCCATCCACACCGTTACTTTCCTCTCTGCCAAGGTGCATTTGGCGGCACAAACGTTGGTACTGAACTTGTATTGTACGAAAAAATCATCCAATATGGATGGATGAGATTCCTGGGATACTGACCTCACCAACTGATTATTGATTTTTGCACAGAAGAGGATTGAAACCAAGGGAACGGTAAGAAAAATACATTCAGAAACTATTCTAATAGCACTTTATTTCAATGCCCGTTGCACATTTGTATACCTTTTAATTGGTAAATATGGGGCCGATTTGACCTTTCCTAAATCATACTCAAAATGTTTTCTAGTCTCAGAGGTCCTTTTAAGTCAGAAACATAATTTAGGGTTTTCTCAACATCTTACCAAAAGAGTATCAATACCAGACATGGAAGGAGCGAACACTTCCAAATACACTGCTGTGTTCATTTAAAAAAATCAATGTGGTTGAAAAGTGTTCAATTTTACAGACTCGCACTGATGATGATGTTCGGCTCAAAAAAAAGAACATCGCTATTGTTATACTGGGACAAATTGGAGGTGTTATTATGGGTTTCAAAAGAATAAAAAGGATAAAGCACCAACGCTTTTACCTTTCTTGCACAACGAAACCTTCTCCACTGTATGAACATACAGGACTGAGGACGTGCAGGATCTTTGCCATCGGGGGCGACTAAGCCCTCCTGCACATCAGTCACATAAAGGGACTGGCCTGTGTGCTGCAGTGCACTGGACTCTGACGTCATGGTACAGATGTGCAGTGGGCATGGCTTAGTGCTTCCGAGTGCTCATTGGCTGGAGCCTCTCGATCCTCTGATCGACACCCACTCTTTGTCTTTCAGCATTCCCAAAGCTGGCAAAGCATCGCAGACGGGAGAATCAGATTTGAGTCACGAGACCAATACAGTGAAAGAATAGCTTTCTCAATTCATTAAAGCGGGTTATTGTTGAACAAATTAAACAGCATACTTGAATTTTTTTGATCAAAGTCGGGTATATAAAAAAAAATTATATTTCTAATTAATATTTCATCAAAGTGCTGATTCGCATTGGTCCCAGTGAGGCAGTTTGTGCCAGCGCCAGAGACTGTGTTCATTAAACCAACACCTGAGAGTGCCCATGTGCTCTCATGCTGGCCTGCACGTCTCCTCACATGCACCCCCCCCCCATCCAATTCCCTTAAGAAGAAACACACACACAGTCCTTTTTCATCAATCAAAGAGCTCAAAATAAATAGATTTTTGGTTTGAAAGCCTGTGTTTGATCAGTCCGCGCCTTCCTAATCTACGACGCCCGCTACAGCCTGCGACAGATAGATCGGACAGTGTAGCGGTGCGGATCCATAGATCGGGGATTTGAGAAGCGTCATTTTGCGGAGCAATGCTGATGTGCATTCCGGTGGGATTGTGTGATGCTGCTCAGAGAGGTCTTGTTAGGGAGAGATAAGAATTCCCCCCCCCCCATGCTGTCGAGTGAGAACACATTTAACACTTAGCAATGACCCGTAGCAATAATAACACGGGACTACGAGGCCACACATGACGGCTACCACGGCTGTAACCTGAGGACGTGTATTTAAATCACACATTTTCATTTCACCCTGCATGTGTGTGTGTGTGTGTGTGTGTGTGTGTGCGACAAACACACTTTGTAAGCTTGTGACAGATTACTTTGCTGCGAGGCTGTATGCTCAAACAACCACTTAAACTGCAAATGAGCTGCAAACAAGGAGCAGAAGAGCAACATTTGGTGCATTCGCAGAGAGGATTTGGCTGTGACTAAAACAGTGAAGAGATGGGCCGGCATCAACCAAAGTGGCAGACTTCTGCAGCCTTGAATAAATTATTTTCACGTTTTAAAAATGCAAATCATATTGCACCAACATAACATTATTGAAACAAGGTCTCCTTTTTCTTTTTTCTTTTCTTTTTTTGCGGTGAACACAACAGAAACGTCAAATTAATTAGAGACATGAAATACTGGGGACAAATGAGACGACAGAAAGCAATTATTTTAGTTATGAGAGGCTGTCCTCTTGACATGCAGACCAAAAATACAAACGTGGAGCACGAACTGTCAAATGGAACAAAAGCTGGGGGGGGGGATATGGCAGTCTCACTGTAATACCGATGCCTCTATATGACCTTCATAAGTAAACGACACCATCAGCGAGATTTCTATTCATCGGTGCAACCAGGTCCGGCAACATCTGACGAAATCATGCAGGTTCACCAGAAACCAGCGCGGCCTCACGTAGCGACCAGCCCGCCGCACACAGACCCACTTCCGGCTTCGCTTGCTGTCTGCTGAACCTGCAGTCGGAGCTTCAGCGTGAGGCGGAGAGAGCTCTGCTTCCCGGCAGCAGCAGCAGCAGCAGCTCCTCCAGGAGCAGAGCTTCGCCTCGCTGGGAGCCAACACCGACGCCACGCTGCTGGAGGTCCGGGCCGTTATTGCTGGAGGCCCGCTGGAGGGAAAGGGAACCAGAACCAGGACTGCTCAGGGCAGACTGTCACACCCTGCTGCAGTATTTGAGAGGTTTTCTAAAAAAGGGACTCGGGTGCTCGGAAACACGACTGCAAAATCCACAAAATAAAACAAACCTTGTGTAAGATGACACATTGCCTCATAATTAGCTTTAATGTCTCTCTACTCGAATATAAACAGTGACGCTCATCAAACAACCTTTCATGGAACTACGGCTGCAACTAATGATTATTTCCGTCACTAATTAACCTGTCGTTATTCTCCTACAGTTGATTGATCAATTAGTTTACAAAATGTCCAATTACAAGTCCCCAGATCAGATGACTGCTTCAAATTGCTTGTTTTGTTCAGGCAAACACCACAAAACTCAAATACATTTAATTTACATTTAATTAAAAGGCATACCAGATGTTAATTAATTTTCTGTCCATCAACCAAACGTTAAATGAAATTTAGCAGTAAATAGAACCTCTAATCGCATAAAAAGCATGGGTGCAATATTCATCGGACATCATTTTTATGACATGGCTCATGAAATGCACTAAGAATAGATCAATAACATACGGCACTGATTTAATGCCGCGGTGCTGTTGTCTCTATCGCAGCATTGCTGTAAATAGCTCCAGAGGCAGCTCTCCCCTTGCTTCGGCTGCACATGCGATATGCGGCGCGTGATGAATCACTGTGGGACCGCAGGATTGGGGAGATGGTGGCATGTTAGAATTAGCATGCTCTGTTGACAGCATGTCTGGCACACACACACACACACACACACACACACACACACACACACACACACACACACACACACTCTCAAGAGACTCGGCGAAGCGCTGTTGTCATGTGCTGTGGTGCCTACTGTATTACAGAGCTTCCCCAAAGGAGTGCGACTGTCAGCCGAAAGCAAGTGGCAAATCTGCGCTCATCCTCTGGGTGTGGAGTCAGATTACAGAGGGAGAGACAAGGATGTACGAGCATCAAGAGTAGGCTTCACTGTATCTCCACACACTTGTGAAGAAATAGGACATTTTATTTTAGGACAAATCATTGAAGAAAAGTGTTTGCTCGCTGCTCGGATTTGTCCTGAAAGTTTTGTTAAGAATACTTGCGGTTCTCTTTCCCATCCTCTCGGCAACTTTGTGGATTACAGTTCAGTCTCCAGCTGAAGGGCCCCTCCAGGGGTCCACAACGCTGCCACCTTCCATTATCACACTTGTCGCTGCCTAATTGGGTCTTTCTTTCCACCGGGTGTTATTAGCATCAAGAATATAAATGTTTGGTGTTTTTTTTTCTCCCAAATTCTGTAACTGCCACATCCCTGCTACCAGAATACTAATTTCTTTAAGTGCTCTTAAACACAATTGAGCTTTTAATTGCTATTGGGTTTGTTGATAATTACAGAACGGCACCTAACTCAAACGTCTCAACTGGTGTGTTGTAATATTATCTGCCAGCTGGAGGATCTCGCAAGATTACCAAGTAACACGAGTCCCGTCGGGTCTGCAGGTGTCGGTAAAGGTTGCGCGTCCCTCCCTCAACGGGTCATGTGTGGGCAGACAGCCGTAATGGACGTCGCTCCGGTCCTGTCACTGCTGAAACATTAGAGAGCTGTTGTCAGGGGGCACAGTGGGAGTGAACGGGGGGGGGGGGGGGGGGGGACCTCAAGCAGTCGATAAGACGTGACTCAAGGGACAACATGTTGGTGAAGCAGGACAGCTTCAAAAAGCCTCGCCTAACAGTCGCATTGTCTGTAATTCAATATGATAATCGATGTTTTGCACATTGCATATGTATGATTTTGGAGTTGTATCTGTAAATGCGTTCCTGTAACATGTAAGTACGCGAGAAGATTTTCAAATTCTACTTTCTATGACTTTAACCTGTTTGTGCGATTGCAGAATACGGTGTTACGATCATTATAAACGCCCCGATGACTCACAAGAATGTACAAAATAAAAATATCTGCTTATGTATGAGGAAAGATGCTGTGCCCTGAGGCCACAGAGTCCACAGTACAGCGCATACAGTGGGAGAATAAGCTGGCAGAACAAGGAGGAGGTGGATGCTGTAGAGCCGTTTGCTGCATATGCAGATTTGTGAAAATAAAGTTCAGCAACTGAACATAATATCTACACACACACACACACACACTAGAGACCTCGTACATCAGCGGCTTCGAATAGCAGTGAGGTCAGCCAGTAAGGGACTCGACTGTGTACAGTCTGCTCATCCATTAACACATGCAGACAGCAAGCGGTGCTGCTTTTTGGTGAGTAACAGCACTGTAACTCTGTTGCCACATTTTTGGAGATTTTGAGTGGTGTTAACACTCCCTCTATATCCCTTTATTTTTCCACTTCAGCTCCCTCTCCCACACCTCCTCCGACTGCATCTTTTCATGTCCTCGTCCTCCGAGTCCGCTGCCTTTTGTCTACGTGGTCGTCTTAAAGCTCCGACTCGTGCGGTCTTCTCGGTCGCTGTGCGATTTCCTCCAAGCAAAAGGCGGATGATGAAATCCAAGGGACTGTTATTTTCCATTTTTGACCCGCAAAATTTCAAAGCAGGTTGTGTAAGACGACGAGGAAGAAAGGAGGAGATTGATTCATCCTAGTTACTGAGGCAGTCTAACTCATTGGACTGCTTGCCACCCTCTGGGAAATTCCAAATCCTCTTAACAGTCGAGATGTTTCCAACAAAGCTGTACATGAAGCTGAAACAGCCTTTGACATTTTTTTCCCTTGGAAGTTCGTCACAAAGAGGAGATTTTGTCAATTGGATGTCATATGAAAATGCCGTGATGCTATACAGTATTGTTCACGTAAAAACAGGAAATGGGGCTCAGGAAGGACTGAGGTTTCACCGTTGAGGTTGACTGAACTCTTGATCCCACTTCGACCATTACTGACAGAAGATGCCAAAGAAGAGCGAAATGTCTCCACCATACACATTCCAATGTTCATCCACTCCTCGGGTTTCTAAACCCCCGTTCACTCTCTACCTTTGCATGCAGTAAGCAAGAGTTCAAACAGAATTAGCTTTTAAAATCCTAGAAACTGTGGATACAATGGATGTTTTGTATTATGTGTCAAATTCAGGAAGTGTGTTCAAATGAAAGTATTACAAAAAAAAATGTATGTGAAAATGTTTTACTGATAGAAAAGCTGGGCATTTGTGTTGGTGATCCACAACCAGACGATGGATATTTAAATAAAGTGCATGAAACAAGCTTAATGCAGAAACAAAATGCTGTTTTGTGACCACGGAGAAACCGCTCTCGTTTCGTATCAAAAGATGTTTTTTCTTCTTGGCCCAATCATACCTCGTACTGTATATTTAGCTCCCTCCACGCTACCACTGGTGACAGTTATTTGTTTACTCATACATGAAATAACGCAGACAGACGATTCCAGGATGCTCTTGGAGAGTCCATCGGGAAAGTAATCAAACCCAGAGCGAGCAGGAGAGCGGCGAGGCAGGTTTTCAATCATCCCCGAGCGAACTAGCGTTGCATTACAACCATGTGGCTTTGGGCTGCCCCCGATCGCGTGCGCTCTTGTGCTCAGCAGTTCTGAAGAAACATGCTGACTCGGGTATATGGACTGCCAATCATTATTCTCAGTGTAGTTATTCATGTGAATACACGGACTGCTATTGTCTTTAAAGGAAAAAGGAAGCAGAGGAAGTCGAATCTCTGGATCGTCTGTGCTCTGCACACACACGTGAATCTGCTCGTAGATCAATATCGAACTAATTAAAAAGTCCTATTGTATCTATAAGAGTAAACAAAAGACATTGAAGGTCTTTATCACAGGAAACGTTGTCTGCACAGTTCAAAGCTTTAACATCGATGCATTTTGTGCTGGAGAATACATAACGACAAACATGTTAACACGAGGGAACGTCTGAATGTGCTTTTTAAGCACCACAACACTGCTACTTTAAGCAGCTATTTGGATGTTTGTGCATGATAATAATAAAAAAAGTCATACATAATGGCTGAGTCACAAAATGAAGCGCTTCAATGCGAAACCGCCCACATCTCTTTCCTGCAGGTTGGCCGTGCATTCTCATTAGAATGCCCTGAAGCTTTTTCTGGATGCAAAAAACATCTTCGTAACCACACAGAGAAACTGTACAAACTACATCTAACTGACTTGACATGCGTGTCATTTGTGTGACCTAAATACAATCTTTAAAGTCACATGCTCTGAATTAACGTATTCTTCCAAAAATGTTTTCGGCAAATGTGAGGAGAATTTGGGTCTGCAAAACAGCATCAGCACCTCAGGAATATAATAAAGATGATGTCAAACATTGCATCATTCATGTATGTACGTTAGGTCAGTGTTGTCAGTAGAAATGTTGGCCCTGTGCATGATGAACATTATTGCAAGGTTCCAAAGGGAGCTGGACTCTCTGTTTGTTCAAATACCACGTTCACTTGTACCTCCTGATAAAAGCACCAAGATGCAGTTAGATAGATTACACGAACAAAATGTGATCAAAACATTAAAAAAACGAGAGGTTCATCCCAATATGTGGAACACTTACTTGAGGTATTACACTCCTCTGTGGTTTATCGACCAAATCACATGGTGATTATATTCTCATTCTATCAATATGCCTTGGCACCTCATGGGATGTATAACAGGAATACTGCTTGTGCACGGGATTCAGTCTGCATCTCTTTTGAGACTTTTACATCACAGAAATAAGCCGGGCGGGATGGCTCTCGGGATGGCTCTCGGGATGGCATTTGGATCACAGACGCTCACAGAGCTGCTCACATGCCTGTACTCTTTAAGAGTCATATTTAAAGACACTTCATACTTAAGTTCTTGCACATATAACTTCTATTGTTGTGACTCTCAAGGTGGCTCTTTTATCTCGACCCAAATAGAGCTGGAAACCAGATGAGTAAGCAACCTTCATTTCCATCTGCCATCTTTGTGTGGGGTCGTGGAATGGAGGCACATTTTGAGGAACTCTTTCTATTCTTGTAGAATAGAGACAAACTTACTTTGTAGTGCACTCAAACAAATTGGAAACACCTGAGTGAAGCTGATGGCAGGTTACAAAGCATCTGGAGGGATTCCTAAAAGAAAACTATGACAACGTACCCCACCCTCCACATTACACTAAAATTACAAACACAGATATAATAGACAAAAAGCTACCCTACTCGACAACAATGCTATCAATATCCAAAAATGCCCTTCCTGTGTCAGCTCTGGGAGCATCGATAGTGATGTGGGTTGGCTGACAGGTTAACAGGAGTCATTTTTAAGAGTTAATGAGCACTTATATATGCACGCACACACACACACACAAGCTACTGTCAGTCCTCAGAGCTCTGGGTGGGTGGCTGATGCCTCTCAAATGGAGTCCAGAGCAAAATTATGCAGAGCGACTGTCTGTGCACGCATGTGTGTCCATATTATAACACTTAACAATGTTAATACAACAGTGAATCTCGGGGGCTGTGAGACATGACAAGGCCCTTTCATGATTAATGTTAATCTCAAAATCCTGGCAGGATCAAGTCCCCGGTGTTTTTCCTGATCTCTGAAAGGAGCCTTGAATCTGTGAGTATAAACCGGTCTTTGTCAAAACTAAGACTGTAATCCGTGGTGTAGGCAAGAAGCCTCATGGCCAGCATACTTTGGAACACCTGTGCAGCTGTTTGACGACCGCCATTTAATTATTCTAGCAGAACGATCATTTTATGATATTTCACACCGGAATGAAAGAGAAGCAGAAAACGTTTACACAACCCAGTCGCCAGGAGAAATGTTGGCATTGTACGTTTCTGCAAAACACAAAAATACATTTCACAACAACCTTGTATCACGCTTGCAGAAATGCACAATGCCACGTGGTTAACGCTGTCAAACTATTAGTTAGACTAAGGCAACAAAACTACTTGGTTAAGGTTAGAAAAAAGATCACAGTTTGTGTTAAAATATAGCAACAACGGAACTTAACAAGGTAACAATGTAACGTTAACAAAGTAACGTTAACAAAGTAACGTTCACAAAGTAACGCTAACAAAGTAACGTTAACAAAGTAACGTTAAAGTAACGTTCACAAAGTAACGTTCACAAAGTAACGTTCACAAAGTAACGTTCACAAAGTAACGTTAACAAAGTAACGTTAACAAAGTAACGTTAACAAAGTAACGTTAACAAAGTAACGTTAACAAAGTAACGTTAAAGTAACGTTCACAAAGTAACGTTCACAAAGTAACGTTCACAAAGTAACGTTCACAAAGTAACGTTCACAAAGTAACGTTAACAAAGTAACGTTAACAAAGTAACGTTAACAAAGTAACGTTAACAAAGTAACGTTAACAAAGTAACGTTAACAAAGTAACGTTTACAAAGTAACGTTAAAGTAACGTTCACAAAGTAACGTTCACAAAGTAACGTTAAAGTAACGTTCACAAAGTAACGTTCACAAAGTAACGTTCACAAAGTAACGTTAACAAAGTAACGTTAACAAAGTAACGTTAACAAAGTAACGTTAAAGTAACGTTCACAAAGTAACGTTCACAAAGTAACGTTCACAAAGTAACGTTCACAAAGTAACGTTCACAAAGTAACGTTAACAAAGTAACGTTCACAAAGTAACGTTCACAAAGTAACGTTAACAAAGTAACGTTCACATAGACTCTCAAACTCCTACTTTTTATTGTTCCTGGCAGACAGTAAACATGTAAGATTACAAGAATAATTTTTAAGATTCAACCCACAGCGCATGATAACCAAAAGAAAGTAAGATATTACTTTTACCGTAAGTTTGTGTGCAGAACGCAGACCGAGTAACATACAAAGAGACACAAATGTGGCAAATGTTGACTGAGAAGCCTGAGATCAACATAAGACATCGCCTCTACAGTGTGAAAGATCAAATCGAGGCCCTAATTCGATAAGACCGTTTGAATGCAGTAAATCCTAACTAGTCCCATTGGTATTTGAATTTGATAAGAGAGTGGACAAGTTTCAATCACCGGTGGAGTTTTCTTGCTGTGGCTGAAGGCTGAGTGTGAAGGAGGAAATCTAAGCGGAGACATATTGCACCGTGGAAATGAAGTGGATATTGACACAATCAATCTTCCCGGAGTATACGAGCACATCTCTTTTTATTTGGTATACATACGCGTGTGTGTGTGTGTGTGCGTGCGTCTCTCTCTCCTTCCCCCCTTCTCCCCTGATTGTTTCTACTTTATTTGCAAGTTCAGGCTCATCAGTCTTCTCCAGCAGCGCGAGGGGGTGGGGGAGGAACAATCTCATAACTTTCTCATTACCGCCCCAGCCTCATGAAGAATACTGCTGCGGCTCACAGATAACAACAAACCATGCGTTTGGGACCCGAAATACCATTTCTGCAGCACTTTATGCTCTCTGAAACTCATTAAGTAATCCAATAAAGGGGCAAAGGAAATAAGGTTAAAGTTCTCATGATAATGAAAAAAAGGATAAAACCGAGCAAATTCAGGGTACTGGATGAAAGAAAACCCTAAATCATATGGCCAAAAGGTTCATAAATCTACATCATGCACCAAAATGTTATAACTGATCTTGTTCAATTAAGACCTGGAGATGTATTTCATACTTTATGGAAGAATTATGCTAAACCAAAACTCTTGCATCAATTTAAGAAAGTTTTGCACCAGAATCCCTCAAATCCTCATTAACAGGGCGGACAGACGGCCCGCTTCTCTAAAGGCCAAATCATCACGGCGGAGGTGATGGATGGAAGTGAAAGCTGTCCCGACTGTTTCACCCAGAGAACACACACACTGTCCCCAAACAGACCATCCATCCTCGGAGAATGCGGCCACAGAGCACTACGTCTTCTGGCCTGTCGCCGGCAACCAGCGGAGGCCTGCACTTGATCACGCGCCTTAATTGCCCCCCCCCCCCAGACAGCGCAGACATACTCGTACGGGGGCGCAAACAAATTAGGCTTCAGGAAACAAGGCGACACACGTGTGCGACCTGTCGAGAATCTGAGACATCACCTTTAATTTGGGATCAAAACAGGCGAAACGGTAGTTCAGGAGGTCTGACTTCTGCAGGCAGTAAATACAGTGTTCCCCAGTGAAGACCCAAGGAGCAGAAATCCATCTGTTCCCATCTTTATCGACGTGTGCTGCTGCTGCTTTTAGCCCGATACAGACCATCATGAAGTCTAAAGGGGTCCACTGACACAAATGACTTCTGATTTATGGTTTTGATTCACCCTTTTATTCACCCTTTTTTCCCGCTGGAGAGCCAATTCATATCCGCCGGTGGAGGTATCGAGATAAATAGTCTCAGAAATGATCACAGCTTCGGCATTGGATTTGCAACGATCGATGGATTAGTTCAAAGACCGCTGGAGACATGTTGAAGATATTGGAGTGGATAAATGGGCAGAGAGGTCTGGGTGCAGCGTAGCGGATGTGACAGGGCGGTAAATAATGAGTTTTTGTTGCACGAGCTTGCAAATTGAGGGTTAACTACACTGAATAGACATCTTGTGACATAGCACCATCTCCTGGGCAAAGACGAGCGTTACACGCAACAGTAGAGGAACTCTTACTGTGTCCAAGGCCTTTAAAAGAACGGTTTCTCCAACTCAAAGAGCTGAGATTATTTCAATTATTGTTAAATGAATAGGGCACATTCTTTAATTATTTGTGTTGAGGTGACACGTCATTATGATTGCGTTGAAAAAGTAATTCAATTATTTACATTAGAACTAAAAGTAGTTACATTGAGATAAACACAATATGTTCAAATGAGATTTGGAGATAGAAACCATAGAACTTTTGTCAACAATCAGAGATTTTGCTATGCATTACATATTTGTTTATTAACTTATTGATTAGCTGACGCCTTGGCGGAAGCTTATCTTCTTGGACAGAGGTACGCATCTGTTTAATATCTTTGTAATGGGATTACCAAAGCTCATGTTGCAAAAATCAATAAGCAGACTGTTTTATGACACTGAATTTTCAGGACTTTTTACAGCAATGCGACAAAGCTTAGACATTCTGCTGTGGCTGTTTAATCTCTGAACAGCTCCCCGGACGTTTTATACAACCTTATACAACAGTGTGATAGAGAATTATACACCATATCGCCTCTAATTCAAATATGTTTCTTCTGAAAATGTATGCCAATAAAACCAACTGACGTCTCGAAGTTTATCCATTTATTCATCTTCTATGTGTCCTGAATAGATCAAATCCACAAATGCTATTTAAATAACTAACAGTGCTTGATTTAGGGGGGGACTTTTCCTTTAATAGTATCCCTGTTTGCTGTGCTACCTGGTTTGGCCACGAGGGGGCAGAATCTCACAACAAGAGAAAGAATCACTTCACTGCAGCAGGTGCTGCATGTAGAGGGAACACAGCTCGTAGCCAATTCCACATTTTAGAGGGCTTTAATTTTGAAATTCCACATCAGAATGGCCTGATATTGTCCGAGTGACACTCTAATTCCGACTAATTATTCACACAGTTGAATGAGGAAACACCAGAGATCCTCCTGCGGTTATGGATTTAATAACAACAGGTGGATGCACCTCAGTGTATCCCTCTGTGCGGTCATTGCTGCTATCCATCCTATCTGATGCCAGGAGTCGGTCGTGAGCTTTGCTCTTCTCCACCCGGACAGGAAACGTTGCCGACTGCACGTATGGTGTGCCGTAAAAGCCCCTATACGATCGATTAGACGCTCGGGCATCACAAGGCTTTTTCGTGTCAGCCGCCAGAATGAAGCACCTTGCACTCCGAACACACACAGTTCACAAGAGCAGCTCTCCGAGGAAGCGGCACCCTATCGGAGCAGCAAATTACAGCAGCCACTATAATCCCTCACAAAGGGGCGGCTTGGAGCCGGCTGCAGCTGGTACTTCCAATCACGAATGTGCAACCCAGGTCCCCCCAAAAAAAGCTCTGGCTGGTGTTGTGTGTAATTTTTCAAGATTGTAAATGCAGGAATTTCACTGGTAGTGGAGTATTAAGTAGAGGATGTAAATACTTCCACCACTGCATGCATGTGTCTGAATGTTCATCCTGTCTGCAGCTCCACTCCGCTCCCCCCCCTCCCACACACACACACACACAGTCTCACCACAGTATCTACTGCTATAATTAAACATCCCTCTCACCTTATCTCAGACTAACACTGTCCTTGGCCCACTGACCACTGCAACTTGCTCAGTCAGAACGCAGGCATGGCTGTTTTCCCCCCCCTGGGTACTAATGAAGTAGGAAATAACCTTTAGCTGTGTGACATTTCACAGCTCCTTGCTATTGTACAGCGCGGGCAGAATGTTCTGAAGGGAGCTGTGGGGTGCTGGTCTTGTAGTCCCCACGGCTGATATTAAATGTCTTCCCATCCAGCACGTGTGATCCAGACCGAACACGGCCGTTAATCCCGATGTGTTCCTTCCTCCAGAAAGTCTGATTTAAACACACTATTACCCATATTCACTTTTACTTTAGCTCCAATAAAAGTCACTGAAGGAAGGACTTGGTTCCAGCCATTAATAATCCCGATCAATGAACTCAGAGACCTGAAGAAGATTGCATCTTGACTTGCAGTGTGCTAATGCACACCCGGGGGCTTGACTCATCATTTGTCCTCCAAGACTTGACATGAGACTTTATCTTTAAGACTTAAAAACAGCTCTGGGAAACAGCCAGCTTTCCCTCACTGCACTCGCCAGTTCATCTTTTTTGGGGGTATCTGCGGCCGTTAAAGTCCAGTTATATTTACCGCTGAGCCTCCGTCGCAGAGGAGGAGGCCGCTCTGCACTCTGCAGAAGCAGCTCACACAAGCGCCGTGGTCCTAAAAAGGCTAAAACACTTGCACTTGGTATTGGATGAGCAAGCGAAGCCCCGGTTCCCACCCCACTTCAAGTTACGACTGTAATGAGATGCCGAACTCGCTTGCACTCAATTTCACAAATTAAAAGTGTCTCCATGGGGCTTCTGTGGGCTGGCGGGAAGAGCCAACGAGCAACGTGGAATAGGTGAGGCCTTGGCTTGAATGGGTGTGTGTGTGTGTAAACGTGTTGGTTGTGCGTCAGTAGAGATTTGAACCACATGTCACCAGGTCCTTTGCATTTGGCCACTAACTCGTTCACTTCCTCTTCAGATGGATTAAACAAGACAGGGTGGCGAGCCACTAAACTTGGATTAACTTGCTTAATGAGCCACTGAGTAAAAAAATGAGATGTTGGGCCGTTGTAATATTCTCTGCTTGAGTACTACCTGACCCCCAGATCTGCCATGTGGTGATTTGATTGATGACAACTCAGCATAAAAGCATAAAACTGGAATAAAGAAGTTGAGCTTCAAAGTTCATTCTTGACTTTGTAAGCAAGAGTTGAAAAAGCAATCGCACCTTAAGGTCCATTCATTGTGGAGCTCGCCCCAAATGTCTCCATCTGCTGATGAAGACCACGTGATATGATCACACTGCTCACAAGTGGACCTTGAGGTGGAAGCACTTTGCCAACAGAAATACAGAATTTTCCTTTGCCTCGGGACCAGGTAATAAAGCAGGAGACCGTAACCTGTGTGTGGTGGTATCTCTGCACTCTACAGGGATGAAAGTGGAAAGTTATTTACCTGTGGTGCAACAAGCGAAGAGGCCGCGATCCAACGAAAAGAAGCAGCGAGGAGAGAAAAGAGAAAGCATGTTAGATCAGTTGGACATGTAAAAACTGAATAATTGCAGTGTAGAGTGCATTGCGCTGCTTGTACCGAGGCGGCTAAAATTGAGGACGCTCCACTGATCTCGTTTGAATGACAATGTGTTTCTCAGGTTATGAGCTAAACCAGCTGTTTGTTGCTGCTCGCAGCGACGCGTCGACAGGTTTTCAACGACACCCACGCACCCGTCTTCTGGCCGGGCTATTCGGAGGCTCGAGGCCCAAAAACCACCACCTCCCCAAACGCACGGAACGTGAACGAAGGCAGCGACGCGTCGACACAAGAACGCACACGTGGAGCTGCCAGCGTCCGTCAGCATCAAACAAACACTTCAAAGAGTGCTCTGCTTCCCGTGCAGATATCTTTGTTCCCCTCATCCGTCTGTGCCTCTTGCCTCTTTCTCTGACTCCCCCTCTCTCATATTTTTCCCTCTTTTCTTTGAAGCCGGGCACGTGAATGAATCTGGAGAAGATCCGTTTGGCCGTGGCAAAGTGCCGCGCTGCAGCTGAGGGGCCGCGGTGGGGATCAGCTGAGGAGGCTGCTATGGATTCTCAAAATAACTCGGGATGAGGCTTCTTAGCTCAGTGACAGAGAGAGGAAGTCTGCTCTCGTCTGTTTTTCGACAACCAAATTGCTCAGCTTTTATGTTTTTTTATCTCAGTAAACTTTGCACTCTGTTTTCTTAAGACAGTCAACCCCCCCCCGCCTTCCTCTTCCCCCTCCTCCTCCTCCTCTTCGTCCTCGGTAAATGTGTGTCTTGTAAGTGCTTGTGTGTGGTGGTGGTGGACAAGAGCGGCCCGTCCACAGGGGACGAGAGTGGAGGGATGGAAAAAGGATGGAGAGGACAGAATCACCCAGCGGAAGAAAAGCACAAACCCAATTCCACCTCTAAGGGCAAAGGCACGGACATGAGGTTGTCACGCAACAACCCCCCCCCTCCTCCTCCTCCTCCTCCTCCTCCTCATCAGCTCATCTCTTACGGGATGTTTTGGGGATTTGGGAGAGGAAGAGGAAAGCGACCAAATATACACTACTGCATATAATCCTAAAGAAACGGCACAAAATATTAAATGTCTGGATCGGTTTATTAATTAAAACGGTCCCACGGGCAACAAAATATACAGACTTTTGAAATGTCAATATCTTTAGGCTGAAGCTGCTGATGTCACACAATAAGCTTCTGATTATTACGTTGTATTATTTCAGTGATCACAACTTCAAAACCTCACAGCTCCACTTCCTGCTCTCATCCCTTCTGTCAGCTGCGTACATATTACGGATAAATGATCACATATTTGGTTTGAGGCTATTCATACTGCTCATATTATGCATCAATATTTCATCGTTTTAATATCTTTAAGTATGATCATTATAATGAGAAAATCCATTATTCAGCGTTTGCAAATGAAGTACACGTTTGTCTCTGAAACAGTAATTAGTTGTAATTTGTTTGTATTTGATTTTGTTTAGACATTAAAGATGCTTTATTCCAAACTCCAAAGAGCATATCTATGATTGAGGGACTGCCTCCACACGGCTCCATCAAACTCCAACGCAGTTGAACTGAGAATGTCTAATTGTGATGTTTCATTAACTCCTTTATTCACACTTTCTATGCAGAAATAAGACAAACGCATCCAAACAGCTTGGGCTCAAAGAGTCAACTGTGTTAACGTGTGTCAGAGTGGATTTCTCCTTTACAAGCTTCCAAAGGACAACTAGTGCAAGATGAAGTACACAATGACACTCAATCGCACGCAAAGTATCCCAATCTGTGTATGTTCTTGGAGGAGTATTTGCCTTAAAGAAGCGGACACACAGCAGCTTCATATTCAACACTGAGTGCGTGTTCTTCAGTCACTCAGACATGCATGACTTCCATTACTGATGACCTCTATTTCTAATGCTCCGTCACATGACAAGCCCTCTTAGTCACTCACACATCGGCATTCACGTGCAGAGACGCATACTGTAGACGCTCACACGCTCGCATAACTAATGCACATCCACACTCACACACAGTCCACCTCCTCGCTGCAGCAGCTCTCCTCCTCCTCCTCCTCGCTCACCCCTTCCTCTTCCTCTCATTACGCCCTCTCTCTTCTCTCTCCTCCTCAGAAATGTCAGCCTCCTCACAGATACATCTCCTCACATATGCTGCAACGCCTGGCATTTAAATATCAACGCAGAAGCACATACAGTACCCGAGTCCTGGCTTCCAGGTGTTTAAAATGCAGAGTTGGTAAGAATGTAGTACAGTGGTAGCAAGCTGGTTACTGTGTATATAAGGACTCAGGATTGTGTGCTGTATAGAAGTGAGACTATGGAAGCTGATTGAATTGATCACATTACTCAATCAATCTATTACCTATTCTATTGACACGAGTGAACTATTATGGCAACTGTTCTTTCTACGATTGTGACTCATCCCGCAGCATTTCATCCATATATGTGAGAAAAAAGAAAAGAAAAAGCAGATGCAGGAGTGAAAAAGCATGAAAACGCTGCAGCAGGAGGAGCAGTCACCTCGCTGTGGCCGAGCATCGGTGAGAGCTAGCTCGTGGCCACTAGAATAATTGTCTGAGCTCATGTACTGGAGCAGGCGGCTGTGCTTGACAGTAGTCGGTGAGTGTTAAAGATTCTGCCCAACCACATTGTGCCAGTCGGTCAAACCAAAGAGCGTTCAGCCGCAGTCACTCTCCTGACCCCTACGCTCCCACTGCTCCCTCAGACTCATGTCAGCAGACAGCTTGAGCGGTTTGTTTTTCAGCCTGAGGGCATAACTGGAGGTTAAAAAACCGAGCTCGGGCGGGCAACGGGTGCTGTTGAATTGCTCGCAGACGTGAAGCAGAATGGGAAGTGAGGCGAAAAACAACATTACTACGGCGACCACATGAGCAGCAAAGAAAGGACGCACTCCGACCGGTGTTCTCACACGTAATAGACTGTGATGTCAGGTCGCTACGGCAGCGAATGAACGCGTGTGACCGGGGAGAGAGACAAAGTGCTTTGTGCGTTGCCCTTGTCGAAGAGGGGAGAGAGAGAGACGAGTTGTGTCTGAACAGAAATGGTGACATCACTTCTTGGCAGGCGGCTCCAGGGAGACCGTGGTGCCTGGGAACAGGGACATGTGCTCATCCAATCACCACTGTATCGCTCTGTATGTGTGTGTGTGTGTGTGTGTGTGTGTGTGGCCAGGTCAGTCAGCAAATGCCTCCCAAAGCTAGTCCTTAATCAAACAGAGGGAGGTCATCCCACAAGAAGTAATGGGAGTACAGTGTGTGTTCCTCTGTGTGCTGACATGTGTTTTTTCTCTCCCCCGTACCCGCCACAATAAGTGATAGCGGCAAAAACAAAGAGCAAAACTGGTGTGTGTGTGCGTGTGTGTGTGTGTTTGTATGTCAGTGGAAAAAAAGTGCTTTATACTGCTGCTGTATGTCTCCACCTGTGAGTGTGTGTACACACATGTACAAGAGGTACATGTGTGTGTGTGTGCGAGACACAAACGGACCAGTGAGGGGAAAAAAGCCAGTTTGGAGAGAATTTTAAGAAGTGCATTAAAAGTGCGAGAGACAGTGAAGGTCTGAGAGTGAGTGAGTGTGTGTGTGTGTGTGTGTGTGTGTGTGTGTGTGTGTGTGTGTGTGTGTGTGTGTGTGTGTGTGTGTGTGTGTGTGTGTGTGCATGGAAGTGAAAGTGATGGAAAGAGCCTGATGTGTGTGAGAGAGAGAGATAGTGCTGGCGGTAAGGTGAAAAAGGATAAAGACAAAGCAGCGTAAGGGAAGAATAAAAGCGGGGGGGGGGGGAGCTGGGTCATGTTGAGTTATGTAATTTACAGGTCAGTGTTGTGTGCTGCGTTTGAGAAGCTAATCTCTTTTAGGAGTTTTTGAAAGGAACACTGATAACAGCATGTTTGGATTGAGGTTACTTCTCCAGTCGATTAGGTTTTGAGCAGACCGTAAGAAGTAATGTGTAATCTGTTCTAAATCGGACAAATGGAGAGAGATATGCTCTCTGTTTCTGGAGTAACTTAGAGTAGAGAAGAAACTTTTGCTAATGCTCAAATAAAAACAGAATCACAATAATCTCGACAGTAAATATTGAATGTATGAGAGACTATTTCTTTGCTAAAGAAACTGAAGGAAAAAAAACCCAAACTAACTCACATGTAAGATATGAATGTGTGCGTCCTTTCCTCAAAATATCAAATCTATTGTATGAATAACGTTCTCTCCATTAGATGTTGTATTTTAGATATACGTAATTCAGACAATGAAAGCCTGAAACATCAAAAATGATATTCTCCTCCGTTGATTTCATCCAACAGAAGCAGAGATTGGATGTGCATAAAACAGAGCGATGGCAACACAACTGAAACCAAAAGGTGGATCAGGTGTGATCACAGCCTCAGGGGGGACGTGAGCCGGAAGCAGTGAATGAAATAAAGAAACAGAGGAGAAATAAACAGAGGCGAATGTGAAGTTAGATTAGATTAGACGGTGCGTATGGTCCGTATGTGCATGTGTGTAAATGTATGTTTGGGATGCTTCTTTATGGTGGGGGCTCCACATCGAGTCAGTGTGTGAAGGTCAAGGACAAACTCTGTCCCCCCCCCCTCCCTCCCTCCCCCTCTCTCTCTCATCAGTTACCCACTGGCCATCTGTGCCCCAGTGTCTCTCTGCTCTTCTCCACTGACCATGTAAATCTCACACCGTTAAAAAAAAAAAAAAAAGGACAAAATCACATCTTGAAAGTGTTGCCACTCCGGAGCTGGTTGTCACAGTCGGAGAGCAGCAGCGCCGTGCTAGAGAAAGGACACCGAGGCGGCACAGCGTGCAGAGAAGGACGACAAGGCGGCACAAAAGTGGGAAATTGGCTATTATGTAGAGTCTTTGTTTATATATCTTTGTGATGTGTATGATTATATTATTATATCAGTGTCACCTTGAGGACTACTCATCGTCCTTTATCTGGTCAGAAAGTGTTGCATTCAGAGCTTTAATATAGCAGCAAACAACTATTTGCCTCGAAAAAGATATGGCGGAGAAATGTTTACCCGAGCAGAGAATAAAGTCGCTCTCTCTCTCTCTGTGTGTGTTGTAATCCTTCTCTGTGCTTTGTTGACATAGCCGGACCGGCAGCGTGTGCTTTTGGTGCATGTTAGTGCACGTGAGTGTGTCCCCACAGGCTAGCTTATGGCTACAGCGTAGCGCTCACGCTAACACTGTTAGCTCTGTCAGCACTGTTGCCATTGTTTGCACTTTAAGCGCTGTTAGCACTGTTAGCTTCTAGCCGCTGGCTCAGCCGCTGCCATGTTGAGATCCATGTGGTGCTGATAGAAATGCTCTGAATCTTACATTAAGCATTTTTAGCCACAGAACATTATTATCTCCTTATAAATTTGATACAGCTAACATGTTAGCAAACAATTGTTACTTGGCACATGCAGGGAGCCGCATTAGCAATCATAGAGTCTTGTTTCTCTCCACCAACTGTGAATATCTGTCTCTTTAACTGCTAACAAATTCCCTGTGTTCCCCTGCTAGCTGCTAACTAGCTGCTAACTTTGTCTGCCTGCCGTTTAGGACTGAGCGGGTAGCGTACAGTGGGTTCATCACAGCGTGTATGCTGAAAACAACCGCTTGCTGCTGCTGCTGCTGGTAAGAAGCTTGATCCAAACAGAACATCCAGGCCTAAACAAACCAAAGAGCTAAAAGCTACAAAAGTCCACAGAGCTGAAGGGAACTGCTGAGTTGAGTGATAACCCACTGTGGGCTCACTATGAGCGACTCCTTTCACAGACGTAGCCATTCTATTCCACTGTTCATACAAAAAATATTGATCAGCGCAGCTTTAAAGACTTTACTGAGGCACTCCACTAAGCTCCCTCAACAGCTCCACAAGGCTCGACACACATCCTCCATCAAAGCAGACAGTTGAACATTTTTATTATTTTGTCAGTGCATCCATCACACATCTGGCCATCCGTGGATTTCATCCTTTTTTTTTGTGAGATCTGTAACTTAGTCTAAACCTCCCCAGCGGTGGCTCGATGAGTCGACACAATGTCCCAGTGATTTGTCATTATGATGATTAGTAGTACAGAACTCTGGGTAAAATCAATGTGTGTGCTTTGTAGTACATAAAAAAAGTAACTTGCAATGTACTGAGACTCTCCTGCAGCACGGCACGGGCCTCAAAGGAAACATAACAAGGAACAACTAAACCTTTACATTACTTTTTCAGTAATATAACCACAGGTGCTCTTGGAGGGAACTTCACTCTACATCTAACAAAACGCTTTGACATTGATGTGTCAAATGTAGAAAAGGACAAAACGCAGTAGAGTTGCAGGAAATTAAAAAAAACAGTCCTCTCCAAACCTCCGTAGTAAAATAATGTTTCCTTTCTTCCACTCTCAAGTTTCCCCTTAAGCCCCGTTCCCACCAAATCTCCTCGATTATCCTCTTCCACATCCCCCTCACGTTCACCATCACCATGGAAACCCAGTCTCTCTCTCTCTCTGCCCCACCCGAAGCTCCTTCCACGTCTCGTCTCTGTGGTAACCTGAAGGTGCTCCCGGGGACCCCAGGTGGGTCTCTGAAGGTGACTCAGAGCAAGCAGAGAGCGTCGGAACAAACACCAACAGATCAGAGAAATGGAGGCACCAGAAGCCTGAAGCCCCCTCAGGACTTTGTCTTTAGACCAATTAATACTCCAGCTCTGATCCAAAGTGTCATAAAGGCCTGAAAAACAGAGCAACGTGTGAGCCTTAAATCCCCGACACCTCGGTCTCCTGTTTTACGTGATCTCACTTTCAAGCAAGTGAGAGAAAGTGTGAAAAACGACATGTTTCTCTTCAATGGCGCCAAGAGAAGTGACCGGCCATGCCAAAACAAGGTCTGTTAAAACCCAGAAAACCACAACGTTGACCACAGAATATCACGTCAAACAGTGACCTCAGAGGGCTCCGCACGTCTCTGGCAGCTTACAAATCAAACATTTCAAGATGTCACGCTGTAAGAGATGAAGACAGTTCAAAGCAGTTTGTGTGTGGGAAACGGCTATTTTTAGACAATCCACAAGACGTGATGAGAGGAGTTATGAAAGAAGAAGAGCTATTATCAGTATGATGGTTTCATGCCACACTGGGCAAGGTTATGTATATATATATATCTATATAAACACCTGAAGAAACATTTATTTCTTCTATAAATATTTCCAGCGTCCTCTACCTTCACTTCAATGTCTTTGGATACTCGTTTGAAGCCTTCAGGATAACCCCGACAACGCAAGGAATAAACTTTTCCTTTATATATGCAAATATTATTTGTATACGTCTCTCAGTGTTTGTGGAAGTTGTGAAAGCCGTTGTGTGCTTGTCGTGTTACACGGTCGGTTAAGATGAAGAGGAAATTGGTATTTTTAAAATGTTTCTTTTCTGCGAGCAAAGGTGTAACAATAAGTCAACGTTTCATCTTTAAATTTGAAATGATGACACTAAATACTACTCTCTCCTCATTTCCATTTCTGGTAAAAGTATCCTCCTAAGATATTAAGCTAATTATTAACTAGGACATTGTACTGGAACGCACAGTGACGGGATGTTTTGTTTATGCCTCGGGCTCCTACGTCACCAGCCTGCAACTGTGTGCCAAAAATGATCAATTATCAATTCCTGCAGACACTCTTCATCCCAGAGCCCCATCAGCAGGGGGCAACATACCATGTAAGGGACTCAATTACAAGCATTAGGTGAAACACTTTGACATGTACGATGAATTCAGTGATACCACTGAAACACAAATCTGGTGTGAAACTCATGTCTTCATATTTACCTGCGCTCAGGTAAAAGGTGCATGAAGATTTGTATATATTACAGAGACTTTGTTGCTCAATGCAAAGAGGCCTCCGTCTCCGTTCCTCCCTCGCTTCTCATCACGCGTCTTAAAATATCCCTCTGAGGTCTCTCAAGCCTCAAGGAGGATGCTGATCACATGGTGTGTGTGCAGCAGCGCGTCGCGGTCAAGAGGCGACGAAAACGAGTCGACGCTCCGCTTCAAGTGAAGGTTCATCACAAGAGAGCACGTGCAAGCCGAGTCACAGCCGCTTTCACATCGAACGTCTATCACTTAGGACAGTAATAGGACTCTATTCAGGGACTGGGTCTTTTGACTGAGTCTTGTGTGTCACGATGAGGAAACAAACTCAATCACATCTGGCAATCCAAACTTCCGATGGCCAACAAAAATCATCTGGTACTTTAAATTTGAAATGCACTAATCTAATCAGTCCGCCTTCATTGATATACCTACCATCTCTATCTCCTGTCTATCTGCCACCGTCTCACCACAGGGGGTGGTTGGCTGCGACCTACTTTGCCGAAGCAGACCTGGAGCTGTCAGTCACGCTGCTGTGCGTCACATCGCCTCACCGGCCGAACCGAGAGGACACCGCTGCCTCGCACTCCGGCCGGCTTTCCTCACCGCCGCACTAGAAGCTTCCACGCCGGATGATGTTTTCACCTTTCTACCCCCCCCCCCCGAGAAGCAGAACTCTTTCTACAAATCTGGTAGCCATTGCGTAACGCCACAAAGCATGACGTCTGGTGATCTGGATCATCAAGTGGCTCCTAGTAGGTAAAAGATGATTCAGGCCTCCTCCATGTCCAGTGGCTCCATTAGCGCAGGAAGGTGGCGTTTACATCCATTAGCCCGGAATAAATGGCGGCTGAATTATTGAGAACATCAACGCGGCGAACGACTGCCGATCCATTAACTAAACAGCATCAGTCTGGCAGGAGATTGCTTCGACTCAACGGTTCTTTTACCGTTTACGTCGATGGACTCATTAATGTCCATTCCATCAACTTTCCAACAAAGATGAAAATGCCGGTTTGATTGTGGCCAGGAACATGTTGAACCTCTTGGTCTCTCCCATGTTTCTGTCTCAGATCGCTTTGTTGGTTTTGAAGCGCAAGAAGAGGCAAAACCTTTCAGTATTCTACAATAAAATAGATTCTCTCAAGATCACACGGATTCGTCCTGTGGCCCCTTGTGGAGTCCCGGACCCTTAGGTTGGGAACCACCGCTATAGACTAATCTAGAAGGTAAACAAGCCGCTATACTGTAGCTGGGGCAGCATCTACACACTGAATACCGTAGTATGAAAAGGATTCATTTCAAACCACTTTTATAGTTTGCTGAACTTGACAACAACTGCCTTCACAGTCATTTAGTTTGACTATATCACTGGAGGCTTTTCTTCAGAGCACAACACATAAATCAGCCAATGAATGAGTCTATGAGCAGAATACTGAGTCAAATACTCACTGTCTAAAAGTCTACACAGGCCTACAAAAACCATCCCCCCTATTGATTACTTGCTCAGTTTAAGGTTCATCCATCCTCACATATATCTTTAATTTCCTCTGTTACTTCGTGGAACCTTTATGGAGAACTGTTATGGATTGAACACCAAAAAATTACACTCTGACGCTGACTGATTTCACTCTGCAGCACTTCCGTGTACATAGTAGTTGTATCCAGCCACTGCAAGCCAAGAAGATGTCCAACCTTGAGCAGTAGAACACCGACTAAGAACAAATGGTCACTCACTGAACAACAACCTTGGGTGAGGACTGTGGGAGGCTGAATGTGGGAGCACAGTGCGGGGTTACCGTCTTTGAATGGGAGACTTGGTTGAAGAGGTTACCGGGTGAGTTACAGCCTGGATTAGCACACGTCTGAGCACTGGGTGATAAAAGCATGACCCACCCCCCCCCTGCCCCCCACCCCTCGTGTCATCACTCTCTCACTCGTTCATCGCCATCATTTCTCTCACTCTGTGCCGCCTCCCTCTCGTCCCCCCCTCGCCTTCTTTCCCGTATATCGATTCCTCCTCACATCTGTTTTATCGCCTTGCTTCTCGCGAAAGTGAATCACGTTCAACAAACAAGGGGAAATCATCAATTAGCACCGTCACATTGACGGCCAAATATAGACAGGCGACGCAGCCGCGGAGATATGTGTCATAACAACTGCACATCATGCTCACTGGCAAAACGGGAAACACAATTAGTCATCTCAGGGGCTAATTGTGTTCTTAGACAACTGCTTCGGTGGCGGAGAAAATGCAAATGTTATTTGAACTGCAGAGATGAAAAGAGAACATTTTCTTGCAAGGAGAGCCTTGCAAGAAAAAGCTGATGCAGTCGCCCGGCCATGGTGGATTTTTTACCATAACCCAAGAGAGACTGTGTGTATTTTACTCAGGGCTTCATCACATGAGTATTTAATCAAAGTAGAGATGCATTTTAAGACTGCAGCAGTTTAATATTGCAATCGTAGCTTAAATTTAAGCTCAGTATTCGGTTTTCAGGCGCTAGAAAACTACTAAAAATCCACATTAAAGGGATTGTTGGGATGTTTTAAAGTGTATGAGGTGCTTACTCCTAGTCAGTGTTTTATCTACAGTTAAAATGGCGAAACAGACGGGAGTTACCACACAGAAGCAAAGCAATGTACAGCGGAGGAAGGGGGCAGCAGCAAAACATATTGTACCCCAGCACACCTAAAAGACACATCTGGGAAGCTGCATCTAGAATATATTCACCACTTTGCCATCAGAGAGCCATTTCCAACACTTACTGAAGCTGTTGGTTGTATCCATCTATGCTCTCTTCAAAGCCACAGCACACCTTTGACAAAAACATTCATTTCACCTTGCAGAACACAGGAGTTGCTGATTTACTTCCGCCTCGATGGGTTAGCTGGTTTGAGTTATTGTGAGACTTCGGTGGATCCGACCTAATCCTTTAAAAACACCAAAGTCAAACCATAACACGAACAAAACAACCGATCGAGGCATCGGTAGATCAGCAACCCCCATGTTCTGCAAAGTAAAACGATAGTTTTTCCAATGGAGTCTGGTGGCTTTGGCGAGAGCATAGACAACGGTTTCAGTTCCCCTATTTATTTATCCCGCCAACCCCACAAGCGTGCACACGTTTGCCACGCTGGGATCAAAACCCTCCCAGCTCCCCGATAACCTTCGAGTATAGATTGCATTACTGTTGCGAGCCCAGCTCATTTCATCACTTTCTCTCGCGTGAAATAAACTAAATAATCTCCAGCGTCTCGGGGGCCTCATGATGAAAACCGTGGCAAATCAGAGCCGCTGTTATTGTGTTCCACGCGCGGGTCGGAGGTCATTCTGCATCTTCCGTCCGTAAAGAGACGAAGTAAATCGAGTCGGCCTTTTGAGTTTTGGAGGTCTGGGAGACTCGGCGGCCCCTGGGCCGAGGGTCTGACCGCATCGATCCAGCCGGAGAGAAACGCTCGTCTGATGGTTGCGTCGCTGCACTGCTACGGCTTGTTTTTAACAGAGAATAATACGCATCACATTACAGGAAAAGCAAACAAATTGTGAATCATTTAGCTATATTCCTCACATGACTGGAAAAGATAAATACTGAGCAGTCAGAATCTGCCGAGCAGGCAGCTCAGAGCTGATTATAGTCTAAACACAAGGCAGCCATAAAACATGCCTATAATACAGCTCATCATTTGGACAAAAGGGGCCGACATGAAACATACGTTTACTAATCCAAACTCCAGGGGATCTGCGATCAGCCGCGCATTCGTCTGCATATTACATGACTAACGCCGTCAGAGACGGAGGGAGATTGCTTCAGATTGGCCAATCAAGATGGTAATTAGCCGCATCGGGCATTTCAGCGGCGAGCCAGAGAGCTTAGGAAAGAAGCTGCTGCTAATCTATATTCTGTGTGCATTTTGAGAGGAGGGAATAATAATATGCACAGAGTAATAAACTCTCAAAAGAAGAAGAAGAAAAAAAAAAGTTCGACAAAAGCTGGTTTACTGTCCCCCTGAAGCCGTCGGTCCATTTAAGGGCTTCCATAACGCATGAGGCCTGTGATCCTCACATGCTGCAGCTGTGCAGCCCAAGCCTCCCAGTCAAAGTAGGCCTGATGGCTTCGGTCAAATGCTTCTTTGTTGGAAACAACGGAATCACTTTTGCCACACAGAGACACAGTGATTCAGTTCGCGGTGTGCTGTATGAATAGCATCAGATTCTGCAGCACTGCATCAGTACCTCAACACACTACACGGTCTTCTGTAACATGGGTGAATCCTGCAGAGAGCTGTGTAATGACGAGGCAGTTTAGAGGAGGACATCACGCGATGGCAATTTTCCCTGAATTTTCCAAAAGAGGCACGGATGGGAAATTCACCCACTGAGAACTAACAGGCTTAAAATTGGCTTTGATTGGCCGCACATCTGCTCTTTCCCTCTATCCGTGAAGCGACAGAGAATACAGTGCAGTAATTGTTTGGAATTTACTTACCGGCACATGCAACTACAAGCAATTTAGTCCACGGAGTGTGTCCGTGTGTGTGTTGGCCACCTTTAACGCTCGGTGAAACGGGCGTTATCTGCCGAGGGATATTGATAGTAGCGGTCCAAGCCTAGAGGGAATCACTCCCACATAACTTAAGTATTATGTTTGGTGTTTATTATGAGGTTTTATTTTGTCTGTGATGTTTCCGAGTTGCCACAGTGCTGAAAAAAAAAAATCTATCCATAATTTATATGGAAAAGAAAAATGGTTTAGATTCATATGAGCTCAAGAGACCCGTATCTTTGTGTGACAGAATAACTGGTCTCGATTGAAAGCCAAGAAGTTACGTTTTCAAGTTACACCAAATATATGGTTACTCAAAATATATTCACTTTTATCATCTTTGTTATTGTGAAATTCTGGGTAGTCTGACCCCTTAGGCCTCTAAACATAATCAAACACACCTAGTGGGATACAACAGAAGGGTTTTGCCTGCCTTCACGATCTAACATTATCCTGCCTCCTGTACCTCAATTTGTGTCAAGCTCCTGCTAACAGTGTTACAAGACGATCTGTGCACATAATAAGCGCCGGCTCTTTCTTTTTTATCCAGCAAAGTAACATTGGTACCTTCCCAGCTACCGCGGGTTAGAACAGTCTTTTACTGTTCAGTTTCATTTGTTTATTTGTCATTAATTAACAGTTAAACTGTAAATAGCTTGTTTTAAAGCTAAGGCAAATTGTCACTAAGTGGGCGTAAAAAGACACATTACAATCAAATATTTCTTACAAAGAACTACAAAGTTGAGACACTTGAGGAGAGAACAACTGAGAATGTAATGTACACGTCTGAATTCAAGGCAGTGCTGCATTAATGCCTGGCTTAAGGGCACTTAAACAGCTATAGGGATGTGTTTGGGGTTGCTGCTGCTGCTGTACAACGTTTTCTAACCAATAAATGAATGCAACACGGTTAACAACACCTCTGGGTTTCATCTGGTCGACTATTTCAGCGGCGCTTCGGAGCATTTGGCAGCTCCGGAGCGGCACCGCAGTGGAGCGGACATGTCCGTGCTACAGTACCCGATGTGCTCTATTGGATACCTGTGGTAGGAGCTGGCCCCGGGAAAGCAGCTGGCGACAGGAGGCCGGCACTAGATGACTGTTCTCAGCACCGGGAACAAAACAACAAGCAGCTGTGGCAGCGGCGGGTGGGTTGGCCTCGTCTTTAAAGGAAGGCAGGCTATGATTATCACAGTGCAAAGCGGGGCCACAAAATGCTGTTAACATAACCAGGCCGGCTAGCCAACACTTGAAGCTCATTAACCACTGCCACCTGCAGTTTATAGCTGAACAATCCCAATGCTGAAGGAGCCATCAATCTATCCTCACAATGCTTTATATACACACACAGAATGTGTTGTACAGCTCGCAGACTGTTATATATTCATGTCAGAATTCAAAGACCTCTTGAGATGATAATAATAATAATAATAAACTCTGTTTGTAGAGCACCTTTCAGACAAGAAATACAGCGTGAAGTGCTTCACAATAAAGGAAAATAGACATAATATAAACATACAATCAGGAATAAAATGCCATCGTTAATGTCAAATAAGATGTCAAATAAAACGCACTAAATAAAATAAGATCAAAATAAAAACTAGCTGAAATAGGAATACAAAATATTCTCAAGGGGTTCTTAAGACGTGAAATAAAGATTAGTAATACAATGTGAACAAGTAAAGGAAAGTGAAAAAATAGAATGAATTCAAGAGTTTGAAGTATGATCTGTATAAGTAACAGAAGGTACACAAGCAACTACAAGGTAAAAAAAAGCTAATCACCAATCAACATTCACAAAACAGTTAAAAACAAACAATAAAAACTGATGATGCTCCAACAAAAGAATTTGGTGAAGAATTAAAGATGCTGGTCAACATCTCCTTGGTACTCTTCTACGTGTCACGGTTCATCTTCCACTTCCACAGCAACATGTTTTAGATATTTGCTAAATTATTTATTTCTTCTGATTACAATTCAAGAAATCCTGCATTGCAAAGTGTGCTGATAGATAATTATGAGCAAAGTACTTCCTGCAGGGTTTAATAACTCCACTGCACCTTCACAACGCTTATTGAATGGACTCCAGATGCTGAAGAAGCACCAGTTTCTTTGTGTATTTTGAAATGTTCCCACAGGTCCCAGGTTTCCTTTGACTGCTGCATTCAGCTGTAAACTCAATGTAGAGACAGCGGACGCTCCTCGTCATGAAAAACTCTTTACGATACGATATCTCACGTAGCTCCGCTGTGTTCTCCTGCAGCCAGGCTGCTATCTCTCCTGAATAGCATTAGATAATGCCTCATTTGCATATATATGAACATAACATTTAAAAAAAAATATTAATAGTTTTATGTGTACGGTGCATCGTATTTCATTAAGAAGTTCAGAAGTTCACCGTAACAACTACACAGAGTCACTGTACAGCTGGAATACATGATGTCATGTGAAAGTGATTAAACACTGTGACATACCAAGCTATGACTTAATCATATCAAGCATCTCCGACTCGCTGACCGCAAAACAATGTCAGATGTAAGCCCAACCCCCCCCCCCCCCCCCCCCCCCCCCGCAGCACTGCCTAGATACTACTTGGCCATCACACTGTATATCACCAGACACGTGATTAGCAGTGACTTTATGAAGTGCGATGCTGTGATGCACCGGAGTCACATCAGTGGGCTCTCTGTGGGCTCTCTGTGGGGGGGCAGCGAGCTGCCACAGAGAGGAGGAAGTTCCAGGACGCCGCTGACAGTTTGGAAAGACGCAGTTATGGAGACACACAGAGGATCAACTCCTTGGAGAGAGTGTGAGCAACTCATTATATTTCACCTTCAACAACCGATATTATATTATATTCCCGTCCTTGTCACACAATGCTTTTGGTGTAGGAAGAAAAATGACGTATAGTCAAGTCAAGCTTATTCGAGCGAATGTGATGTCATCCGGCTAAATTCTCCAGCACACCTTTCTTTATTACCTCAAAGCTTTAAGGATGTCTCGCCTTTAAAAGCTGGGGGCGGCCAGACTGGAGAACGGGATGCAGCGTGGGGAGCAGGACATCGCTGGATCCACTCTGGATCCACTCTGGATCCACTCTGGATCCACTCTGGATTCACTCTGGATCCACTCTCTCAGAGTCCCCGAACAAGATTCTCAGCCGGGCGCCAAGAGCCGGTGACATCGTGCCCTATTTCCGTCCTTCAAGTGGAGCATTCAGAAGCTAAAAGGTATCCATTAACGAGGGCCCAGCTGCATGGACGAAGCACACACCAGTCAGTACCAGAGACCAGTTCTGAGCAGTCGAGTGCAGCTGCCAAACAGCCAGCTCGTCTTCGTCATGTCCCGGAGACATTGTGTCAGAAATGAATGTCGGTCTAATTCCTCGTCAGTCGGCCTACATTTCAAGCAGCTACGGCTGCACGATTATGGCCAAAATGATCATCATGACTATTTGAAATCAACGTGGAGATTTTTTTATTTAAAATATTGTTATTGCCCTTTCAAATCTAAATAAACGGAGCACTAATGGGTCATCAAATGCATCAAAGTTGTTCACGAGGTGCGGCTGCAGGGTCGCCTAAAGTGAAGCCGCTTCCTCTGGGCGACACCTGGGTGCTCGCTGTTCGTTTAGGAAGCGCTTGATTTGATATGCAGCAGTTTTCTATGAGCGTAGCGCGCATCTTAAACAATATCACACACACGATTGTGTTTATTTATTTGTGGGAATTGTGCAGCCCTAGTGACATGTCTGCGTTATGGTTAAACAAGCAAAGAGAAAAACCAACTGGTTCGAGTCTTTCAGTCGCCGCTAAACCGGTTAAACTGAGGAATTAATATTCGTCAACGGTGGACCCAAAAACAAACAGATGTGGCTTTTGGAGGGAGGATTCCATTTCCAGGTCGGCACTGCGAGGAGAACTAAGTATTGGTCATAACCTCATTTCACTCTGCTCACTTAAGTGGCTCTCAAGGGACCCGTTCTCTAATTCATTCAGGCGAAGCCAGCAAGCAGCACGAGTCCGTGTGTGAGTGTGTGTTTGTGTGTGTGTGTGTGTGTGTGAAGTAAGATTTGAGAATTTCTGTATTTCTTGCCTCGGGTTCTGAGTCATACCCAAGATCTACCCACAGTGATGCAAACTAACACACACACACACACACACACACTTACTTCCATCCCACACAAGTACACGCTCACACACGTGCACTTTCTGCTCACTGAAGGAGATGACATCACAGTGTTGGGAGTGTGTCTGCCTACGCACTGTCATTTCCTAAATGCAAATGATTCGTCATCAAATGTTTTTTGGGGACATTTGGAAAAGAAAAGAAAAGAAGAAGTAGAAATAAAACACCTGGAAGTGCTTCACTGTTTCACTGGTTTCATTAGGTGGTAAACCACTAACCAGCAGCCTGAGTGCTGGTTTAAGGGGATTCCCTCCTCAACCATGTTTCCTGCTTTTTGGTATCATAGAACAGCAACGTGTTTATGTCCACTTCTTACGTCATGTAGCATTGCAGCCTCACAACAACAGTCTGAGTCCGGCCTCTGAGCCACAGGCATGTGTGGGCTACACCGCTGCACCGCTGCACCGGAGGAACGTAATTCAGCCTTTCCTCTAACAAGCCAAAGGCATCAGAGGGAGACACGGGAGTGGATTTTCATTCCTCTCCCACAAAGAAAATTCCCAAATCCCATTACGGAGTTCAAAAGGAGAAAATCCTGTCCTGTCCCATATAGTTCCCGTATTTATTCATATATTAAAGATTATAAGATTGCACCGATTGCATTTTAATTACTCCCACCCAGCAGGAAAAAACATGTCAGCCTCTAATCTGCTGCAACTACAGTAAAATAAGTGTTGAGTTTTCAGCTACAAAGTCAATAGCGACAATTTAGTAACAAATATCCCACTCGGGCTTCACATTGGAAACTGTGGACCAACAGCAGAGTCATGTATACAAATGTCGACAGACCTTTTTAAAGAAGATAAATCTTCTCCCTTCCAACACAGACATTGCATATTTGATTGAATCACTATTACCAGCTGTTGGAGACCACAGTCTGATGCTGCTAAACTGTATGACGGCTCTGCCGCAGCCTTCCACTTAAGCTAACGTTAGCGATCCATCAGCTAACAGTCACCAGCTTCATTTTGCCATTTAACCACATTGATGGTGAATATTCACGCATCTCATGCGTCCTCACATCTCAAGTGTTTTAAGCCTCGGTTAAACTCGCCACGCAACCTTTCTGCAACTTCCTGTTTCTTCTACGGTGACATCGCATTTCGTTTCCCCCCCAAAAGAGAGCTCGGCCTCGACGATGGCCCGATGCTGCTCCGTCTCAGAGCCGTAGCCTTTCCATCAGTATCTGTTTGAGGACAAATCAAGTATCAGAATGACTGCGATTGCCCTTTCCCCTAATAGTGCACAGTGAACATGTGATGATTCATCACCGTCTAGGAACATTTCCCCGGGCATCAGCTGTTGATCTGTGGCGTGGTAACTGATTCAGGGTCCTTACAACAAGCTCTTTCTGTTTATAGTCATCGAAACTAAATTCAGCATTCCCTTTCAGTATTTTAACCAAAATGTTTTAGCGCTAACAATCACCGTAGTTTCAACCGGTACGGCTGCATGAGGAGTGCAGCTTCCACTTGTAACCAACCAGCAAAACACTAATGAATTCAACTTTGTTGCAAAAAGCATCAAAATGCAGTAAACCCTTGTGTGATCTTAGAGTACACAGACTGAACAACCCTAAAGAAGACTTTGTATGCACACAGCTGCTGTCTCCTTGTTAGGCGGATCTACTGCTCCTGCAACTTCCTGACTTTACAGCACACTGGTGCCCTGCTGTGCCGTTCATTAGAGAGATAATTACATCTGCAGGAGATCCTTCGGCACCGTCTCAACACCGCGTCTGATCAGAACCCCTACCTCATCCCCTTTTCTTTCGGTTTCTCTGTCAGACACCGGTCAGCCTGCATCGGCGTCGACACTAGCAGTGACGATCCGTCTCCCTAATCAGACAGAACTAAACTTTCAAGGGTTATTGATCAAGCATCACTGTCGGAGCCATTACAGACACTTGATGCATGCGCCGTGTGCCAAGGGGCCCATCCCTGCTTCTGTCGATGTGAAGAAGATTAAAGGGAGAAAAGAATTAAGGGAGGAGAGGAAAGACAAGGCTTTGGGGGTCAATTGAGCGAAAAAAAATCAAGAAAGGCTTTGGTTTGCGAATCGACGCTTGCGAGGCAGGAACATTGGAAAACACGCCACCACTGTAGGCCGAAGACGGCCGTGACAAGGACGCGAAGAAAGGAATTACCGCATTTCCCAGCATTCTTTTATGAAACCCACATGTGCACAAGTTTGTAATTATGCTACTTATGATGTACCGTCATGTGTTCTGAAGCTGATAAGCATGTGACCGTCACTACCGGTAAACTAACCGCACAACCCACTCGAGCTCGTCTTCGGACGGTTCCCTCCTGCACATCGAGCCCGCGGGCCGGCCTGACCTGGGACACAAACAATAACAGTAATCATGGAAAAGTCATGTGCTGCTCTGGCGGGAGGAGACCAGCTGACTGGCTGACTGCTGGAGCCCTGAGGGCCTCCTGCACAAGCAACAGAGAGACGGGGAGGGGGAGGGAATCAGAAGGAAGCAAAGAGGAGACGGATTCACCTCTCATCCCCTCTCCTCGACAAGCTTAGTCATCTTCGCTTCCACGTTCTGCCCTTGTCGGGCAGCCTCACCATCTCTCGCCTCCCTCCTCCTCCTCCTCCTGCCGCCGCGCCGTCCTCTCCTCATTCACAGCTCACCCCCGTGGAGATCCGCGGAGTGGTACAGTCCATGCCTACAAAACACTGGTTTGGGAGATATCGGCCGAGGCTTTAAGACGGATGGGTGGACACGGCCGTGCCCCTTGTGGCCAGACTCTTTGACGAACGGCCGTGTCACGTATGATTAATAAACAGAGCGGGGGGAGGTGGATCATTGACTTAAAGCGGGGCGCTAATGAGCAGACACCACCGATGTACATAGTGCTTACTCCTCAGATAAATCGCCCTAATTACTAATCTGTAAATGAAACTTTAATTGCTGTGTGAGATGAAAGCCTGTGTCCAGGCTCAATCGCTCTCTTGTACCAAAGACGTCGCAGCAACGACACTGTTGTAATTTCCACTGAAGCCAGCGTGACGGTCATGAATGGGCGAACGGCGGATCAATCGGCGACACTGTACAGTAATCTAGTGCAGCCTTCGCTTCCATTACAACATCGGTGTGTGCGAGTGATCAATTGGCCGGTGTCTCATTACTGTCCGGCTGGTGCAGAGAAAAAGCGCTCGCATCAGCGTCTGGGCCGGTGCTGCAGTGACCAACACATCCGTTGGTTGTTTCATGTGATTTTATTCCATTTACTACATCATCCAGAATCCCGCCACGGCCAGGAGAAGTGGCACTTTGGCTCCACACGCCAAAGATAGAATAAACAAATGAAATAAATTCTGTCTCCAAGAGCATCTCCTCCTTTAACAAACATCTGGATGACTCCAGCATGTTGCCAGTGACCAGGATCGAGAACATGATCAGCAGCATCAGCAGCAGCTTCCATGGATGGATGTGGACGTGCGTTTGGAGACAGTAAATAAGCAGCGTGGGGAGAAAGGCTCCCGCACTCCCTCAAGGCCTTTTTGAGTACAGTAAACGCACAGCTGAGTGCTACGTGGGAAGCGCTGCCTGGCTGTGTCACGATACACGGGGGCGTTGGGGGATGGGGAGGAGGGTCACATGTGCTGCAGGCTCTGGGTTGTCTTCCGTGCTCGACATGTCTTTTCCCCCCATTTCTCTGAAATCAGTTTATCAAGCACAATGGCGGGGAGTTTGTTTCTCTGTGATCAGAGTGACTCCAGCTACACTGTAGCAGAGGAAACAAGCCGGAATAATGCAAGACACACGGGGGGGGGAAAAAAAACAAAACACACCAGGCTTTCAGATGACAGCGGTGCCCCTCATTTCCCAGAGAGGCTTATAGTTAGAGGCAAGAACAAATTGCTCACCCTGTGCAACGAAACGCATGTTGCATCAGCTGCAGAGATGTGGCCGAGGATAACTCCGTCGCTGTGTTTGCTGAATGGAGTTTAAACACTTGTCAGAGGGAAGCGGAAATACTCATAATGTACTTCACACTAAATTGCGGCGAACTGAGAGAGTAGTTAATGAGAATACTAATACACACACTGTGGAAACAAAAGTCCTCTTTGGGTAAAGTCGAACTATCTATTGCAAAATGTAGCAAACGGAGAAATCCTACCGCTTAAAACACAGGAACCGACGGAGAAAAGGGTCATTATGCAGCAGTGATTGAAGTGCCTTGTGATGTTCATCACATGACTCTGGGTCGCCGCTGAAATCTTCTGCAACTGTTCTGAAAGCTAAACTTTTCAGAGCCCACTTTCACAAAACATCCCTTAAAATGCAAGTCAGTAAGCAATTTGAGCATCGATATATTATACAGCAGGCATGTTATGCAACGTATGACACGTATGCAGCTAACGGTTGCCTCCGCTCTGGAAGAAAAATGGCCCGATGAAATGTAGAAAGAGGAGACAAGGGGACAGTGGGTGAGGAGAGGAGGCATATAGGGGAAGGGGCTGGGGGCACTGTTGGATTGTTATGCATGTAAAAAAAAAAGGGGGGAAGCGCTGTTGCCTGGAAGCGTCGGGCGGGGACGGCGAGTGTCACTCCGATCAGTCGGAAGTGTCACGACGAGTAGCCGAGCCGTGACCTCTGATGGGGAGGGGGGGGGGGGGGGAACAGAGGAGAGGAGGGAGACACAAGGCGAAGCGCGACATAACAGAAAAGGCAGTGACAGCAGAAACAGAGAGAGAGAGAGAGAGGAACAAGAGGGAGGGAAGTTTGTGGTGGGCCAACGCCTAATCCTGCCAGTGCTGCAGGCTTCAGGAACAGAGGAGTGATATCAGTAAAGACACATTCACAGCCTGCCTATCGTCCCAAATGAGGCCACTTCTGTCTTCTGAAGCTCTGCTGCCTCTCCTCCCCATTCGCCACCTCCTCTGCACATCACATCACACACCGAGAGGAGAGAGAGAGACCTGGGAGCTATCCATTGCCCTCTTTAAGAATCCCACTACATGGCTCTCTGAGAAACACTGCCGGCCCCCCTTAAGTCGCTGCAAAATTACATCTGTGCTAAAGAGGGCCCCCCCCGTCTTCTTTATTTATTCTTTTCATTTTAAGGAGGTGTCAGATGCAGAAAAATCATCACAGCCAAAGAAATTCACAACCAGCACAAAGGTGACGTCTGTGAAATAAGCTCATTCTTATTGTCCAAGCACAACCTCTTATCTGCCGCATGTTAAACAGACGCACAACAGGGCCACGTCTCCCTCAGCTAAATGCCTCGGTGTAATTACCCAGCTCTAACAAACCTCTTCATAAACCGCTTAAAGAGTGATGTTGATATCATGCGGGCCAATGAGACGCCATCAGATTAATTCACGGGAATCGTTTGTGCCGGGACGGCGATGGGAGGATCCCGATCGCCGCCCCCCGGAGTGACATCTAATTTAAGCCGGGTGTCAGGAAAGGCACCAGAACACTATGTCAGCTCTGTCATTACACAATGACAACCCCATACATCACCCCCAGCGCCACCACAGAGCCTTCACTGCCGGGTGGATAACAGTGAGTACTTCTGATAATGGAAATGTTATTTCACTCTGGCAGCCCTGGATGCTCTCTCTCTCTGGGCAAGAGAGACTCAAATTTGCTATTTCAACAAGAATGGGGAAAGACGTGCATTCAAATATGAGAGGTATGATTGGTGTCGCACACAATTCCGGGCCCTATACATGCCCCCCCCCCCCCCCCCCCCACCACCCCCACGATTGGGGCCTCTGGGTAGTCAGTCACACTTCTCCCCTCGCTACGACACCCCTGCTCTGTGTGTAACATCTATAAACAGCATTTTCCCCTCGTACTCTCAACTCTACATTATGTCCACTGTGTAACTTCTGGGGAGGATGGAAGCCCCCGAGGCTAAAGCATGAGCTGCACAACCCCGAAGTTCAGACCTCCGGTCTGAGACGAATCAGAGTGGAAAAACCTAGCAAAAGGCATATTTATAGCATCCCGACACCCAGAGATCTGTTTCACGCGTCAGAACGAAGAGCTGCAAGTGGGTTCATTCAAGTCCTTCTTAAAGCCACGGGACGAGAAGAAAATTAAAAAAAAGAGCAGACATTGAAATTCTGGCTGGATTCATTCAAAATATGAGGCATCTTTTTAACACTGCGAACCTCTTTTAAAGCTGTAATGTGAGATCACGCCAAAGCAAAGTGACTCGCCTGTGTCTCTGAAAGCGTGCGGATTACTGCGCTACAGAACAAAGTCCTTCTCTTCCCACCAGCACCAGCAAACCTCCAGAGCCCTCTGGAAAGAGACTGGGGGAGAGCGTGCGACTAGAATTACTGGCACACTTTTAGAAAGTGCTAATCTCCGCTTACGACTTTTCTTTTTTTCCACATATCGCTACAAAAATGAACAATCCGCAACAAAACACCGAGCTGAATGTATTTCCGTCATGTTTCGCAGACCTGCAGAGTCATACGACATTGGTTGACTTCACACGGACTATGAATCATGACTGGGATTTTAAGTCTAAAATGTGACATTTGGGTTGGTTAAACACAGCGTTAAAAAAAAGAAAAAGACTAAAAAACAAAAGCTTAACACACACTATGCTTTATCCAGAGCTCTTACCTGTGGCAGGGCGGAGGTGATCTGGCGCTGCAGAGAGTCGCGGTCGTAGATGACGTCCTGGAGGTGCTGCTGGGACAGGCCGAGGCTCTCCTGGGTCTCCCTCAGCGTGTCCAGCAGCCGGTCCCGCTCGTCCAGCATGTTGACCATCAGCTGCTCAAAGTGGGAGTCCGGGTCCGAGGCGCTGCTCTGAGAGCCGCGCTGGCTCAGCGCCGTGTCCTCGCTGATGGTGGGCATCACCTCGCACATCATCTTGGCGCTGGGACGAGAGGGAGATCGGAGATTAGACAAGAGTTTCGACAGAGTGTTGAATTCAGCAGCATGTTGTGTTGATTTGCATACAAATCAATTGCTAGACCATTGACCATGATGGAATTTCCTCTCTCAAGAGGGTAGCTATATATATATATCTCAAGCATTACAGCTGGCGAGATGCTTGTATCTTTAAGGTAACTTCCTGCTACACTCTTTCCTTTTCCGTTGACCCCCCCGGAGGAGATTAACCTCCATTTGTTAGTCTCAATCTGAAGCAATCCACCAACTCAATCGCTCAACAAAACAGTCAAATCTGAACAGCAAGAGACAGCATCGCATTAATAAATGGCAATTTCAATAAATATCAATTCCCTCGGGTCACACCTGAAGCAGTTTAATCAAATGAAAGAGGACACTCTTTAGCTTTGCTATCATAAGGTGCCAGAAGGGCAATCCTTTTCAGAATAAATGGCACCATGCACCGCAAACAAATGACGGGGGGGGGGCATTGTTCTGCATTTTCTGGAGGTGGGAAATAGGTTTAAACACATTCCCCTTCAGGGTTACAGCGGGCTGCACGTATCCCACCATGCATTGCGTCGATGGACCGACAGCTCACCAGTTCATTGCGAGGTCAATAAAACTGGTCAAATCAACAAACCTCTCTGGGACTCGCAGGTTTAGGAGCCGCAGATGTTAAACTTCTAAAGTATCTACAATCTAAATCAAAACTACAAAGAAATGTCTTGTTGTAGCAACCTCAATATCTTGATTACATTCAGGCTTAAAAGTTAGAATTAGGATTGCGAGGATCTTAAAATGTATAAAAGTAATGCGTGTCCACATCAGTGTCTACCATCCAGTATTTCTGTCTGCATTGGCTGCGAGTGTGCGACTGGGCCTGACACAGTTGGAGCTCGGCTCAGCGTCACCCCGGCGCTTCAGGAGCTGCAGACACGTCTTTGGAAGGCTGGGCGCTCTGCCCTAGATTTCACGCTTGTGCCGTTTAATGATCCAGATCGAGTTGCATAATACACCACATCTATGCAATAGTGGATAAGTGAGACCATATTCCAGTTTTCCCTGAGGGACTGCAGAAAGCCTCCGGAGCCATCCTAACCGATAAGATGGTGCACGAGCTGGAACCAGGTTTGCGTCGTCACGCGTCAGCCGTGTGATGAAGCAAGCTAAGCTAAGCTGCAAATAACCATGGGTTGGAAACGTTTACAGGAGGTGAGGTAAACATAAAGCATGAAAATTGTGCAAAGCTAGCATCCTAGCAGAGGGTCTTCTCACTTCCTGCATTTACACCGACTGGACGCAGCTGTTTGGTATATTACTGACGAGCTAGCTGGTCATGAAATGACAGCGTCTCTCTTTTCTTATTACACGTGTAAAATACAACATTTAATATGTGAATATTAGCTAATTAATTAATTAATTAGTTAATAAAAAGGGACAAAGCTGGGCTAGCCATTTCCCCTTGCTTTCAGCACAAGCTAAGCTAAGCTAAGCTAACTGCCTCTTGACCCAATCTCTAACGATAAAAAAGCCGATAGCCTTCAGGTTAATCACTTCCATTTGATCTTAACAGTAGTTACTCAGTGTGTTGACCCTGGCCAGGTGTACTCAGTGAGCTTTCAATATCCCACTGCCCAGGCTTGGTCCCCTCTGGGTGGGTTATAATGGCAGGTCTGTGTCCCAGCATGTTCTGGCAGTGAGACGGGGCTCTCCCAAACCGTCCCCCAGGCACCCAGCCAGACTCTCACCAGTTCACCATTCAGCCGCCATCCGCTGCCGTTTAGACCTGAGAGGCCGGGCCTGTGCGCTGCTTGGCTGGACACTCCGCACATGCCAGCCTTTTTTCGCTTGGAGAGCAGGCCAGCCCGGCGGACAGACCGGGACACCGGTGGTGCATTTTAAGTAGAAGGTAGTGATTTACCCACGACTCTGGCTCAACGCGTGTTAGTTGAGCGCAGATAGGAAGGTGCTGGTTGCATATCTGGAAAATGGCAGCTCATATTTGCCACATTCTGAGGGGTTAATTCTAAAATCTACCCGTTTACTTGTGATCTCTAACAGCGGTCAGAACCTCTCCCACATGTCACTGTGGTCGCCACAAAGAACCAACAAACACCAGGCACATTTGAGTTGCTTACTGTTGTTTTATTTCTCCTTTAAGCTGTGCAGAAAGCAAAGTGTATTGAGGATGTTTTTCTGCTTCATGGCACGTGCTAACCCCTGTTGTCCCGTTCCTGCACCTTACGCTTTGATCTTGCCGTGACTGCCCCTCAAATCATTTTTCACTGTCTATGAAAAATCAATAGACACGGAGGGAAAGTGCATCGCCTGATCTGCTTCCGTCTGCGCCCTTAGACGTAGTAAGCGGCCTTCCTGAAAAAACGAAAGCAAACCATATCACATTTATCCGCTTAATTGTGATTCAAATAGGCACCGAGCCTGTCTCAGAGAAATGTGTCTTGTCTGCAGAGCCGATAAAACAGCCGCTTCTTTTTTTCCTTTAAACGTCCTCTTTTTTTGTGGGGAAATTCGGCTCCTCTGCTGCTCAATATTTGCCATTTGACTGTCAGCGGCGGAGCATGTTTGAGCAGCAAGTCATTAGCTTCTCTCCAGAGTGAAGCAGGGCCGGCAGTAGCGATGACAGGTAAGAGCTAGTGTAATCCTCTTGGATAGATAAACACTAATCAGCCACAGTGGGCAGTGTGAAGTATACGTGGTCTGAGAGCTCTATTTGCCAGCTGGGATGCAGATGTTGTCTAGATTGCGCTCGCTAGCAGTGACAACACCACTTCCTCACAGCTGAACAGCCAATTTGACCCTCATTAAGGCCGCTATTTGGGCTACAGATATTCATAGCGCCTGCAACAGGACGACTACTGACGGAGAGTCTTTCTTCACGCACATTGCCTCTGCGATGCAACATCATGGCACATTATGATAACGCACAGCAGGAAATCTGCCCCCCGACTGGTGTGTCAGACTTTCGGCTTAGCATAAATGCATGTCTAACGTTGGAACGTGTAGGATTTTATCTGTCAGAATGATACTTGCGGAGAGAAATTGGTATTTGTATCAATTGAGTAGGAGATGTTGTGCAAACAAGAGGAAGCTTAAGTGAGTGAATTTAGTGCGGCTGGTTAAAGATGTTAAATGAGAGTCTGAAATTATGCAGGAATCACGGGAGGGTGGAACAGCAACGCGCTCAATTGAACACATTGTGGGCCACAGACGCAATATGAAATGCACACAGACAGACAGGCAGGGATCATTGGGCTTTTCTCTCCATGCCATATGCCAATCAATGAATTATTCAGCGGGTTAGGAGTGAGGTTTTCTTCCCAATCAGTGCAACAAATCTACCCTTTTTTTTTCCACCGAGCAGCCTCTTCCGAGCTCAGACACCTGGCTCCAGGCTGAAGTCTAGCTGGCAGCAGGAAGTTGCTGGACAATCTCACAACCTAAAGACAGGCGGAAGCAACGCCTGACATCTATAATTGATGAGAAGATTACAGCAAAACCTTAACAGTTATGGTTCTTTTGGGGGTATTTTCCAGGACCTTGTGAGACCCAATCTAAAAGCCACAGTGATTAACTGCTGCAGCCAAGTATCACTAATTACATCTATATTGGACAACCTCACCATTGACATTCAGTGTCAGGTTTTAGTGCAAATGCAGGAAATAGTGCTTTTAACTAGTGGCCATCAGGGGCCGGCTCTTGAATTATTACCTCAGTAAACATTGTAAACATGAGTTTATGGTCTCAATCTCTAGTTTCAAGTCTTCTTCAATACAGCATGGTGTTCATTTAGTACATTATGGTCCATTTAGAGACAAATAGACCACAAGGCAGGGTATGCTTTAGGGCGGGGCTACCTTGTGATTGACAGGTCGCTGGCATGGCGTTGTCCAGTCTGGGAGTTGTTTGTGTTTCTTCTTAGAACGTTAACCCTTTCACAGTGCGTTTTCAGTTGACGACAGTTAATTGCAACATTTTGGTCTCCTAAAAATGTCTTCAGCTTTCCGTTATACTTAGCTTCACCCTCTCTCGCGTCACTTCTGGTTCTAAAAAACAAGATGGCGACGGCCAAAATGCCAAACTCAAAGCTTCGAAACGGTAGTCAACAAACCGATGGGGGACCTCACGGGGACAACCTCCATTTCTTATTTACGGTCTATGAGCATTCGTGACTTTCATGCAGGAGACCAGAGTTCATGTCTCGATTAATGTTTGCCTTTGTATTAACCATCACCATGGTGAAGGCAGCGTGTGCAGAGATATGGAGGTGAACTGAAGCAGAAGCAGGCACGGAGCTGCTATATGGGGACAGATGTAATTCTTGCCACTCCATTTTGGGAAAAACAAATCAGCAAACTGCGGCTAATTTCCTGAATGTCTTCAGTTAATCTCATTAATGGGGAACAATTGTGCGTGTATAGATAAGGAGCAGCACACCAAACAGCGGTACGCTCCCGATGCAATATACGGCCATGTGAGGCAAATTCAGCACTATTCACCACCTGGGAAACATCAAGAGACATGCGGAGGAGCGAGCGCAGAACAAGCAGAGGACTGAACACGACACTCTGTGGCTTTGGAGATAAGCCGTACTACTGTAAGCTTGTTGAGCGGAGTTTGGAGGCGCTAAAATTAAAACCAGCATTATTTAATAGTGTGTTTAAAGCATGGGATGCATAACTATGCAACTCATTAGGCAAGACGATCATTTAGGAATTAGTTAAAAAGAAAAAACTAATTAGGCCCATAAAAGGCCATTAAGAAACCAATCTTTTGTAAAAACGCGAGGTCAACTTTTCAAACGTTCGCAACACCCCATTAGATTCATTCCTCGCAACATGAATAAGAACGTGAGACCAAATTGTTTTGATGATAACGCACTTCACTTACATCAGTACCAGCAGCACTAGGCGGATTACACGCGTCGGTTTGCGGTCGTCAGGGGAGCTGACTACTGGGAAATTCCACTTTTAAATAATGTCTGTGTTTGATTTCTTGGCGTGCGAGTGAGTGCAAAGTGCATCTACAGACTGCATTGATGAGCCGGGGTAATGGCAAAGCTGTTGCACGCCTGCTCTTCCCCACGTTGGCATCCCGTATCAGGCCGACAGGTGGGAAAAAGTTTGACGCAGCATTTTTGTGAATGGAGTGGACCAGATTGCATGGCACACTCATAGCGCTGAAAGAAAAAAAGATCCCATTCATATGGCTCCCTGCACCAGAGAGACTTCTTACAACCAAGAGGACCGCCTGCCAAGAAAACTATGATTCAAGTCTATTCTATTTAATCACAGACACGGGGACATACAATGGCACTCCGTCTACATTCCGGGGTGATGCAACAAGTCATGCACGAGGAACAGGAATGTTGGTGAAAATCTCGGTCAATGCAATATAGTGCAAGGCTCTCCGGGAGGAGTGATATCAACTGGCCATGTTCTTCTGACGAGAAAAACTTCCCATTAAGCCATGATAGCCACGATGTCATGTGACTAGTTTGAAGCAGGGCGGCAGCTTTGACTGTTTGGCTGTTTTTGCGCCTTGAGCTGCATTTTAAACTCTAAAATTCCAAAGTTGCAGACGGAGATTGTCTTGATGCAAATACTTATAGCTCCAAAACGTTGTATTTTAGCAGCTTAAGAGAGTTTGTCAGAGCGGGCCTTAGATTCAGTGTTAATGTTGGAAATATGAACACCATCATCACCAAGGTTCTCACTGAACAACAAAGACATGGTGAGATGTTCAAAGGCTAAAATATTACACTGTTATTTGACTATTTCTCGGCAAAGAGATACAAATATATTTGAAATTATATTTTAGTATTCCCTGCAAGAATTATACTCCTGCAATGTGCCGAAGGCTCTTAGAAAAAAAAACATTTAGACGTCACATGTCGGGAAACCTTTCACAGAGATTTGGGTAATATTGTCAGTTGTGAAAAATAATCGGTTTTGGTGCAATGACCTTTGTCAGGTGTTTAATTTTGCAGGTGATAAGAGAAGAGACCTGGTAAGGAAGCGGGGGGGGGAGAAAAAGATTTAAGGCAATGAAATAATTCAAGGGTGACATCTATTAATCAAAAGAAGAAGAAAAATTATATTCTTCTCTCCAAAGTAAAAGGGTTTTATTTCGATTAACCTTATTCATTGTCAGCGTGCAGGAGCCTTATGTTTTTATCATATTATACTTTTATATTCCACAGCAATCTGAAAACACACCTCATGTAAATGAATGCCACTGAGAGCACATTGTACACCTAACCCTCCAATTCATCTGTTGTGTAGTTTAATCAATATAATGTCATGCGCCTCTCTCCAGAGATTTACGGTCACCCTCGTGGACCCAACATCTACCGACAACTGTTGCTTTGATCCCTTGAATATCAGTTATCATTTTACCAAATCACAAAGGACATGATGAGATCCACACAGCTGAGCATTAATAGAGATTAGTCGGGGGGGGGGGGAAGTATATAAAGATTAGCTTCTGCAATAGCAAATTCTTCATGTATTCTGCTGTGACGGACATCCTCGTGTGAACACTGACACACTGAGCGGTAAAAACCTGAATGAGACAGAGATGGGATGAAGAGGATGGCACGGGTGTAGAGTTACACCCAGCTTGCTGCCATTAGGGAGGAGGGAAAAGGGAGAGCAGGCTGTGCATCAAGTGTGTGTGTGTGTGTGTGTGTGTGTGTCCATTTGTCTGAGTGCGCTTTACCTCTACCTGCGTGTGGAGCATCTGTGAGAGAGAGGATGGGAGGTTCTGTGTGTGTGTGTGTGTCTTCTGGTGTGCGTTTCATTGGCTGTGTGTTCAGCTGAACATAAGTCTGCATGCACATGAAAGGACGGCGTGGAGCCTCCAACATCGCCCACAATCCCCTGCAGCAAGGTCATGCAAACCCATCAATCGATAGAGATTGAATAAGAGCACAGATCGAGGTGAGCACACAGCTACAAAAAAAGCAATAAAGCTGCAGGTTGTAACGGATTTGAACGGTGCCGCCTGCATTCGACTGAATTCTACCTCCCTCATTATGGGGCAGGTTTGGCTAAAGTCAAACCTGCCCCATAAGCGGTGTCCTTAAACCATCATTTTATGGACATAAAAGCTCCTGCCACAGGTAGCCACCCCTCTGCGTGACACCTCGGGGCAGTAAAAGCTTTGTCTGCACACCAGACATATTAGGCAGAGCATCACTGGAAAGTCACACCGTTAAATTAAGCATCCCGCTTGTGCCACAACTTCAGCGGGAACGCAAATGCAAACATCGCCATGTTCCTCTATAGTCAAGGTTGGCTAATGTTAATATTATTTTTGCAAGATCGGGAAGGAGGATCACAGCTTCGCCTGCAGACGGTTAACCTTCTAGCGTCAAATTAAGCCGGCGTGTGTGTGTGTGTGTGTGTGCCTTTTTCATTCATTCATTCATGTAGCTACACTAGCGTGTGTAAGTGTGTGTGAAAGGGTGGGAGATGGGGAATGGATGACAGAGAGGCTTATCATGCTCTCTCCCTGCTTGCATCTCTATAATAGCCGGTAATAATATTGTTTATAGGAGGGGCAGCTGTTCCCCCTGACAGCTCCTCTTTTTGCTGTTGAGGCGGCCTGACTGCGGCGCTGATGATCAGGTCTGTAACGTCTCCCCCTCACTCTCTGAAATGATAATTGGGGAGAATCCTTGGCTATTGTCTCAAGTGCATTACATCATGCCAGCCTCTCTGTCTGCACCCCCCCCCCCCCCCTTTAACTCTCTCCTCTGTCTCTCCACTGTGACAGCCGGTCGTGTTTCTTTTCCCCTGCAAAGCCCCCACAATGTCAACCACACACACACACACACACACACACACACACACACACACACACACACAGAGGAAATATTCAGGTGAAATGCACCATGCATCCATCCACACGAGGAGCCTCCTGGTCCTCCAACATCACCCCATCACCACACCAGAGCCGAGGATGAGGATGAGGGCACCGCGGAAAAAGCACCTTGGAAGAGGGCAATGTAGGTCACCGCGACACCGGCGGCAACAGTGTGCATACTCACAATGTATTCCTTTACTCTGAGCGGAGGCTCTGCTGGCGGCGGATCAGTGACAACTGCGGTCTCTGCAGGCTGTGTAGCTTCTACCATCCAGCGGACAATCCTAGGAGGCTTCTTCAGCGCGAGCGAGCGGCGACGCCGCGGATCCGATCGTCAAGGTGCGGCTGGTCCCCGCCGCGGGCATTGTCCAAACGCAAAAGAGCAGGGATGATCGCCAAATTAGCCGCGTCGGGTAATGACATTTGATTTCCGGGGCTGCTTTCACACACATACACACACATACACACGCGCGCTAAAACACACACACACACACACACCGGTTAAGAAATTATGGCATGGTACAAATACTGCTGTGATAAGCGGAGCTGGAAAAGACCATTGTCGGAGCTGGCGGAGGGGAGCCGTGTGGAGTCTTAAAGTTGCAGCTGTGCAATTCTCCCTCCCTCCCTCCTCTGAGACATAATAATGCTAATAATACAAAAAAAATTGTAATAATACAAGATTTTCCTCCAGTATTTCTCCAAATTTGAGAATTCTAAAATTAGAAATAATATAATAAAAGTACCTCGATATTTGCTTTAAAAAAGCAAAAACTAAAAACAATCTCCTTATCCTGACAGCGTTTGAAGAGAATGTAAAATGACTTCCTCCTCGTGGACCAATAAGGTCACGATTTGACATCTTCCAGTGTCAGTGCAGCAGCTTGAAGCTCCTCTCACCTTCTCCTGTCACACACATGGTCTCTGCCGAGTTACAAATATACAAAGTATTTAGGATTGTTCTGGGTCGCTGACAGTTGCATTTATTGTCTCGTGTTCCTCCAGACAATTTGGGAATGAAAGAAATCCCTCGGCTCACTTCTGATTTTGTAATTATCGTCCTCAAATAGAATCTGATTTGTTGACTCTTTTTTTAATAGGATTTTGTTCAAGATATTGTGACAGGAGCTTAGTGAATTGCAGATGTTTCTTGATGTAATAAATATAGGACATTGTGCCATTTTTTAAATGTCTTGGTAATCAGTGTGCCGTATCAACATGATGGTTAAAGGGACAGTTCAGCCCAAAATCAAAAAATACATATTTTTCCTCTTATCTGTAGTGATGTTGTGGTGCGAGTTGCCTAGTTTCAGAGATATCGGCCATAGAGATGTCTGCCTTCGCTCCAATATAATGGAACATAATGGCTTGTGGTGCTCAAAGAGCCAGATGACATTTGAAAAACTTAACAGCTTTGTCTTTATGCAGAAATCATGACCTGGTTTCTCAAGATAATCCACAGAGCTTGTTGTGAGCGGCTTCATGTAGGAACTACAGTTGGAAGAAAATAGTTCCACATCTGGAATCAATAACCCTACCAACCTTCCACCAATCTTGTTCATGTGCAATAAACTTAACAAATCCTCCAAAGGAGGCAGCAAGTACGAGCCAATCAGAGGTAGAGTAGGGCGGGATGGGGGGGGGGGGGGAACCATCACACTCCATCATAAATAAACAGGCTGTGCAACTACCAAGGCTGTCGTAGATTAGTGGCTGTGATTTTGATCACATTTGTGTGTGGTGTCTGGGTGTCCACGTACTTTTGTCCATCTGTTGTAGCCGAGAGGGAAACCTGTGAGTCATTGTTGTCCAGCAGACAAGTGCAAAGACTGAATGAAATGCTAATATATTCAATCTCACATTGTCATCAATAAATATTGCTCGTAATAAACAGCTGTTCTAGAAAGGCAATTTGTTTTTATCCTAATCAAGGAATAAATGCTATTATTTCTGCTTTATTATCTTTTTATTAGTTTGGTGTAACTCTGCAGCTAACGCTAGAGATGACTAATCACGCATATTTTCATTCATGATGAACATTTTGACAGCGGCTCTGAATCATTCCATCATTTCCTTCTGTCTCTAAATAGACCGTCTAGACGCTGAAATGTCTCCAGCTGATGTGTGCATACTTAATCTCGTCCTCCCTGGGAGTTTGTTAGGTTTTCTTGTGATTTAGGAAACAGTTTGAACGCTCAGAATGTATCAAAGTTATAATAAACTAAGGAACAAACACTAGTGCTTCCTCCTTCTCATTGCTTTTTTTTTATATTAAATGAAGTTGAATGTTACATGATTTAGTTACTCTAATGGTCACTTTGGGCAAAATTACACAACATTAATGTCGTTCTGTACGACTCAGCCATCGACCCGCAGTGAAATATCACCTTACTCTGCAAGAGTGTGATCAATGAAAGAACAACACCCTTTTTCTGCTCATCAAATATTAAAGAACGAGAGTAAGTTGTGTCTGGATGTCACTGAGCAGCTCGGTATTATTTCAATTTATAAGACACGTTGTTGTTTTAAAGAAAGGCATCAATGTTTTAGAGTGTGTGCGCTGTGTCTCTGCAGTTGGAGATAAGTGAGTATAACAGTTCTTATTGCAGCACATTCGCCCACAGGAACGGGACAGGTGTAACAGTTCACTTCAGATCAGTTTTCACCTTTTTGTGGCCACAAAACAAGTGATCCCTTCCTAAAATGTGCAAAAGAATAAGTCTTTTGGTCATGCCAACACAGTCAACTGCCAAATTAAACACAGGCTGCACTAATTAAAGTAATTGGATATGGTGTCATCAAATAAAATACAGTTTAGCTCATTGTAAAATAATCAATTAGTGGAATAAACAACTCAGGATTAACTGGTTGATTGGCATACATTGTCTTTATTTCTTTGTTTTTAACTTACTTATTGTTAACACTTTCTTCCTTCGTAACTAATAGTTTTCTTTTACGCTGTTTCACATTCGTCTGCGTCTGTTTGTGCCAAAATTCACAAACAAAGAATGAACTAGAACTTAAGAAAACAACAACAAACATATTTTGTGTAAACTGAATATAATTGGATTTGGGACTTTTGGTCCTACAAAAACACGCATTTTGAAGACGCCACTTTTTAAATTATATTAGTCAAAAAAAATAAAATATTCAGTGAAAAGTTGCCACGCAAACCTGCCATGACTGCATCCTTTATTACTCTTCAGTGTGAAGGTTTACTTTGCCTCGACACTGCCTCCGTCTCTCCCTACATGTGCAGACGTCTCCTTTTATCAACTTTTAAACGCTTGTTTCAGCAAATGTTGCTTTACTCCTCAGAGCGTCTTCCTCGCATCGAGCGTCATCCACACAGTCGTTCATTCACAAACTATTTCTTGTGACAAAAACACAACACTAAGGAGTGAGAATCTGATGATCAGATCATTTACATTACTAATGGAGCAGCCTTCGTTCCCTCTGCTGAACACCTCTGTGAGCTGCAGCAGCAGCAGCAGCGTGGGCTCGGGACTAATTGTCTGAACTGACCAGAGGTGGATGTCGCTGTCCGTGGTGCTGAATCCTGCATGCTTTGTGCATGTGCTGCGCTGCACTGCAGCTTATTGGGGAGAGTGTTGAGGCTTTGTCTCCCCACTGCCTGGATGGTTCATTAACACACTTTACGCACTAGTTTGGTGTTTCCTGTCTCATTCCCTTCAGCAAGGACTGAATCCCACCTGGGAAAATGCTTTCAGTTGCCTCTTCTCCGTGTTGCAGCCCCAGCTTTGCTTCCCCCCCCCGCCCTGTTTTTTTTTTTCTTTCTCTCGTGTGATAAATTACCAAAACAAACGCGGCGCTAAGTGGTGAAGCGGAGTGCTGGCTCTCCACTCAAAACCTCCACTCGCGGGTCATAAAGCCTGCGTGAAGACACTGGGGTGGGCACTGACCAAGCCTGTCTCTTTTGAAATTACATTGCGAAGCAGCTACACTGCACCCTCCATTATGTTTCAAGGGAAAGGTGTTTTCTCCTGCATTACTGTCGCAGGTTGAGACCGTTTGAAACACATGTTAACGTTGTAAAACAAAACGACAACAGGTTTCAGCAACAAGAGTACTCCCTTTAAAACATAATTCAGGATGCAGTTTCGTGGTATGGAAATGTAATCTTCAGGAGACAGAGCTGGTACTGACTCACACAGAACTCTAGTGTTTTGAACTGAGGGTTTATGGAGAGATTCACGGATGAACAACCCCTTGAGTTTCCCTCATGACTCTCCCAATGATCATAACCTCATTTCAAATGCCTGTTTATGATGCAGCCGACTGCTCCTATACCATCCCACCCACCGCATTGACCCAACCGCGTGCCTGCTCCGCTGCTACAGTGTCACATCGGCCCAGATGTTCCGTATTAATTTCCCTCGAGGAGTCGGTGTAAGCCTCTGCATATGAATGGGCGGCAATGCAGCCCAGGTGATGAAAAACCCACTCACATCTCAACGCCTCCACGGTAAAAAGTCACTCGTATTGACTGATTTGTCACACGGGGCAGAGCTCAAACGTGGGATTTGAGCTGAGCTATCGGTGGGAAATGTTCTAAAACGGGTGCCGGTTACAAAGGTAATGATCAAAGTGATAAAAGAATTAAGAGGAAGCTATAAAAAAAAAAAGAGACCTATAAATAGAAGAGAGACCTGCTCAAACCTAATCCTCCTCCTCACAGCTCGACACGCTAAATGTGTGAATGTCATTAAGCGAGTCACCCTCCCCCCTTTCGTCATGCAAATGGCCCTCTTTTTCATGCGCGGGGTGAGCGCATGCAAATCTCACATCAAAATCTCCAAAACCTTCTCAAAGGCTAAGCGGTTGAGCTCCTTCGCGGCCAATTAACAAGACACACACTCACACACTCACTCACTCACTCACTCACTCACTCACTCACTCACTCACTCACTCACTCACCAGGCCACGGGACTGCCGATGCCAGTGTTTGCCCCGGGACGATGGTTAATATTGATGAATAAATGTGAATGTCCATATGACGCGGCAGCTGAAAAAGACGCTCTCGTGAACTCGAGGGAGAGATGGAGGAGTGTTGCCTTGGCAGGACGCCACCGCCTCCTCAAGGTTGTTTCACAGGACATCAAAAGAAAAGGTGTAGTTTTCCACATCTGTTAACATGCTTTTTGGCAGGCGTCCCCCTTTCATTCCCTCAGTCCTGCAGAGGATAAAAAAAAAAAAAAAAGCCTCAAAAAGCAACAGACATCGACATATATCAGCCGCAGTCGGCGCGAAAGACAGAGCTGCCGGAGGTCCGCTATCTTTATGACTTTCTTGAACCTCGGTTCTTTTTTTAAAGCCTGGCTTGGGATCATAAATGAAGCAGGCTGCCAACCTCTTGCTGTTTGATACACTGATAGCAGAGATGAGCTCGGGCCGGTGGTGTGTGAGACGCGCTATGAGAGACAGAACTGAGGGGAATTACAGGTGTCTGGACTCCTGTAAGTCTCTTTATCAGGCGGGCCCACCCCCTGAGAAGGCAATATTATTTCACCTCAACACACTATCTCCTCTGTCTCTCAGCAGGAGGTCACATCCCCGCGGTAAACAGTGTTAATACTCATGGTACAGAGTGCTGAATGGGTAACGCTGCTCAACTGTTGGAAGTGCTTCTTATTCTATCGTTAAAGTGAACAAACAAGTCATCGGTAGGATGCTAAAATCACAAGACTCACAGATATTCAAAGCAATGATACAGAACAAGGGAACGCAGCCAATCCTCACATGTCAGGCCCAGTGAATGTTCATTTTGTGTGATAAATGACTCACACGATCCACCGTCACAGATTGGGAAGGATGAACGGTTCGGGTAGTAAATGACACAGTACGTACTATACATACTGTCTACAGAGCATCTTTACTCAAGACTTTATCACCCACACACATGGAAACACGCGCACCTTACAGCTGCCAATGATTCATGCAGACTTGACCTGCGCTCTATGTTGTATAACATCTCGTACCATAACAATTATTACGCTGCAACCATATGCTCCCGGTATACCTTTCATCTCATTAGCATTCACCACTTATCGAAATGAGCGAGCGCCAAAGTTATGGCCACGTTCATATTTACTACCCTCGTGAGTAGGCCCTTTTATGTTTTTTACGACAAACACTTTGTGCTCGGGACAATATAGGAAAATGTCTCGCATCGGGATGTTAAGCGGTTTGAATAAGGAGAAGACAGGCGGGACCGGGGTTGTTGTTGGAGAGGAAGGATAAATGGCTTGCTGACTAAGCAGGTGAAGCCTCTTCCATGTGCTGTCGAGGGGATGCTTGCATTTCCTCTGTACGTGTGTGTGTGTGTGTGTAAGATGTTCACGTATCTGAGTAGCTTCAATAACCTGTGAAATAATAAGGTGGGTGATTGTATAAGAGCAAACACGTGAAGATTAAATTAAAGCTAAATCAGTCAGGAAGAACTTCACCTTCACCTTGAGGTGGCCTGGTATTCACCTGTATGCCAGAAGAAGATTCAGTATGGGTCAGTACATAGTATGTCAATGGCAGTACATACCAGGAAGTCCTACTGCATCCGGTCGCAATGAACAGAATGCAAGCCAACATGCTTCTCCGGCTATTAAAACAGAAAGCTTGTTTCACTGTCCACTCTCCAGCCCCTTCAGCATGCCGTCCCACCTTCATATCACTCTTTTGACATCTACAGGGAGAACCCAACCGTTCTGACGGCACGGGAACGACCGATATTCGACATTTCATCTCGTGTGTCAGGGGTCGACGTCAGAGCTCGGAGGCCACGTACTGTAATGTCGCTCGTACCTTCGCGCGGCGGCCGTAGCCATTAAGTATTAATCGAGTGTGCTCCTCAGCAATTTGAAAAGCAATTGACTTTTTGCAGCAGGGTGGCAGGGAGAGGGAGAAGGAAGGGCGCTCTGGCTGTTCGGAGAGATAACTCTGCCTTGAACTGCAGCACAGATCAGTGGAGCTTTGAGACGACAGCACACCCCTGGCGTGATGTAGTGTTCGCCGGGAGCAATTACAGTCTTATATGCCACCACATTTCTGCTCAAACGCTTATCTATTTTTGATGCCGCTGGGCTCGCGGGCGTTGATACGTCGTTTTGATGCGACGAAGTTACTGTTCATATCTACAAACGCCCCAAAGAAGTTGCTGTGAGCCACGCGCAGAAATGGCTTTAAATGCTCTTGAAAAGGGAATTTTTAAAAAGTGCAAACAGTGGTAATATTCACATGCTTCTGCAGAATATGTGGTCCTGTCCCAAGCGTTGCCAGACGAGGTACCTCAGGTGCACTAGTATAAACCTTTTATAAAATGTATTATAGATTATTACACCTCATGTCTACAGTTGAGATACAGTAAATATGTAAAACAATCACAAACTGGCATGTTGCTGGATATAAAATGATACAAAAATCCCCTCAACTTATATGAAAGACAGGGGAAAAAACGGATTCAGTGACGAACCACAGGCATTTCAGACATGCAGGTAGACCCAGTGGAAACCTGACAGTCTCTTAGCAACATCAGTAGAGACAGAACCTCTAAAAAAAAAAAATGAAGATCCATGGGTCTGCTCTGTATGGAATTGTAACATATCATGTAGCGCCTCTGTAAAAGATCCCCCGTCATTGCGCTTAAGTGCATCATGAAGAGAACGAGTTGGAGTAATGAACTGGGAGGTCAAGAGAGCCCTCGGAAGGTAACAAAGAGAGAGAACTGTGTCACGATACTGGTCCTTTTTGGAACAATGATGCATTACCCGTGTCCCTCCACCCGGGTTATTAGTCGGTGGCCGCGTATAGAAGTGATTCACCGAGCGCAGGGACAGTTTCTCTAACGGTCGTCTTTACCGTCTTATCTACAGGTGCATGATCTGGAGCCAATGGCCCCGGGCGCTTACTTATTACCATAAGTCACAGATGAATACTGCAGGGATGTGTTGCCCTGTGCCTTGCTTTGCCTCCGCCGCGGTGCGTCACATCTCTGATTAAGAACATGGGCTGCTGATGTGTCTCAGACCCATCTGGTGAGAAGTGCACCGGTGGGAGTTTCAGCTTTTCCTCCCTCCCTTTCAGGACATAGCGGGGCCGTTTCTCCAGAATTCGTTGACGCTTGTGACTCTGGAATATTCCCCTTAATCGACCCCCCGTTAACACGACCTCGATCGGGCCGCGGCGCTCGCTCACGGCCTCGCCGTCTGCTCTGCCCTTGAAGCGAACGACACCAATGCAAAATCAATTGGGGGGGGGGGGGGGGGGGACTTGGCCTCTCTCTTTTATGTGCCAAGGAGACAACTCCTGTTGCATCCGGCCCCGATTGGCTGAGCAGGGTCCCAGTTGCTCGGCAACCATCCAGCGGCGTTCCGGGCCTAGCAGACAGACAGCTGCTAATGAAGCCGGGGCAGCGGGTAGAGGGAGCTATCCAACCTCCTTTCTCATGCCTCACACGTCCCGGGATCCTGCTACACACAGGTACATGATCTACACACACACACACACACACACACACACACACACACACACACACGATGCTCACGTGCACACTTATTTATTGTGTTTGAAGCACCATCCCGCAGGGGCCAGAGTCCTCTGCTTGAATGCAATCATGTCTTAGACAGCCCCCCCCCCCCCCACACCTCTAAACACCCCCACCACCCCCCTCATCACCCAGTGACTAATATTTACACAGCGAAGGAAGGAACGGCATGCGTAATCACTACACATGCAGGGAAGGTTTCAGCATGCAAAGTCTCTCTTTCACTGCGCTATGTCCCAGGTTTCGTAAAAAAGAAAGCCGAGGACTCCGAGGTGTAAAGACACAGATGGCATCCACGCAAAAACATGACAACCGCGGGTAGCCGAGTGTTGATTGCTGCGCATGAGTCACGCTCAGGTCACACATACAGATCCTGCAGCGAGCGACCCGCTCAATCTGCTTGGACACACTGGAAATCCGATAGAAATGTACTTTTTATTGCATTTTCATAAGTTACAGTATGTCAAATCATAAATACTGGCAAAGTGTGTGTGTGTGTGTGTGTGTGTGTGTGTGTGTGTTGCTGATGGCTGCAAGACAAAACCGTTCCCCAGTGTTTCATTGCGCTTTAAGCTTTTTGACATTTCATGCATGTAATCTAATGATGCAGTACTGTTTTCTTTATGGTCTGTCTCAATGCTCTGGATGCTGCTGTAACACATTTCAGGGGATGGCTGATAAAATACACTGTTCAACGAGCTCTTAATGTAGCCTCACTACGGCCCTCTGCAGAGCACTTTTAGCAGCCACCGGAACAGCGATGCCCCCTCGCCGCCTCGTCTGCTCACGGAGCAAAGCTCACATTTTCTGGCCAATTTCCACTTTGCCCGAAAAAATAGTTGATCTGGTTAGCTGACGGATTTCCAGATAATGGTGGAAGCACAGAAACGATGTCTGGACCAGGAGGTATCAGCGTCTGTACCAATATACAATCTACTTTGGCTACACATTAAATGACTATCGGACAAATCAGAAGGATTAGTTTTGATACACGATTGTACAGTAGTCAGTTAAGTCTCACCATTGTAAGCTTTAAGTATAACAACCACCACCTCGGTTAGCACCGTTAGCGCTGTCAGCTCTGTTTGCTGCGAGCCGCCGGCTCAGCTGTCGCCATGTTGAGAGCCTGTGAGAGGCTATAAAAATGCTCTAAATCTCGTATAAAGCACATGAACACATTGTCTTAAGTTACTCATAATATAACAATCCTGGATTCAAATAACGCCGAGGACTTTTATCATACGTCATTCTCATCTCTCGCTCTACATAAATGAGTCGAAATAAATATGTTTCTGGACATCATTGTGTCTGTCCGTCCATCTGCCACGTTTGGAAATCTGTGCCACGGACACCCAGCTCGTCTCGCATCCCGTCTGACATCTTCCATACGCAATGAATCTCGTTGCGCGGGACAAACAAGATCACATGGTCTCTGGATGGAAAAGGGCCTCCCCCCTCAAGGTCTTCCCGCACTCTCTCTAGGCGACAGCTGATTGATGGCGTCCCCATAAAGGTTTTATGAGGCCAATGTCAAAGGGCCTTGTACTCTCACCTGCAGTGATTCCTATGTGCGGAGGAATGATGGACCACCTGTCTGGTTCATCATGGGAATATGTAGTGAGGGAATGAATAGTTTATCCACATCGCATCATGAAGTTTGAGTAACTGGAAGAGTTTATTTTTATTCTCAAAGCAATTAAAATACAATCAATACAAAAATCAACAACATGTTGTCTTTTAACAACAACATGACCGCTATTAAGTCTTTTCAGGTTGCTTAAACCGCCTGGTTATTTATCTAACTGACAGAAAATTACTTTTTCAACAGATGGCATGTATAAAATGCCCGAGTGGCCCCATCCTTCGGTCTTCTGAACGCATTATTTCCTGCTGAATGTTGTGCGCTCTCTATTTCAATGGCAAAGTGTCTTGGGCATGCTGAGAGGCCAGATAGGCAGCAGACATAAATAATTCAAAGCGCTAGCAAGGCCAGGATACACATGGGGTCCTGAGAGACTGGAAACCAGCAAATCGCACCAGTGCTAGACTGGTTATTTAGGCTGTTGCGGGGTAAGGAAGCGCCGACGGTAGTCCTCCGAGGCCTTTGGGAGGTTTTGACGCAGGACGGCTCTCCGGGTGAAAATGATACGGAGGAGAATCTCCGGAGTGCATTAATGGAATAAGAGCTGTGGCTACAGCGGAGGCTGTAATTGGCTCGTGTTAAAGATCTGGATGGAGCACCGGTTGCACACTACAAACAGAAAAGGAGGCCTGCAGCGAGGTGATTACCTACGTGAGCGAGAGTGGTGCTCGAGGGGGGGGAAAAAAGTGCAATGTTTTGATGAGAAGCTTCTCGTTGCTGAACCTCATTGTCCGGAGGGACTGGTGAGAATGAAAGGAGGGTCAATCCATCAAAACATTCAAATGAGCTGGGCCAACGCATCAGAGGCACATGAAGAAACACAAGGATGGAGCTCCGAGTGAATCACTGAATTAATTAATGAGCCGATGATTGTGACTCATCCACAACGCCAGGGAAGCTTTCCTCGAGTCCGCTGCCAAGGAACTTCCATTCCCCTCCAATGGACCTAAAAAGTACATCCCTCCTCCAGCATCAGCAGCACCGGACACTTTATATTTAGTGCTCGCAGCGGAAGTATAAATAACACGCCCAGGCAGGCTGATTAAGTCTTCTGGAGATTGGAAAAGTTGAGAATTAAACAGAGAGGCTAATTAGCCAAAAGCCTTCAGGCGTGAAATGAGAGTGAAGCCCTGTACGACTCGTGACCCGGTACATGCATGCTGTCGTCATGTAATCAAGAGATATCACCGCGGAGGGTGATCAGCAAGCAAGTCAGCGCTTATCGATGTTCGGCTCGTACGGCCCGGTAGACTTCCGGGTGGAAATCAGACTTCAGTTTTATTTTGGTCTGAGAGCTCTGAAAGGGTCAGCTCACGCACGTGGCATCGACGACATCGTTGGTGGTGCTCACAGCTAAAAATCATACTTTTTGATAAAAATCATCAGATATTACTGCGAACACTCTCACTTTTACACCTTTTTTTGATCAACAAAATCTCCAGAACTGCTATCAAATGGACCGTGTGGTCGGTGATGTTAATTTACAATCCCCACTGGAGGAATTCAGCTACTGTACGGCTGCCTCGCTTTGAGTAAACGAACAAAAAAGGGACATCAAAGATGATTTCAAAGATGCTAATTAATATTCCCCTTTGAATAAATCGGGTAAATTCGAATGGATACATAAAAAACACAAGTATATCTGTGTATGCGGGTAGTATTTGTTTATTTTCTCCATTCTTTTCCGCCATCATTTACTATCTGGCCAACAACTGTGATTGCCTCTGCACGGAGCTCTCCTTGCCGTCTGTTGCCAAGAACCTGACAGATTTCCTGGGCTCAGATTACTGCGACTCCACGCTATCAGTCACTTCCCCAGTAAACCCCAGTGTCCCTCTGCCATCAGCCTGGCCCCGGCTCCCCCGGAAGAATCTCCGAGTTGGATTCAATAAGCGAAATGGACTTTGAGCCACTAGCTCACAATCACAGTCACCTACAAATCAACGGTGTGACTTTAAACCATTTAAAGCAGATGCTCCAAAATACCTAATTTGCCTGTTGGTGGTCTAAATCTCAGCTCAACTAATGCTAATGGAGACTTACAGAAAACCACATGCCATGTATCCCGATGGGTGCGATAACTCGAAGAGGAAAGATGCAATTAAGGAGGGGATGACAGTGACAACAGCCTGCATCTGAAATGCTCATTTTAGGAGCACAGATGCATTCGAGCAATTCAATATCACGAGGACATTATATGCCCTGATGACACGCATGTAACCTATCCCAATTGTGACTGCCTCCGTGTCTCCTAACTCATCTGTGTCGACTATTTCTCGTCCCTTATCCTCATTTCAATCCCCTACATTTCATTCGGTCTCCCCACCACAGGAGATGCTCCCTTCCTCTCACCTGTGTGATTAAATGGAGAGGCGGCTGAGTATGAAGGAGGATGTGGAAAAGGCTGGAGGCGGCCGTTGAAATAGAAACCAAGATGGAGTTCACCACTGTCTGCAGGCTTTGTTGCGCTTAAAAGAGGCTACGGTCTAATATGTTATGGCCGCTGTGAAGAAACACAAAAAGACAATGTTGTAATAATATTCTCCCTTAAAAGGTGACATTTTGGAAATGTGCTTATTTGCCGGGAGTTACATGAGAATGTCAAGACAACTCTCATGTCTGTATATTAAGAGCCAGAAGGCAATTAGCTTAGCTTAGCATAAAGACTGTTAGAGGAGGGAAACAGCTCCACTGACTCACATGTTTTTCTTTTCCTCTAGAACCAAAACATGCTAATGGAAACCAGGATGCTGCCATTTGAATAACTGGCGACAGCTTTCAATGTTGTGTTTTCCAAAAATGGATTTGCAATTTAAAATTGAATCCTAGCGCTGAATCCTCGGGACAACATGGGCTTCAGAGTCATCCTCCTGCAGAGGTGGAAGGTCGTTCCCTCGAGAGCATCCGGGAGCACAGCAGGAAGGAGGCTAAATGCATTTTAAAGCCCTGAACATTTCCCACTTAATCATGGCAGGTCAGTCTCCATCGACCCATTAGACCAGGGTCGGGCTCATTCCCAGTGGATTTACACCCTGTGCCTCCCACCCACTCCCACAGTGACCAGACTACATATATGATTGGATACTGATTTTTTTTTTTACATGTCATTGGATGTTAAACGCTCAACCTCTTGGTCCCCTGACAGAGATTCCCGACTGTATGTTGATCCAACCAACCGCAGTTGTTCCAGCAGACGTTGGAATCACAGATGACCAATTTAAAAACACACAGCTCTGGGAATGGGAAGAAATCGACTTCCTCCTCATTAACGGCAGAATAACGTATGGCGAAGCAAAGGTCAGCTGCAGTGGCCAAGCTGACTGTCAATAACCCACCAGCGTACTCCGGCGTACTCCACTTCCCCCGGTGAAGCCTGTTGACTACAATCGTACACCACGCCTGGTAGGACAGCCTCAGAACAAACCTCTAAATGGCAGCTCCGCTCAATCAATACGCTTGTGCCGATCAGATAAAAGGTATATGATCAAAACGATTGTTGTTTTTTAAGTCGATATCAAGGCGATTATGTAAGATGTTGTAAAAATAATCTCTAGAATCTGCACCCTACTGTGCATTGAGAGAGGTTTGGAGTGGCATGGGAGCCATTGTTTCAGTAGAGGAGATATTGCTATGGAATAGATTTCTTTTAATGTTAAGACTTTACAAACGTTTATTCACATATTCTTAACTGAATGTCTTGCAAAAAAGCTTAAAAGGTTCCATTATTTCAAAGCTGCGTCAGAAGCTGAGCAACGCCGCCTGCCGCCTCACTCGGCGATCTCGAGTAACCAGGAATTGGACGATATGAAAATTGAAACGATCGCTCCGACCCCATCAATCAATCCTTCGTAGAGCGATCGGGCCGGGTGATCCCATCGGATCAGAGGGAACAGAAGTGCAGCAGCCTTCTGGGAAAAACGCTACGAGCGTGTACAGTAGAAAAAAAGAAGAACTTAGCCGAGCTGTTCACCTTTAGACATTTCGAGTCCTCATTTCAATTTTTCTATCATGCTTTGCTGCCCCATGATTTATTCATGACTACGTTCAGGACGGGCCTTCCTCACAGGAAGGAGGAGAATCAATAGAGGCTGGCAAGAAGAAAAACGCTTTCCCCTTCATTTCTTCAAATTTATTCTCCTCTCTTTTCTGTGGATGACTTATTCCATGATGTCAACTCTCAGATTCAGAATACTTTATCCTCTACCTGTGAGAGCTGTGAGGCCAGTTTTGTGATTTCTCTTGTGTTTCAAGTAGAGTAAAAACAAAATCCAAAGCATTGAAGCTACGATGGAAGATGTATTCTAGTGAGATTGGCCCAAAAAACAATCAGGAATCAGTAACATTTGATTATATTAGTAATCTGAGACTTTTCTTTGATTTGTCTGTGAGGCTCATCCACGTTCATTTAAATACACTTTCAAACCGTTTGAAACGTTCTCGTCATTTGTTTGCATCCACACCTCCAGATGTTGTGTTGTTTTGCAGCTGAACCGTAGTTTAAAACACATAAAGTCCTGTTTAGTCAATCACAGCTCCAATTTTGCTTCATGCATTAGAATGTGAGAAGAAAAAATGTTGTAACTAAAATTCAATATGCTAATTGTGTTTCTCCTTTCACTGAAAATGTTCCACTTCTACAGATGGGGTGGAAGGTTTTTGTAAATGTTCTGTTTTTTTTCTTCTAAATACCATCTGGCACGACTGACTTTTCAGTTTTTTTTTCCAGTTTCCGAGATCTTTTTAGTGGCAACATAAAAAAAGATTGTTATGAGAGGTACTCCCCTCTAAAGCAGCAGCGTAGCTACCGATACAGTTTCTGATATAAAGCATCTTTCATGTCGTCCCACAAGACGATTCAAGAGTGTAATGCTGTTGCAACGGCTGCTGCCAAAAGTGCATTTACTTATTTAATGCTTGAACATGCTCCGCTATGGGAAAAATGCTGACTACAGGATGGATTAACTCGAGGAAAGAGGGAGTCGAGTGAAAAACTCAATGTACCGGTTGATTCTTCCTAAATTGAACATTGTTATGAGACAAATATAAAAGATGAAAAACTACACGATATATAGATATCATGTCATTCAAAATACCTCTACCTCACATTAGTATTGATTGTGGACGCGTCTCACCATCTGTCTGCCAAGCTATTTGTGCTTTATTACAGGTAGACAGACGGAAAGCCTCCATCCACCAAGGCAGGGCAGACACAGACGGAGCTCAAACAGCCGCGTTATTAATCGGAGAGGACGGCGTTGGTGACAGCATGACAACCCGAGAGACCAAATCTGAGCTGGGCGGCAAAGGACACTGTATTTCAGAATCTTTTCATCCGACTCCGTGTGCGACTTCCTGTCTGGTTACGGTGAAAAAGATTGCCTTGGTGCTTTTTTTCATTATACTGGCACAGTACAACATGTTATAGCTAATAAAGATATAGTGATACCTAGTAATATCCTAGTAATACTTTAGAGTCCTCAACCTGGACTGCACTATTCTGTCAACTAATCTGGCAAGTTTTCAGTTTAAAGTGTCATTTTCTATGTGATTTGGTAACAAAGAGGCTCTGTGAAAGAGTGAGTCAGCACACACGGGGTCAGGGAGTCGGCTGTTATCGGTGCAGGCTGAGGCTGAGGGGCAGCCAGGAAGAATTGGACATGACGTGACAAAACCAGAGTGAGGAGTGAGCGGTTAGTTGGTTCACACCACAAATGCTTGGAGAGCAACGAAAACGGCTCAATCTATGCTGCTGCAAAGGAGGAATGAATAGAAATATTATACCATCTATTATCCCATTGATGGAATAATCTATTAAATGCTCCACTATGTTCACCAGCTGAGCGTTAACTCTGCTTGTACGAGAGCTTAATCTGTCCCATTATAGTTTACGAACATATCCGGCTTTCAACAGGAACACAGAGCTCGTGTTTAAACACAACCCAGAATGTTGTTCCGTTGATTAATTGACAATACATGCGAGTGTTAGCGAAGGTGAGCCGGACGACTCCGACTGAGCGTAATCAGTGTTTTGTTGCTGCGTGCGCGTCACCATAGAGACAATGATTTAATCTCGGTTATGAGGCGTGTTTGATAACGGTGCTTTTATGAGCTGAGACCTCGACATCACAAACATATTTCATGAACAATGTCCGCCGTGTCTCGTCCAAATGACGGATAATTCATCCCCCCTGTCGATGTAATGAAGATAAGAGGCCGCGGTGGGAACATGGTGGGAATAACTATGACCTCTGCCGCAGACCACCTCAGAGATCAATTGCTTTTCTTGTTTCACTCCAATATTGTGGTTGGAGGTCATTTGATCTGCACAGTGGGCCCCACAACAGCAAAACATTTTCATGGTCCCACATATTATATCAGTTTTTACACCTGAGAGCCAGAGAGGAAGTGTGCTGATGGGAAACATCACTTTCTCTGCAGGGTGAGACTGAATCAGCAGGTCACACATATATGACGACAGCAGCAGCCCACACACTTCTGCATCTCTTCCCACTAACTAACACAACACACTACAATCTTTCCATGATGTTAACCAAGTAGTTTTCATACTTACATCACTTATTTTAAGTAAAAGTCCTGCATTCAAAATGTGTAAAAGTAGAAAAGTATTCAGACTTGGAAGATGTGTTGCAAGATGAATCACCAGTTCACGATAAAATGTAATCAGTCAGATTTCCTTGCCTTTATGTAACTAAGCGACCAAGGACAAAGTCACTTCAAAGGCATTTCCTTGAATGATGAATACAGCACGAGTTTTGGGTTCTCGCTTCGACGCGCGTTTCTTTTGCGACAAATCTTTTTTCACCGATGAAGAAGAAGAGGGTTGTGTTTGAAGCTAAATGTTTCAGACTTTTGCAACGACCTCACACAAACAATGCCAACTCCTGTGAGACATATTACTTCACCTGTGCTTCTATTTGTCAATAAAACGGCAATTTAGCAGGAAGGCATCGACACTATACAATAAGTGGTGTTACGGTATATTGTACTTGGAAGTCAGTCAAGGCCATTTTATTGTTACTCTGATTCGGACTCACGCTCTCTGTTTCACTCTCTCTCTCCCCAACACACACACACACACACACACACACACACACACACGGGGCTACCCAGACATCCGCTGGGCAGGGAGGAGGCGTCGCCATAGCAACTGGTTCTCAGCGAAAGCGTCTGGTCAGCTGGCTTCCTGTTAAGAGGGGCACACTGGCACAGCACTGTGGCGGGTTTGATGAACTGACACGAGGGCAGAGATTCATTCATCAAATGTGATCATTTAACGTCTTTCAATGGAATAATGTCGCGAGGAAATCATGTATTGTGATATCGTTTTTGCGATATGAAGTGACCTACATATAGATTTCAGAAGACACACGCGTAGCTCAGAGTTCAAAAAAGTAGACCCTGAAGGAGTGGATGAAGAGTGCATTTGTGTGACCTGCATCTCAATTGTTATTCCTGGCAACGAGTGAAAACGGCGTCGTCGACTACATCGCAGCCGCGTCAAATTAATGCAGCGGAGTAAAGCGAAGCACTTCATCATGTGGGACATAAATTCCCTGGCCGGACAGATTTACATTGATTGAGCACACCGAGATGAGCTGAACACGCCCCTCGAGGTAATAAAGTGCCACAGTCGATCACCCATCAGACTCTCATCACAGCTGTATCCCTGCCACCGTGGCCCATCAGGCGGGTCTCCCGACAAGCTGTCCAGCAATATGTGGAGCCTGCAGTGTTGAACTGAGAGGACCGCAAAGACACGAAGAGGAATACGAATTTTTGGAGATGGCATACATTTGTGGTGGGCAATAGTTGATCCCCATTGGTAGGGTGAGTTGTAGTACCTTTTCACAGAACCGCATTCAAAATAACGCTCTGCTACAGCCTGTCAGTTCTGTTTTTAGCATATGAGCATGAATATGCTCATATGCCTTCTTGCCGAGGGTTTAAAAGAAGTCTTGGCCTAGATTTTGAACATAACAGTGAAAGATAGACAGAACAACCCTGTGAATCTCTTTATCCTTCCCTCTCTCAGCGGTCCATCTCCAGCAGTTTGGGCTTTTCCGGTTCACCTGGGCAGATAAGGCAAGAAACACGCGCCGTTCACCGTTGGCTGAGCCTCCGCAGTCGGAGACAAGACGTCCCGCAATTGCCATCCGCCTGCCTCACCTGCTGGGTCAGACGCTGTCCGGATGAGTGCAATAAGAGCGCTCTCAGGCATTCATCTGCTCAACAAACCCCTTCCACAGGGCAGTCAACAGATCATCGCCCTCGCTGGGTGCTGTGTCGTTCTTTTTTTCTGACGAAAACGTTTTAGCACCCATGACTGCGTCATTCCAGCCAATCACATGATACATTAATGCACCTTCTCTGACATAGAACAGAAGCTAATCCTGGCTGTTTATAGAGTCATCCTCAAGAATCTATTTAAACTTCATGACATTTACTCAAAAGGTCTCGAGGGCTGTACGCGGGTCGCTCATAATTCAATCTAACGTATCAATGGTGCAGGATATTAAACATGTTTTTACTTCATGTAAGCAACTTCCTCTCTGATTCCTGTTCTTGGGTTGACGTATAATTCACAGTTGTGGTGCCCGGAGTATTTACAATGCGAGAGGGATCCAATACGTTTCCCAGAATGCAACATGTCGTAAATCACATATAACAGTATCCGTGTAGCCATGCTCCTTTCTGACAATATTGTATATATATATATATATATATATATATATATATATATATATATATATATATATGACGTCTGGCCTCTTCAGTGCCCCTGAAAGCAGTCATTTATCACCCAGTCACATGCTGGACCAGTAGTCGCTGTATGGTGATAAACGACCCATGTTAGTGCATCACTATGGTTGTTTGATGTATACAGCTGGAATGGTCTCTATTAAACTAGCAATGATAATATGTAATGTGATTCTGTTGCTTTTAGATTGAATTACCTCAGTTTCACTTCTGAGACTAATTACAAATAAGCATTTAAAATCGTATTAAGAGAAAATGGAAAACTGTGAACTCCGCTTCAAGTTTGTTTAGACAGCCAGATTGTATCTGTCCCCTTTGCTAATAAACATCCAACACATTAAGCCCATTTGTATTGCTGTGTTTGACAGAACACGTGTACACCTAGCCAGAAAAATAACATTATAAGTAGCTCACCGCCACAGCTTTGCATCGGCAGCGTGAGAACAGGTTAGCAGAGACAAGTCTGCCACCCCACAGTCCATCACAGTGCAAGTAATAGGATGTAATTGCAGTTTTACTCGGACCAAATCAATATCGAATGAGAATGAGCTGTAACGAGCAATTTATTGTGTTGCAATGGAACGGACACAGCGGGTTATTTTCCGGCTTTTAATGCTCTCGTAAATTCCTTAAGGAGTCCTGTGAGGAACACAATGCATGATGGGAACAGCTCCTTCATATACAGGAGTGCTGAAACATTCAAATAGATCCAATTTATTTTAAGCACATCTCCCAGGCAGTGTCACGTCGTCACGAAGACGTACTAAAGCAATGTCTGTTTGACAAAACAATTCCAACTTGAGGTCCACTTACAGGGCTTTCAACCACACCACATGGTCTTCATGAACGGATGTTCATGGAAAAGGATCTGTTGGGTTGTGCAAATTCAGTAACTGCTACGATTACATCCACGGCAGCTTTCAGGACGTCTCATCCGCGTTGGCGAAAGCAGCAGATGAAGACAATGTAATATGGTTAAAAGCTCTGGAAAAAATGCCAATTTTGAGGCTTAAAACCTCCAGGTATGATAAGACATAACACATAGTTGATCTCTTAGATGACAACACAGTATTGAATATGACGCGTTCAGGTTTTGCAGGAATATTTAGAGAACAAAGACCTCGTGGACGCATCAGCGTCGGTGCAATGCTGAGGTTCTTGTAACGACGGAGGACATTGATACGGACCGACGGGATTCAAAACAGAACAAACATTTAGATATGACAATTACAGCCATAACTCAGGGCGCCGCGCATGACAGCAAAGTAAATTGACGACAAATGAGCGCCAGTCAACGCCAGCCTAGAGAAGGTGATGAATTATTAATCGGATTCATTATTTTTGATGAACACTGACTTGTGCGCGTGAATTACATTTTTCATGGCGATTGTTTAACGATTCACCTGCAACATCACTCAGACTAACGTTGTCGTGTTTATCGTATCAACACAAATAAGGTCACGGGTGTCATCGTGGTCGCCAATCAATCAAATATTAGCCATCTATACAAAACTATGACTCACTGTCAGAGATTTCACTGCATTGTGAGACACATGGGGGAATCCAGCCGCCCGATGACTCACGCTCTACTGTGGGAGTCATCTCTCACTGGATGAAGTGTGCAGCACAACATGACAGAAAGATTGAGATTGAGAACATCAGGCTTTGAGGTTGAAGAGCCAATCAGAACAGCTGGCCTGATGTCACTAAAAAAGGAATCAGGAGGTTTGTTGAAATAAAGGAAATGTAGTGAAATTATAATTTTACATTTTTCACATTGGTGGCGGTCAATAACTCAATTCCACTTTGCACTACTGGGCAGGAAGAATCTTACTTATGTCCCTCTATCGACCTAAAATAGAGCCTGAAGTGCCGGTGAATGATCTACCGAGGACATAGTTATACAAAAGCATCCTTACCAATTGATAAGTTGACCAATTTCTCTCCTATAAAAAGGGTCAATTTACCAGAGAATAGAAACACACTGTAATGTTACAGAGCCAGAGCTCGATACAGTTTACCGACTGCAGACTAGTATGAATGTCTGTCCAGGGTTCTAGACGACCAGGATGTATGTCTGTAAGTGGAGAGAAAAACGAGAGAAGGAAACAGCAAGAAAGAGATTAGAGAAAGAGAGATTTCATTCTGGGAGCCACAGAGTCAGACGGGGATGATGTATTGTTTTTTCTTTGCCTTTTGGCTTCGGGACAGTCGGGGGTTTGTATCGCCACGCTACAGAGCCGGTGGTGTTTATTTACACTTCAGATAATGGAAAGACCTCAGAAACCCAAAGGCGGCTTTGAATCGCTGCCTTTCTTGTTTGTCTCCAGGCTAAAGAACCCGTGGCGTCAGATTTTCAGTGAAGCCTACATGGCTTCTTTTACATTTCTGTCTCATCTGTCTATGTACGTCTTTCTCTCCTGGGCCGAACTGTAATTATCTCTGCCAGAAGATTATGCATTCAGTCATAGTGTGTGCATCTCTGTGTCTGTCTTTCTGTCCACGACTAATCTTGCATACGGCTGGACCCATCAGCCTAATATTTTCTCCTGGTGGAGATGTGCACTCAGACTGCCCTGTAAGCTGCCTAATTAAACAGCAAGCTCCAGTACTCTGCAGGTACCTGACGATTTGTTGTTTTTCTATCCAATATCGCCCAACCCCATCCATCATGCGTCATGTGTATCATCTAATGTAATGATCCTCTTCCCCTCACCCTACAATATTTATAATTGAAACACTCTGTAAGGTGAAGTGTGTATGTGTGTGTGTGTGACGGAGTCAGAGCAATAACAGATGGGCTGTCGGGCATGACCTGGATGCTAAAAAGCAACATCCTGAGTGCCATTTCAAGTCTTGTATTGATGTGTGGAAGTTTTTCCATCATTTGATTTTGATTTATTACAGCCTTATGACATAGGGGGGGAAACGCCCTGCTTTGATAAAGCGTAGGTTTGTTTGGCTATTTCGGTAAAATCACCACTAAAGCACAATCTCTACTGAAATGACACAGGCCTAAAAGGTGAGTCCTGCTTTATTACCTCATCTTGAGGAGGGTACCGGTGTCATTTCAGCAACAGAATCACATATAAAACCCACGAGGTCACGTTGAGGAATCATGAAACTCCCATTAAATCTAAATCAAGACTTTCTCTCTGTAACTTATGTCTAAACCCTCATGTCCAAACCAACACTAAATCAAATTTCTACAGGGGGCACTTTGCAGCCTGTGCATGCAATTATAAATATACAACCCACTTCCTCTTTAGCATCACTAGAAACTCAGACAATTAAAAAAGAATAAAGTCAACAACTACAAAAAAAAGTCTATGGACAACATGGCTACTGCAGGAAGAATTATTAAACCACATGAAAGAACAAAAAAAAACACTCTAAATGTATGCTTCCTTACACAAACACATGTTGAAGCAGAGCGTGCACAGCGTTTGCACAACGTGTAGTGCGCACAACCGACGCTACGTTGCTCGTGTGTTATTGTACTTCACCTGTCAGAAGGGCATCTGCGAGCGCACCAGGCATTCCTGCTCAATCTGCTCCAGGTTCAACTTCTTCCTCTCGTTCATTCCCCTCTCTTTATAAATCCATACATTGTCATTGTATAACACGGTCAGTCCGCCCGGCCTCTCTGTCCCACTGCGGTCCTCAAAGCTTTCAAACATGTCGAGCTGAATGAGGCTCTGCTGCAGGCTGCACCGCGAGCATGTTAGCAGCTAGCATGTTAGCCAGACCCCAGTCTGTCACTTACCACTTAATTGGGGCAGTATATAAAAAAAAAACAGCATTATGCTTCCTCATGTAAAGTGACCGAGACCTTGGAACCACATAACCAAAGTCACATGACATAATTCCACAACTGCATTTTGTTGCTGAACCCTTTGTTGTACAATAACAATAATTTACCCAAACCTGAAACTTGAATTACTATAGTAATAGTTGATATATAAATGATATACCAAATGATGTACCAAAATAAACATATATTGTTATTATATTGAACAACACATAAGTATTAGATTCTATTTTTGTTATAATTATTTGTAACGGTCAAATTCCACGTTTAGACTTGGGATAAAACAGGACTAAAGGGTATTATCTACATTTGGGATTACTTACATCACACTAGAATTAATACGTAGCTTGGTGGTGAAGTTGCTAAAACTTACTCATAATTACAATACTTAATTTTTTTTAAAAGTACCGAAGAAAAAAATGAATTGTGGAATTTTATAAATACTATGTATACAAAACAGTTACAGTTACAGTAGCCCAATGAGAGTATGCTAAATACTTGGTAGTGTGTGTGTGCAGCTGACCTGATAATTAATTAACTCTCTCTCACACACACACACACACACACACACACACACACACACACACACACACACACACACACACACACACACACACACACACACACCATATATTATATAATAGGGCTTTGTAATTGGGGGATTCAAGACTGGGTCCATGCATGCAAAGACCTCAGCTGGTTGCCAAGGGCAATGTCTCCATGGGGACAGCATGGCGCCTGACTGTCTCTCCTTGTTTACCTTGACAGGGATAATCAATAAGGAGAGAGATGAAGAATGAATGAAGAAGTTTTATTTGGTCATGGATTCCCAACAGCAGCGAGGGTTCAAACATATTTTCAAATCCAGATCACGAAAGATCCCAATTTAATCAGAAAGCCATATGTTCTGATTTCTGTCATTGCTTGTATATAATTGGAATAAATTCTAAGATTAACATGATCATTCTGATACATTGTCCCCTTTGGGATGTCTACTGAGGGAAACCATATTAAATCAACATTAAAATGTTCCAACCGGTGATTTAAAAAATGAAAAAACCTTGCTGACCGTCCTGTGAATGGCTCAAGGGAAATGTCACAGCATATTCCCTCTGTATTCTCTGTGAGATGGGCCTATGGGAGAAGCGGTCTACAGTGAGCAGTTGAGGCTGGTTTGGTCTCCACTTGAGTGGGCAGGGATCTTGGGAGGTCAGGTGGAAAACAGCCGGGGAGTCGGGCTCACATCTCCTGGGGTGTGAGCTCGAGGCAGGGTTACCCGCTGAGAGAGGGGCCCAAGTCAGACCTGCCTGTGGGATTTCACAGCGTGATGCCCAGGATGTCCCAGGGCCTGGAAGAGATATAAGTAACTCAGTGACAGATAATTGATATCTAGTGAGAGATGAGGTCGCCATCTTCTGGAGGAAACACAGAGTGCACCCAGCTTTGCCTAAATTGAACCCTTTCGGGAAGTCAAGTAGTTTAGTTCCCTTGTTATTCCTTGTTTTTAGATAAGAGGCTTTTATTTTGAAGGCGACTCTGCACAGCTTGGGACGAAGTTGCACTGTGCGCGCAGTTAGAGAAAAAAAGTATTTGAAACATATGGTGGGGTTTTAAACGCAAAAAAGATACATTTAATGTATTAGCACCGCACCATCCACGAAGAGGCACAAGGTTGGTGCATGTTGTAAGACTTTAATAACTTCCTGTATGTTTAAGTAAATCAGCGTTAGTGTTGACTCTATGTGTGTATGCTATAGTAACTGTAAAAATCATTAATCACAGGACATTTATTCTTTGCGCAAAGAAGGAGCAAGGCTGAACACATATGGAGCTAAATCCAGGTCAAAAGTTTTGTTCATTTGAAAAAAAGATTTGAACCTGAAAGCTCAAATTGTGGTCTTGAACATTGAAAAATACAGCAATGTATTAAAAAGTTTTTTTGGGTTGAATATATTTTCAGATTCAAATATTTTTTTTTTGGGGTTTCAAATATTTTTTTCAGTTCAGTTTTTTTTTTTTCAAATTCAGTTGTTGTTGTTTTTTCAAGTTCAGTTGTTGTTGTTTTTTCAAGTTCAGTTGTTGTTGTTTTTTCAAGTTCAGTTGTTGTTGTTTTTTCAAGTTCAGTTGTTGTTTTTTCAAGTTCAGTTGTTGTTGTTTTTTCAAGTTCAGTTGTTGTTGTTTTTTCAAGTTCAGTTGTTGTTTTTTCAAGTTCAGTTGTTGTTGTTTTTTCAAGTTCAGTTGTTGTTGTTTTTTCAAGTTCAGTTGTTGTTTTTTCAAGTTCAGTTGTTGTTGTTTTTCAGTTCAGACTTTTGACGCTGATCTAACGTGGGGGGCGTGGTATCAACTTAGAGGGGTGTGTCACCATGAGTGACAGCATAACAAAGAAGGCCGAGGACCGTCCTCAACACCGCGAGAATTATGATTCAACACTTTATTTACACCATATTCACGTGATTGGAAGTAAAATAAATTACGCTAGTGACAGAGTTCTGTTTAGCAAGCTGTTTTATCCTCTACTTGGCACGAATCACAGTAAAAGAGCAATAAACTATGCCATATTGGGCCGTTCAACTACTACACTTCAATATATACATACATAAAACATATGTATGTGCAATACATATCTCCTATCCCTGGGTGCAGACAACTGGAGCACAGCCACTATTTTGTACTTAAGCGTCTGCCCTGGCACTAAGGTCGTCTCCTCGTAATCCAGGACGTTCGGGTCACAACGTCTTTAGCGCCTCCACCGTCATTGTTGTCATTCCGATTTAGGACCTGGTGGCCTCGGCAGGCCTTCGACACCTTGATAGACTCAACAGCCGCTGAGCCGAATGTCAAAGTTCAAAGGTGGAGTTCAACACACTTATTCAACAGAACCAAATGTTCCAGAGCAAGTTCACACGTACATATGCAGGTCGTGAACTTTCTCATGAGGACACCAAAGCACACGTATGATATTCATTTCGATTTTCTGACCCCAACAGTAACATATGTTGTTTTATGTCTTTGCACACAGCTCTTACGTTGGTTTAGAATTTCGCAATACATTTAAAATCATGCTGAATCTGTGTGCCATAACATCCCGTAGTCCTGCATTATCTCCTATATCTGCTTTTGGCTCTGAACGCATCACTATGACGTCTCCTCACAATCTGACTGCAGATGAAATTGGTCACACTCCATGAATCTCCAACGGAACCTATTGGTAGTGGGTGTGAAGGAATTTTAACAAGCAGAGTTATAGCACTGATGAAGTGAAACTGACATCCATGCAGTGGCCAGTCGAGTGGAAATAAGGAAAAAAAAACAAGCCTCGGTGATTCTCTCTGCTGAGCTGAAATATTGCACAAATATTTTAGGTTTAGCCGAAGCCACGTGTGCGTGAAAGCATGACTCAAATAAAGGAATACAAAGCAATTACATGCTGTGAAACAGAGCTTTGGATGGGACACGATGAAAATGTGTGTTGTTATTGAAAGCGGCCCCCTACAGTCTGTGCAGCTGGCCCTACATCACCCTATCCCTTTCCCCCCCCAAAGGCCAGCAAGTCCTCTGTCAAGCTGTACACACACACACACACACACACACACACACACACACACAAACCCAGAGTGCAACGCAGGAACGTATCGAGTCTTTAAACTGCAGTAATTACTGGCTGAAGTTTGGAAGAGTGCTGGCTTTGTTCCCTGCTCAGACTGGGTGGGGGGGGATGAAAGGGGCAAGGGGAGGAGAAAAACATTCAGCATAGGTTTGGGGGAGAGGGGGGCATGTTGTTGAGGCCAGTGTTGTCTATTCCTACCGCAGCCTCATGCACATTCTTTAACTGCTGCAAATGTGTGTCCAGAAGGGTTAACAGGAGGCACGGAGAGGACTGTTGATTGCTGTTTTCTGAAAAAAGCATTAAGGGAGAGACGTGGAAAGGATTCAGACACACAAAAAGAGGTGAGAACTTAAACAATGTAGGTGTAAACTTCAAATCAGCAGAATTAAGGAAACTAAGTGTGTTCAGTTGAAGTTGTCCAAAATGGACGGGACACACATGAGGAAAGAGGATGAGGAGAAGAAGAAGAAGATGGGAGACGAGGTGGTGCAGCTTCGGAGGGAGATCGGCCTGCTGCCCGCCGTGTGCTTCATCATCGGCTCGGTGGTGGGCAGCGGGATCTTCATCGCACCCAAGGGAGTCCTGATGAACAGCGGCAGCGTGGGGCTCTCCCTGCTGGTGTGGGTGCTGTGTGGGGTCCTCTCGATGCTCGGTAAGATAGAGGCCCGATGCTGTCTGTTAGAACAACACCGTGCAAAGCGTTCATTACTACGTGTTGATAGACCTGCATTTTACTTGTATTCAATTAGTGTGTGTTTGGTGCAGACATGGAATGCAATATTTTAGGAAAACACAAATTAAAATATTTACTTTTTTCCCATTTTTTTTAAGCATTCAAACATGCATTCATTTCTTTATTCTTTTTGATATAAATAATGAACTAAGATTATTAAATGACAAGTTTTGTGGTTATTTTTTTTGGGTAGCATCATGTAAGCTGAATGTGTTCATTTATCTATTTAATTTTGCTGCAAGTTATTCGCAAAACCTGAATTACATGTAATATGTTTCCCTCTGCTCCGTTAGGGGCCATGTGCTACGCTGAACTGGGCACCAGCTTTACAAAATCAGGGTGCCACTACACGTATCTGCTGGAGACACTGGGGCCACTGCCTGCCTTTTTACGACTCTGGTCCGAGTGCTTATTCATCAGGTTTGGAATTAAGTGGATTAGTTTAGCCCTGTTTTGTCTTGACTGAAAGTTAAACCATACCACATAACATGCATGTTTCCATGTCCAGGCCAGCTGTGGCTTCCTATGTGTCCCTGGCTTTTGGCCGCTATGTGGTGGAGCCGTTCTTTGCACCATGTGCTGCTCCCATAGAGCTCATCAAACTGGTCGGCATCCTGGGATTGAGTGAGTGGTTTTATACAATACCATCATACTCTATAAGTCCACGTAGGGCCAAATATAGATTCAGAAACCGTTCTCTTACCAGCTGTCTGTCTTTGTGTCTCTGTAGCGGTAGTCGTGGCGATCAACTGCTGGAGTGTGACCATGGCCTCCCACACTCAGATCACCTTGACTTTCATAAAGATGTTCGCTCTGGTCCTCATCATCATCCCCGGAGGCATCGCACTGGCCAAAGGTGGGAGGATGTCATCGTTCATCCTGGAGGATACAGATGTTTTTTTCCCAGCTGTTAGGTCTTGTCAAATGATTGCTATTGGATGATGATGCCCTGTTACTCTCTTCTTTTGTTCCAGGAAAAACAGAGAGTTTCCAGAATGGTTTTGAGGTTGACTCATTTAAACTGGACACGTTGCCACTGGCCTTCTATAATGGCCTATATGCCTACGGTGGATGGTAAGCGACCATTCATAGTAGTATTAACACTGGCTTGAATTCCAAACATTGTCTTCTTTTACTATACATGGAACCTTTTTCACTGTCTCTATGACAGTATATCAACCAGTAATATTAAAAATGCTTGTGTGGACGGACTTTTCCTTTTAGGTTTGCTCTGAACTTTGTCACAGAAGAGGTCATCAACCCAAATAGGTATTTTACATCTGACATCCTCACTCCACTCAAATCTATTTCCAAAAGCCTTCTTGTTGCCTTGAAAAATACTATCACATCTCCCGTCTTGACAGAAACATCCCGCTGGCGATAATCTGCTCCATGGTGACAGTGACAATCTGTTATGTGCTTGTTAACGTGGCCTACTTCACCATGATGACTCCCGCTGAGCTGCTGCTGTCTGAGGCTGTGGCTGTGGTCAGTGCTGTGCTGTAGAACACGCAATGCATTTTAAAAAAAAGGAACATGTATGTGTGTGTTTGAAGGCCGTTCTTCCTCCTCTGTCTCTGCAGACGTTTGCGAACCGTGCTCTCCAGGGATTGGCTTCTGTGATCCCCTTCCTCGTGGCGATGTCTTGCCTTGGGGCGCTTAACGGCGGCATCTTTGGGTCACCCAGGTGATCTGATGTGTTATTATTATTGTTTTATACTGTAGCGTGTGCTTTAAATAGTGACTGCTTACAGCGTGAGTGGAAGTCTTACTGTTTGTGTTGCAGGATGGTGTTCGTGGCAGCCAGGGAGGGCCACTGGCCCCCAATCTTTTCCATGATTCACATCCGCAGACGCACACCTTTGCCTGCTGTGCTATTCCTGGTAAAATACTTTCCAAACAATAAAAACCAGCAAAGCTAATGGGCAATATTTGATTTGATATCAGTGTCACCACATAAACAGACTGCAAAAAAGTCTCATAAAAAACTCACTTTTTCAGTCTGTAGTGGCTACGAACACTACAAACTGAAATAAAACAACCCAGTCTATTGTCTGTGGGCTGCCTAGATCAGAAGACATGTGTTTCGACCACACACTGTATATCAGAAGTGGACGTTGTCATCGTGACTGCCCTTTTGAAGCCTCGAGTTGGACGATTTGGCCGTAGCCATCTTGGCTTTTTGCAACCAATGACCATATTTGGAATACGGAGGAGTGACGTAGACTTATTTTTTGCAATCAGAGGATTCGATTTTCAGGCCGTTCAACTGTATCTCACTGTCTTCACCAGCAGATGGAGCGTACTACTGTCGCCAGGGTCAAAAATGAACACTGAATGTATATTTGAATCAAAAAATATATAATGATGAAATTAATTGTGTTTGTGTGTATGCATGTGCACATGTAACATAGCAGGTTATGAACTGCACACATATGCTTGACTCTCCACTACATCCCTATATGAGGATGGATGTGTCATTACAGCTGTATTGTCTGTCTCCAGTACCCCTTGATGGTGTTGACGTTAATCACCGGAGAGATCTACCAGCTCATCAACTTTGTCTCCTTTTCTCGCTGGATCTTCATCGCTTTGGCAACCACAGGGATGCTCATCCATCGACATCGCTTCCCCAACCACCCACGGCCCTTCAAGGTTAGAGAGTGAAACTGTATAGCATTCTCTGTTATACTGTTGAATATGTTTTATTTGCTCTTTTTGATGACCCCCAAAAGGTGCCGCTGGCCCTCGTGGCTACCTTCACCGTGGTTTGCTTCTTCATCGTGGGTCTGTCTCTGTACTCGGACCCCTGGAACACCGGGATGAGCAGCGCTCTCACACTGACCGGGATCCCAGTTTACTATGTGACCATCCACCGCTACCGCTTACCCCATAGATTGAGACGCATCTTTGGTAAGTTGTGCCAAAAATATGCAAACTTATTGATTTTATATATCCATTTTGTTGGGAAAAGATGGAGTTACATCTTCAATGTGTGTAGCGCAGAAGGTGAAAGGAGCCAAATGGCATCATTTGATGCATCATTGTGGAAGGAATGTGTGTATATAGGTTACTGTCGGGCAGTTTGTTTGTAACACAGAGAAGGAAAGAGGCTTTTCACACAAGAATTGGAGAATTGGTCCCAAAACATTTCCCCCCTTTTAGCTTACTAAACCCCACTCTAACTCTAAGAACGAAAAGCCTTTCCAACTCTTCCATGACTCTGGATTCTCTTCAATATTCCCAGATTACTTCAGCAAGCAGATGCAGATCCTTCTAGAAGTGACTCAACAGGAAGTCCGGACGTTCTGAAGATCTCTTTCTACTGGATACCACCGTAACAAGTCCGAGAATCGTTTTTTGTTTAGATTTTAAGCGTCCATTTGGATATTTGTAATCATTTAAAGATTAATTTAAAAGAAAACTATTACATAACAATGCTGGAAACAGGTTGTGTGTCTGACTTCTCTTGTAGAATTTCATTCTATCATATTTGTGCATTGGACTTCACGTTGCTTATGTCGGACCCTTTTGCAGCGTCGGTGTTAAACTTGCCATTGAATCTCTGCCTACAAAGTTTTATAAGACCAATAAAGTCATTCTTGAATCACAAAGACAATCTATGAATGGTTTCAACCTTTATTGACGTATAAATAAAAAATAGGCAACCATGCTATGTCTTCTATCAGATGCAACACACCGTACAGGGGTTCAACATCACTGTACTGCAGTTTGTGTGAGGTTGTCAAAAACCTTATTTACATTTTTTGAAATGTGAAAAGAGCGAGAGGCAAACCTTCATGCTCTCCGAGGCACCGACACCAGCAGATTTATCATACAGTCTTAAAAAAACACACCAACTTTAGGAAACAGAACAAGGCACACGCTTTGCTCAAAACCCCAACATTTCACTCTCGAATGCCCTGCAGCGCGTGAACAGATCAACTCAGTGCAATGCAAAACCTCTCTCATATGAACACACATGCTAACAAACCAGAAGGAATGATTTAAAGCCATACATTATTTAGAGGCATTTACAAAACGTGAATATCTCCCATTCTGCCCGCCAAAGATGGTGCTGCTGCTGCAAAAAAGAAGCTTTTCCCTACATCCCATTTGTGCTTACAGAAAAATACATTTGCATCGTTACTGAAAACTAATCAAGTCTGCTAGATGGACGCTACATATTCAGTATTTTGCTCCCAAAGACTACCTTCAATGATGGTGTTGACATGAGGGGAACTGCATGCAAAATGTCCCCCGTCTGCAGGTGCAAACTAGTGACCAACCAGGGTTTATAAAGTCAAGTGGTGAAGACAGTTCTAGGAGTGATGCACAGAGACAGTCCCATTGCCGTTAGTGCTATTTGTATTACTTTGCCATGGTTTATTGCTGACAATCTCACAACCTAAAAGTCGATTCCAGGAGGCCGCCTTGAACCAAAACGGCGCGGAAGCATCTCGCTGGCAATATATTGTCTTTTCATTCACGAATGCAAAAGCTAAATTATATATTAAAATGTGCAAATCAACATACATAATATGTATGTGTACATACACACACACACACACACACACACACACAAACACACAAGGATATATTTCTCCTTCAAGAGCACAGAGATATGACAGGTAGGCTAAAGTATCGACGAAAACAGGACCCGCCAATAGCTTTACTAGTAGAAATAAGAGAACGAGACGAAAGCAGATGAAGAGCGATGGAGCCGATAAAAAGCCAGAGGTGGAGAGGAACATCTAATGTGAGGGACCTGGAAACGAAAATCAAAGTTTCCCCCGTCATTATTCCCATCTTCTCCTATAGTGTTTCGGAAAACAGATGTGATTAAAATGTGTTTTGTCCACCCGGCTACTTGAACTGAGGGATGTACTCGGACCAGCTGATATTGGCCATACCCAGCTCCTCTTCATCCAGACCAGAGAAGTTAATGTCCACTAGTATCTTGCTCAGGCTGTCGTTCATCGTGTCCAGGACGAGGCCCTCCGTCATCGAGCGGTTGGTGGGCGTCGCGGCGCCGCCTCCTCCTCCTCCCGCCTGAAGCAGCTCTCGGGAGCAGCTGCTTCTGAAGCATTCGATGGGAGAGTCGGGTGGCCCCGTCCCTCTGGCGGGAGCCGACGTGAGCAGCTCCCTGGGGGAGCTAAACAGAGGCCAGTCTTTAAAGGGGGTGCTGTTGAAGCTGAAGGTGGTGTAGTCGAGCCGCGGCGTGACTGCGGGGCCACCGGGTGTGCGGATGGGGCTGAAGTCCAGGACGCTCTGGCTCCCTTTGCCCACGGGGGTCACTTTCCAGGGCTCGGGTAAGACGTGAGTGGGAGGCTTGCTGGGAGTGGAGGAGGTCAGGTGGCTGCTGCTCTTTATGGGCGTCTTGAAGGAGAAGTCCCGATCGGGGCTGTGCTGCTCCCGCTGGGGCTCCTCCAGCTGGGTATCCCGCATGTCCTGGAAAGTGGAAGCATCGGAGACCACGCCGGAGTCAAAGAAAGTATTATTGGGGCAGAGGAGGACGGGCTCCTCGTGCAGGGAGTGAACCAGGTGCTGTTTGCGCCGCGAGCTGCTGCCTTGTCTCTTCCGAGGGGCTTTGGGAGTCTCGCATTTAATCGGGACACATTGCGGCTCCTCCTTCACCATCACCATGAGGTCTTTGTCCTTCTGGGGGTACACCACCATAGCCGGGACGTCACTCTGTGTCACCTGTCGGGACATACGACAATGCACTTTACAATTCTACCAGTAACTGTCCATCATACACCCCCCCAACACATAAACGTGAGGGAGCCTTTACCTTCGGAGCTATGCGCACTCTCTTGGCTCCTCGCGAAGTGTTCTGCTTCTGCAGCGAGCAAGTGGGGGGGAACTGGGCCAACGCGGACGGCAGGAAGACAGAGGAGGTGAGGGGGAGCTGGATGGGAACCAAGTAGGAATCGGTTCGAGGGAGAAGAGGTTTCATCCGTCTCTCTGAAAGTACAAAAGAGGACAACAACTCAGAGCAGAGCATCTTTAAGTTCAAATGACTGACGTTTGTGTGAATTTGTTTTCTCTATCAAAGTCCTTCCATCTTTGTTAACTTACCGGAGCTAGTTGGCATTTTCCTTGCATCAGGAAGCATCCTCTTTTGTTGCTGTGAAAAAACAAAAAGACATAACATCAGTTGATGCGGTGGAAGCGTACTGCCTCAGTGGCCTTACTGTGCTCTCTCATTCCTGACCACAACCTGTGTTCTCGACAATGTTTTAAGGATTTGGCAAACAAGAAACAGGGGAAAGTCACAGTAAGACCTCTTATAACCGTCCCTACACTTTATGGAGGGATGATAGATGCTTTTATGTCCTCGTTGGACAAGGCTGACTTCAGCCTCCCTGCTGCTCACATCATCTCCTCCTGCAATAAAAATAGTTCCCTAGACCGTCGACCTCAAGCTGCAGCTGCACTCTTTGGATCAAAGGGTGAATGTGAATGTGGACGTCTGATTTCCTGTCCCTTGTCTGCCTTCTTCTTGCCTGACTGGTGAAGACTGTTCCTAGAGGACTGAAAGGGTAAAGACATCTTACTTGGTTGGGAAATAAAAGTTGTGGCACCAGAACAGGAGCAGTCATTGGGTCACAGCCGGGCTGTAGAGAAAGATGTGGAGTAAGAGGAAAAGAACACCGTGAAGATGGGAAAACAAAAGATCCAAAATGATCCCCACGACACCATGGATGATAATGATGGTATCCAATACACAAAATGATGAGCAAATAAAACAAAAGAACGCAATTCAGTGTCAGGGCGTCTTCCTTTATTTGAGATAAAAAAGGGAGAGAGTGATACAGTCAGTGGTGCTCACCTTGTACACCTGATCAAGAGTGAGGCATCGGTTGGCCTCAGGCCGGATGGTCCAGAAAGAAAGTTTACCATCTGGAGACGTCTCACGAAGGAACATGTCGTGTAGAGAGAGATTATGGCGGATAGAATTCTGCAATCACAAATGAGTAAAAAATAAATAAATTTAAAATTCAGAGCATCAATAAAACAGCAAAAACTATTTGCTGAATGATATAGCGGCGCAGAGAATGAAGTCACTCTCCCAGATCAGCCGTCACCACGTTGAGAGCCGCGTGGAGGCAACCCCTCAGTCATAGAGATGCTCCGGAATTGGAGTTCAGGACCTTTAATGCGTGTTTCACATGTATTTTATTTTTCAGTTGTAAAGTACCTTCCATCCTGGTTTGGCCACCTCTCTGAAGTAAGGGAAGTGGTCCTCGATCCACATGTAAATCTCTTTCAGAGTCATCCTCCTGCTCTTCAGACTGTTGATGGCAAACTGGATCATGGCCATGTAGGAGTACGGTGGCCTCTCCGACGTAGGTTGCTGAACAGCCTCTGCATTTTGTGCCTGCAAATGAAATGAAGAACGAGAAAGAGGCTTCAATACGTGATACGAGTATTAAACTGTAGACGGATTATTTTCAATTCAGAAGACAACACAAGAGACTTCTACTGAATCTTTATGGATAGAAACATCTTAAATCTGACAGGTTCTCAAATGTAAAAGCTGTAAAAAAAAACATCAAAAAGTGGCACCATTTGTGACTGAAAGTGAGTAACTTCCACAGTTTAAACTTTGCAAACGATGAAATAGTTCAACTGTAACTCGACTAATAACTGCAATTAAGCTGTTGCAATAACCTCAATATTCATGGTAACTACAATGTTGTACAGCTGTCCACATACACAGTCATGTTTTAGCGCTGCGCTTTACATCAGAAATCAAAGCGTTTCAAATCTAGCAGCATGTTTTCTGCTATCCCAATACCACAGAGGTCTTTGTAAATCACAATGAAGTGACGTTTTAGTGAGACAGACTGGTTTCGGATGGTGTTTTAGGGGACATGCCTGAGATCAGTGTCTCCTCCACACATGCATGTATTTTCACATCAACAGTATGATTCACACTGAGGCGACAACGAGGAGCAGCTGACCTGTGAATTTGAGCTTTGGTTCTCCTTGACGGCCATCTGCTTGATAGCATCCTGTTCGATTGTGTTCATCGTGCCCAGCCATTGAATATTGGTGAGGCTGTCATCCAAAGGACCACACTCCAATTCCTTATTCACTAATAAAGAAAAGCAAATGCCATTATTGTTTCAACAAAGGGAAGGACTAAAGATAAAAAAAGACTTGAAATATCATCTTATCAAAACAGCCTCATCTCCGTACATGCTTTGATTCCAGTGAAAGGTTTAACATCCAGGGAGCCGGGCACAGATTCTTCTTTCACTGGTTGTCCAACTGCAGAGACGTCATCCCCCTCAGCAGCAGGCTGACAAAAAGACCCATTGTCCCGGCTGCCATTCCCACTCAAGAGGATGAACTTGTTTGGTCCCTGGAGGCCACACTCTTTGCCTTTGGCAGTGAGCGCGCCAATAATACTTTGAAGGTCTGCCGTTTTGGGGATGACAACCACCTGTGTATCAGACATGGAGGGGTGATCCATAATGCGGACACCATCGGGGAAGCACTGACTGGCGGCTGATTTGGGAGGTTCTTTGAAGCCCGGTGCATCAGCTCGGCTTTGTGGATCAGCCGCTGGCGGATCATTTTGCTGAAACGGCAACTTTCTTCTTCTGAGGATCAGGGGTCTCCTTGGGCTCCGTCTCATGGTCATCAAATGATTGAAAAAGCTCCTTGGTGTTCACTGGTATTCTGCACAGAAACAACACAAAGACCAATGTAAACATTTGCAACTAGCTACATAACAAAGTTTGATTTAAAGCCCTCTAATCTTTTATCACTGCATTGTGTGCAACCTGGTTTAGCTGTAATTAAGGTTTACCTGGCAGAAGGTATGAAGTCAATATCAAGCTACTAGCAAGCTAACCAACAGTTAAGAAAACCAGGCTGGATTCAAACCGTTTCTCCGTCCCCTGGTCGGTTTATATTGACAAGATGAAATCATTTAACCAATATCAAATAACGTTACCAGTCTGGACACACTGCGTCACTGATGAGCCGGGTTATGTGTTAATAATGGACCTTAAAATGAAATGAAAGCTCCGCGTTGGCCCCCGTGGACGTGTTTTAGCTGTGCGATTGCTCGGTTTAGCAGGTTATTGTCAGATCAGTTGGTTTTGTTCCCTGGCAACTCATCGCCTTATAGAACAACAGTTGCATGTCTGCAGGTGACGACGTGATGTGTGTAACGTTTACCGCTGATTCCCTGGCGAACGGCTAACGGTTATATGGCTCCATATCTGACAACAATAGGCGGTGCAGGAACTGATCTGTGACATCCATTTGACTAACATGAATGTCATGCACCAGGGCTCGAAATGAGGGTTAAGGAGGAAACATCCGTTTATTATTATTATTATATTATTATACATTAAAACCTGGAGAAAATATAGCTCATCTATTGCACTCGCTGATCTTAGCTAACATTACAACTTTCCCTTGGTTGGGTTAACATCAGCCATCTGTTTGGAAGCTAAGCTAAGTTAGCTATGTGGCTAGTCGTTAGCTAACTACACCATTGTAACGAATAGCAAAGCTAGATAAAGCCATACCTTCATATTAATGTGATGTTGCAGGCGATTCCACTCGGCTGGACTCCTGCTAGTAGTTGAAACACTTGCTTCATATTCAATGCGATATCAGATGACCCCAAGATATCGATTATATTCTTTCATTTCCTATTATTTACATGCTGTCTGTTCGACTCAGCAACGGTTTTTGAATTTTGGCGCTGTGGGCGCCACCCCCGTCACTCTGGTCACATGGTATAAGAATGCACCAATAGGAAGCTAGGCAAGACCGCGCTGCAACCAATCAGAGACGTCGGTGGTGGAAACCGGGAAATAATAAGTAACAAGAAGACGGAAACAAAAGAAGTTCATAGTAGACAACAATGGTGGAATAACTAACGTTTTATTAATTATTTGCAATAATAGATATGTTTTGCGTGAAGTATTACATTTAGGTGAGTACAATGGCGGGTTTAGTAGCGACGAGTGAAAACGTTCAAAGGTATACAGCTGGCTGTTGACATCTGACCCGTAAACAGTAATCTTGTTTACTTACATTGAATCAGACAAGTACATCGATAAAGTGATGTTTTCATTCCACCAGGTTTTCAGGGATGCTTTCTATTAATGCCCCGTAAAGCCTTAAAGACAGAGAAGCCTCCCCTGCTGTTCCTGGAGCAGCCTGTGTGTGGAGCCAGACTCCAAAATGTGCCTGAAGTCCGAGCAGCACTCAACCCCAAAGAGTTTTTCTCAGAGACACCGGCAGAGAACAGCTCAACTCTTAATTCTTGGGTACGTTGTTTAAATTCATTGACACTGCTAGTGTCCTCGAGTATATCACAGAATCTCTTCTAGCTTAAAAGGTCTGCAGATAATCATCATTTCACAGAATAATGCTTATTTTATGTGACATAAGTGTTATTCAGATGTCCCTGTACTGATCTCTTTCAGGTCAGACCACAATTCGACCGGTCGATTGCAGCTGCGCTGCCGGTGAGACGAGGGAGGAGAAGATGCGTCTCTGCCACAAGCATCCTTGACAGTTGCAGTCAGCTGTCCAGAAAGAAGACCGTGTGCAAATTCCCCTCATTATCGTTTCAGACGAGGTCAAGAGACCAATCTCATCAACCAAAGGGCACACGCACAAAGAAATCGACGGAGTGTGACGCAGGAAATCAACCACGGGGATCATGCCGAATAAAGAGGACGGTTTCGAGTGCACAGTACTCTGACACACCAAAGAAACAGCCGACCTCAATCAGAAAAAGGAATGAGGAGAGATTTTCCAATGGTGCTGCGTCCTGTAGCAGATGTTTGGACCAGCCTGAAACGCCATCTATTCAAGTGGCAGAGAAATGCAGGATTCCAGCAGATGGTGCGTCAACACCTGCCTCCAATGAGGTCAGCAGGGTCAGTCCACCACCTGACGTGGACACTCCAAAAGTAGTTCAAGGAGGGAGTAGCTGTCCCCCCTTCACCTCTCTACATTTGCTACAGGCTCCGCCATGTACACCACCGTGTAATCAGCCACCTGACATTTTAGTGGCTGACACACCAGAGCGGGATTATGGGGTGAAGGTGACATGGAGGAGGAGGAGGGGTTTGATGATGTTGTTGAAAGAGAGGGGCCAGCTCTCTGATTCAGATGCCTTAATTAACAGCTGATTTAGAGATTGTGTAAGAAGATGATTAAGCAATGTCAACAGAGAATGTCACAGATTATTCATCGGACCACTTCTGTGACCAGAATTCTTTCTATGAACTGTTTTTTATTGCACTGAATGGAGCTGCTGCATTTTAAAGTCACGTCACATTATTAATTTGTCTCTCTCAGCCAACCCCACTTCACAACCCTGGTTTATCATTGTAAGACTCAAATAATCAAATCAAAGAATGGACAAATTAAAATTGCAATAATTACCGCAATATCCAAATGGCAAGCTTTTTCCATGAGTGGGAAATTGAAACCGATCCCATTAATACTGTACTGTTATAGATTATGTTGCAAATTCTGTATAATCCTGACCTCTAGCAACACCAGCCTTTTGTTTCTTCTTACGCTCCTACACTTTAATGGCAGTATGGACTATATTGAGCAGACACTATAATTTTGTCAATGACATGAATGCTTGACTCACTGGTGTAATATAACAGGATGCTGCTGAAAGAACGTTTGTGAGCAATGCTGTGTAACTTAAAACCAATTTTTTTTTCTCTTTCAAATGTGTAAAGTACATGATAATAAATGTATGTGTCCAAAGGGCAAACTGAATTCTTGGTTTATTGAGACTTCTCTTAGACTACATTTAATGATAGGATGGCAGGGATAGTGAAACTATAGTATAGATAGTTACTTTATTAATCCCGCAAGGGGAAATTTGTTCGCTACAGCAGAACAAAATATACATAAGCAATAAAAACAGAGTAAACTATTTAAATATTAAGTCTAAAAATGCACAAATATACGATAAAAATAACAGAGTAAAAAATATTAAATATAAAAAATGCACAGTATATACAATTCACTTTTTTATATTTCATATTTTTTACTCTGTTATTTTGTATTACTTATGTACATTTCCAAGATAAAAAGGACAAAATAATAACAGGTCTCAACAGGAGGACAACTCTCTCCATCCTCCTCCAGGATGTCCGCCAATCAGAATCCACGTAGGGAATCAGCCGACCAATAGGAACGCCCGTTCTTAGTGTGCTCGGTAACCAAGGACCGAGTAACATAGCTCATCCACAAAAGAGAGTTCTGCTGCACGAGGATCTTCCTTAGTAACCGTGGATAAACATGAGTTACTACAGTATAAGGTAAAGTAAAAGATAGTATTAGTATGGTATTAGTATTAGTATTGTTTGGCCAACTTTGGCACGAGAAGCTAACCGGTGTCTCTACTGTTTTCCTTTACCCGTAAAAACTTTTATTTTTTTATAAAGGCACCATTGCGTACAGTAGAGGCAGCTAACGTTAGCTTCTAATGGCAACAAGCTAGCTGTAAAATTCCCCAGCAGGCGGATAAACACAGCTGACGGATAACATGTCTTTTTCCCCCTCATTTTGACGATATATGTGACTCATTTAATGTCAAGCTAAAGTAAGCGAGCTAACGGTCGAAGTGTCACAGCACAACAAAGGAAATACATTAACTATTCAGCTACATTAACGCTATTACAAGTGAATAACGTGCTTTGATAGTGTTTATGATGGCTCGCTGCAGTAACAGTGACATCATCTTACTTAAGAACGTAAAAAAAGATGCATGTATGTCTAGTTACGTAATATATTTTTGCATTTCTGTATTTTGACTTGCAATTTCCTCCGGGTATTCCCGTCGATACAATGTAACGACAACATCGCTCAATATGTAGCTTTGCGTGGAGTTTTGGAATGTGGAAATATGCTGCGCCTTCTGTTTAATTACAACCTATCAAGTGTTGGATGGTGGAAGGCACACGGTCACTTCAGAGCCCTGGCTATAGGTTGAAGTAGCTGTAAGTCCGGTGAAGCAAGAGGCATCATTAAAAACGAAAGATTGCATGTCATGTTGGAGCATGTCTTTCTGTAGCCTCTGTTTATTCTGTGTCAAAGAGTTCCTGTTAAGTAGTTACGTTGTACGTCCTCGCCACGTACACGAGCAACTAAAGTTATTGACCTAATATATCGAGTGAAAGAAAGTAGGGCATTTGAAAATAACAGGAGGGATCGAGTGTTGCAGAAGCTGGGTAGCCATTGTCAGACTCAAACACATAATTCACCTCAGCATAATGCACACTAGTGCTTCCTACACGTTCCCTCTGATGTCCACTCACTGCTGGTCATGCAAACAGGTGTTGGGAAAAAGGATATTGTGTGTGTGTGTGTGTGTGTGTGTGTGTGTGTGTGTGTGTGCATGATGGAAGCTAGACAATTTCGAGCACTGGAGCAGAGGTCTGCTTTCATTTTGCAGGGAGATAAAAATCAAAGTACCTCCCACTCTTTCCTGTTACATTCCCACTCTGAGTATTTGTTGTTTTTTCTTCCTCCAGTTTGTCAACCAGAGCATAATGCAACATATTTTTTTTTTTATTGCAGTTACAGTGATGTTGAAACGTGTTTGAATTGCCTATTACACTGCGTGCTACATCCGTGGCATATTCTTGTTAAATTGTCTTTGTGCTACATTCATCCTAAGTGGTGCCAGTCAGTGTCGGTGGGTTCATGTGTTCGAAAAACGACGAGCTACCACCCTGTTATTGTTTTCCCCCCAGATGTCTATAACAAACACTGGGCTTTTAAAAAAGCTTTGTAGAAATGTGAGACACAGCAATGGACTCACTCCTTATGAGCCCACACGCTGTGATGCACTCTGCTCATCGGCTCGACGAACCCAGACAGTTTGTGTTATAAAGTTCACAGATGGCTGACTCAGCATTTGTAATGATCAACCTCCGTACAAAGTTGAATAAGGGGCCTTTTCTCTGCGTCTTGTTGCTTTTACTATCTTTTACAAATGTATTGATTACTATTAGTAAGCCTGCATCCATTATTACTGTCCAGAATATCCTATAGAGTGGGTGCAATGTCCTAACAGTATTGAAGGTCAGAAAGATCACAAAGGCCACAGGAGTGAACAAGCAACTAACTGTTTTGTGCAGGAATTGTCAGCACGGTTGGAAATGCAGCTGACTAAACTGCCAAAAGTATAATGTGTCGGTTCCCCCAAGAGGAATGAATGTATGAAAATGAATTCAGTACTTCAGGACCTTCTCTAACTACACCGTGGCTTGTGGTTGAGTTGTGACTCACTGTGGTGTCCACACACGGCTCAGCTGGCCAGAGTATAATCCTCTCTGTTGCTCAATCACCGAGACACTGAAAACACATCCCTGGTGTTTGTAATGGACTCACTTTGTCTCATACATTTCACCGAAGACGCAGTTTCGTCTGTGTGTCCGCGATACGTCTGTGCTTCTGCATGATGTTACGATCAGTGCAGACACTAAAATGGACTTAACGGCATGTTCTTCAAAGCGAAGCGTCACTGTCGGAGAGAGTGTTTCCCTTTGGAGTCCACGAGGGACACGGTATCATTATCAACTCTTGTAGCCTTTTTTTTTTTCCATCATTTGTTTTGAGCTCAATAATTACTCCCTGTGGTGAACAATTCCCCCGCTTATCATCCGTTGACTTGTATGTCAGAGCTGTCTCTCAGGACAAACATACACAAACACATTCTTCATCTTCATCTTCCTCCCGCTCTTGCAAATAGGCTCAGGAAGAAAAAAAAAAAATGATTGGGAGGCTCATGGTTTCCTAGCAACTGGATTAAGGTCCCCACACCATGTCTGTTTTTAGAAAGGAGTAATCTATAGGTTTCACTCTATTGAGTTACCTTTTTTAAATATGAGGAACACCGACTGGCACGTCTTACTCATATGCTGAAATGTAGGCTATTTAAAGCTCAATAAATTCCCACTATTGCATGTAAGTGAGATGCCAGACAGATTGTGCATCTGTGGCGTGATATATCATGAGTCAGAGGATATGAGCTGTGCCTGCTGAGTCTTTCAGAAAGTTACCAGAAAGTAGCCAGGCAGTAAAATAAGAGCTCAGGTGACGGCAGGCTGTCAAATTTATGTTATTTTGGAAATATATCCAGCCACTGGGATATGGGGGCGATGTTATATCACACATAAAACAAGCTCAAACAGCCAACCGCTGCACTCACGGAACATTCAGCCTGTGCGACACTCGTATTCAGGCCGGTCACCTTCATGCCCTACCCCCAGTTGAACCCCTTGTGAGTTGCCCGAGGTGTGAAGTCATAGCAACAGCTCGAAGCCTCCAGACCTCAGTCGGTAGCTGTCACTCCCCTGGGTGGGACATAGCGACTCATAGTCAGTGATCTTGGTGCCTACCGGGGCTTACTTACTGTCAGGTAAGGACCGCACAGTAACTCTGAGCTCCAGTGTGAATGAAGATCGCTGTGATAGGAGAGCCCTGGATTAGCATTCCTGCAGCCGCATCCATGGACGCTATAAAGGATGGGGGAGCTCAGCCCGTCTACAGCCGCTGGTCATACAGGTAGCTGCGCACAGGCGCACATATGTTATGCTCTTTGTACTATAGAGTGTTGTTTGAAAATAGCCTTCCTTGTGTGCTCTCCAAGACTTATGGTTTATTTGTTCCAGCAGGACAACTGGCTCCTGCATCAACACACACACACACACACACACACGGACCAACACATTTTTCCTTTAGTCCTCCAAGCTGTATTGACTTTGCAGGATTGAGGATTGCACAGTGGCCTGTGCCAGGACGAGAGGTCAGCGCTACTATAATGTTTCTTCCAGCCGCCGCCGCTCCATCCCTCCTCTGGCCAGCTGAATGGCTGACCTGCAGTCAAAGATGTGCCTCTCGCTCATGTTTCTGCCACCGCGTCGTTACTTATTCAGGCCGTGACTGTGCTGTAACCAGAGTTGGTGATTTACGTGTCCAAGCGCTGTTGGCTGCTTGATTGAAACACTCATGTCACTGAGGATGTGCTCAGAATATCCATCCGACTGATTACTGCAACAGCTGAAATGACTGTGACTGTTCAATGTGTCCTCTTAGCATTTCCTTTGTCGGGGCTCTGCGATGTCTAGTTTCTAATGTAAGGGCCGTACGTCCTTTATTAGAGATCCAGTGTGTCGAGGGTCCAGCTGCGCTTTTGTTCATTGTATTTGGAAACGCTTGGTACATTTCTTAAAGGCTTTCCCATCGTAAATACACCTAATACGTCAAGCTCTTTTTCTTTAGATAGCCATGTTAGCTTTTAATTAGCGAAGCTGAGATGGGTAAGAACTCTATAAGAGGACAAAGTGATGCTGAGGAGAATAGCAGACTACAGCTGTCATCATGTGCTTGCTTCACGTCTCCAAACGTTTTAAAGGAACAGTCTAATGTTGAGACTTTGATGAGAAGGTTGATATTGATTGTGCATGCGTTACAGCATCAACCTATTTAAATGAATGTCTGTTAAGTCACCATCTACTGACGAAGGAGGTAACACAATGGTGGCTGAGCCTTCGGCCCGCTGTATTGCATTATTGATATATTTGCAGGATTACAGTTTTCCTCCATTTTATACATACAAAAAAATGAAACTATGCTCACATAATTTATTTTTTATTAACTAAAATAGAAAATCTAAACCAACCAGGAGCTTAAGGATTGCCACTTAAAGTACAGAGTTGAAGTGAAAACATGGTGAACAACAGACAGCCTGGCTCTACATACAACATCTCTGAAGCTCAGTGAACAGGAACAGTGTGACTCTTGTTTGAATAATCAGTCCACAAACAAATGTGGAAAACACAGTTTGTGCTTTACAAGGAGTTAGGAGGTACCGAGCGGAAGGATGAGCTTCACTGTGTTACGCTCGCTCAGTTGTAAACAAACTATTCTCAAAGGGCCGACAAAGGGTGACGTGAACCCCTAACTGTGCTGCGTCTCGGTGCTCCTGTGCTATTTGCACATATTTAAATGAGGTTAAACAGTTGATGCAAAATTGTCCCTTTTCTATACAAACGAGCCACATTGCAAAAACAGTACAATTCGCAAAGATCGGCACTTACACCGTGTGTGGACCTTCAGCTCTTTTTCATTTTCTTTTTGCATCTCTGCCATTGTTCTAGCTGCTGTGTTCTTGGTGCAAATGCAACATTTATACTTTTCCACAGGCAGAGGGGGGGGAAAAAAGGCAGATTGTACTCTGCAGCACATCTTTATGGGCGTTCATGCGCTTTATCATCAGCTCAATATCTACATGGTGCTATCAGCCACCCTAATCCATTCTTTGTGAATTTGCCTCTTAGCGTGGACGTGGTTCTACTCGGGGTTGCTGTTTCTATGTAAGACTCCACAGGGAATCAGGCATTTAATGTCACCCGTCCTCCTTTTATTCTGTGTCCTCTCTTAGATGGAAGCTGAATGACCCGTGGCAGACATTACGTTGTGCTCAGTCAACTTTTAAATTCCTTTCTGAAGTGGCAAAGGCTTTTAATTAAAAGCGAACAACAGCCCAAAATGGACTGTGCTCCGATGATGAGATAAAGCCATGCAATGTTTTTTAATAGCTTTGATATTGTCAACTTGTCCTCCCTTGCACCCTGAACCCACAGTGTTTGTGATGGAGAGTTATTAACATGTCATTATTCACAGCATTAAAAATCACATTATATGTATTATTTATGTGCAGCCCAGCAGTAATTAGACCCCTCCCTCTGTCGCTCTGTAAATCCTTACAGCACAGTGTTAAGACCTCCGATTACAGTGAAGCCCAAGAACTGGCTGCAGGCTTTTAATCAATGCTGGTGGAGGTGCGCTGTTGACGGAGCTCGAGTCTCCATGGCTACACAAGGAAGGGACAACAGGGGCCCGTCCTTCTCTTGTCACCCAAGCTGTGACGGACTAATGAAACATTGATCACTCACAGCTGTGATGAGGCACAAGTGTGTGTGTGTGTGTGTGTGTGTGTGTGTGTGAACATTTGCAGTAGAGGACATTCTCTCAACCCCCAACAGATTGAAGTATTTATGATAATACTCTGTCTTTTATTTGATGTTGCACCTGTTCTTCAGCTGTCCTCTGTCTTAATGCTCAGTTAGCTTGCCCCTCATCAGGTCATTACTGTCCTCCTAAAGCATAACCTCTGTCAGTTTCTGATCATGTTTCTGAACTTCTTTCATTTCTCCTGTCCTCACTGCCGCCTTGGTGCCAAATTGCCGTTGTCCCCGAAGACCCTCGAGCTCTACCAGCTTCTCTAACTCAACAGCAAGGTAGAAAGCGACACACTCGCACGAACACACACACTCTCTCTTCTCACATCCCGTGTCTTGAACTACCACGTTAACAGACGCCTAGTTCCATTTTCAAAGGGCATTTTATCCGTTGTGTAAACGCCATGTTTGTCACATGGCTTAATGTCATGTCAGAGACTCTTTCACCGTTCGTGATCGCTCTCTCGGGGCCAGAGTGCTAACCGAGTGGCCACGTCTTTGTGTGGGAAAACATGCTCGACAATCTTCGAAAGCCACCATAAATATATTTAATCACATTCTTCTCGGACAAAGATTGCCTCGGGGGTGAACCGCACACTGGGTTTGAGGTTGAAAACATCAGGGGAACTCTCCCGATAGAGGGCCGCGTCTTCAGCCATCCATGAGACTGTACTTTGCATGGAAACAGCATTATTAATAGCACAACACAATGGGAAGTCTAAGTCAACATTCTGTGGTTGTCCTGTGGTAGAAGTAAGTACTCATGCCTTCTGCCACGTCTCGCTGTTCACCTGCACACATATCGTTCCCCACCCTCCTAAATGGCAGTCCCGCATGTGTAATTAAAAGCTACCATCCTCCTCCTCCACCCTCGATTACACTTTTTCCGTGTGACCAGCACTTGTTCTCAGGAGCCATAATGGCCTTGACATTTGGAGAGGGATTCACAAGTGAGACCACACGGCTGGCGCGAGATGACCCATCTTGACGGAGAAGCGACTGATCGGAGGTGTTGGTCTGCGGGCTGTGAGAAGTGGGGGGGCGGGGCCTGTTCAAATGAAACTCCGTCACCTTTTGACATCCAGCGACCGTCCTCCAGTGCTGAGCAGTGATGTCAGCCAGCATTGGGCTTGAGGTCCTTTAAGTAGTGTGTGTCATCACCTACACATAAATGGGGGGGGGGTCAGATATCGGATGAGCTTACCTGATGGAGAGATAGGCCGCCTGATTTGACGACTTCTCATCCTATACCATTAATCCTTTTCTCTAAAACTAATTTCAGCCTTACAGAACATGAGATATTTTAGATTTATGCGACAGGAAAAGATGAGAGAAATGAGTAATGGAGTTTAGTGGCTTGCCTACACATTACATCAGCCTATGTGAGAGACTGGGATACTGCAGGTCTCCGACAGTACAGACTCCCGCTGTTGCCCTTCTCTCTCTCCTCACGGTAGCTGAGCAACACGGGGCCCGGTCCCTTCAGATAGGTGTCCAGGGTGAATTCCCAGAGGACCCCAGACTTCAAGGCATCCTCTCAGAGAATGAGTCATGCCGCGTTTCACCAACAAGCTCAGAAGGTCACCTTTTTCACCTGCAGATGTGTCGTGATTTGGTTTCGTTACACGTTTAAAGCTGCCACTACTGCGACTGAACCCTGTTAACGCCTTAATTGGTTGATTTCATTCAAGACCACGCAAGAGACGAAGCCTTTATTGCCTCGTGCGCAACAGCAGTGGTGACCTCTGCTGGTTTGATATGGAAAATCAAATTCAAGTGTCGATCCTTTCAGAGATTAGCATGTGTGAAATCTTTAACTCTTTATAAGAAAGGTTTCTTCTTTTTTTCTTCCTCCGCAGTGGCATCGAAGATGACAGCACCAGTCTTATGCAGCAGAAGCTGGAAAAACAGGTAGGAAGCCAAAGTTCATTCACGAACACACACTTTGTGTAATTCTTTGTTTCCTCGATGTCTCCACTCTTTCATTATAGTAGTTTTAAAGCAGGGAAGCACCGAGGCTGATATCGGGCCGATACTGACTCGAGTAGCTGGATCGGGTCTCCGTGGCACTTAAAAGAATGATGCCAGTCACTTCCACACAGTGAGACAAGCAGCCAGTATCGGCCAAAACCCAAAGCCAGGTATCAGTACCGGGGACTGGAAAAGTGGGATCGGTTGCATCCCTCGTTCAAAGAACATCTGCTCGGCTTCATAGCTGTTATGCTGCACCTTTAGCCTGACTAAGCCCTCCAACTCACACATAGGTGGTGCTTTTGAGAGCTAGCCTGTTAGTTGTCTATTTGCAAGCACCTGCCAAGATTTAGCACGAATACGGGGGACATTAAAAGGGCTGAGATGACTCTGGGTTCTGCCACTCTGGTGTCACCAAGGGGTGCCTGCTGTTGGCAGGAGCAGCTTCAACACCGCCGCAATCTAGTGATTAACCACGGGTTCGGAAATCTCCTGTTTTTCACCTGCCCAGTCACTTTGGAATTTTATAAAGCTTACTCACTCCTGAGACTGAATTGTTTCCTCTTATCCACCCTTTACCTGACATAGCCCTTCTTCTGTCACACATTTGTTCCCCCCCCCCCCCCCCCCCCCCCCCCGTGAGTCTCTGTAAGACGCTTTATCCCGTACCTCGCTGAAGAGCCGCGGTGTAGAGCTTTGATTTAAGCTGGAAGCCGTTCTCCACTATCTCACACATTAAGCAGAAAGGAGCGGGAGGGCCAGATTGGTGAGTTCAAAGAGAGGGAAGGGTTTAGTGCGGGGAGCCTGGCTTTGTGTGTGTGTGTGTGTGTGTGTGTGTGTGTGTGTGTGTGTGTCTCCCATGGTCCCACTGTGGCTCAGTTATGCTGCACACTTTCACTTTCAGAGTCCAAACAGCCTCACTTGAGAGTCTTCTGTTCTTATATAACTCATCATGAGGACAAACACACATGCCGTTCTTCCCAGAGGGAATAGAGACAATAATACCAGGAGCACTGTGGCTGTGACCGTATCTCACTTTGAGCGCACCTCACAGCCCCTCTCCCCCCTCTCTCCCCTCTCCCCCCTCTCTCCCCTCTCCCCCCTCTCCCCCCTCTCTCCCCTCTCTCCCCTCTCTCCCCCCTCCCTCCTGCCGGAGCACTAATGACGGCTGATTCAGTTAGCAGCGGCGACCGCGCGCACATTCACACAAACACGCACACGCTTGGCGCTCAGTGTTTGGCTGAGAGCCAGACCCTTTTTCTCTGTCAGAGGACCACATAGTGCAGAGGAGGCTGTCGGTTTCTCGACCGTAAAAAAACTCCAGTTCCAGAGGAGGAAGGAGGGTTCAGGGGAGACCGAGTCATGCCCAGCAGGAGCGCTGCTCTTTGGGGGAGAACGTGCTGTGTCATCTGACCTCAAGACAAGTGGGACCTGTAATGTTTGTTCTGTAAAGAAACCGGTTCACTTTGGCTCACACTCAGGATCTCAATGGAACGGGTCGGTAATATCTAATGTTTGTGATATACATGTTTTTAATTTGTGAGGATAACAGTTTGTATGAAGTGTGAGGCTGTTCACCCAGTCATCTCTCACCGACGAAGATTTGAGAAGCCACACGTTAATAAACCGTATGTCTCCTCTAATCAGATGTATAGTTTAGTCTACTTTACCTCGTGTTTTGGCTGATACAAGAAAGGCTGTTAGAGCCTGAATGAAGTCACATCCTGCTCTCAAAATGCCAAGGACAGAGTCTTAACAAAATAATGCAATATTACAATAGATCGGCTTGAAATAGCAGCTACACAAACTGTTCAGACTTCGATTGTATGAAGAATTAGTCCAGAGTGTAGACTGATTGTCTTGTCTTCAGTTGTGTCTAATCAATCTAATTCAATTCATTAAAAAGTCAATATCTCGACAAAAGGCAGAATAAGTCAGATTACGCCAACTGAATGTAGAAAATAACACTTAATTCAAGAGAATCTTTACGATATGTTTCATTTAATGGTTTCATTTGAAACCACCAATAACAAGATGGGCTTCAGGCCATATTCATCTTTACAGACAACTTCACCATCATCAGTAAACACCAAAGAACATTGGCTGTATTTCCACATCTATTTATGACCCTAACCAGTAATGACGTTATTATGATAATCTATCTGTATGTCTCATTCATTCGTCGCCTTTATTTATAGCCATATAGCGAGCATGCAAAGAGTCTTTTGAAATGATGACAAATCTCTTTTCATGCCCGTGTGAATTAAAGAACTAATGTATTCACCTTTTTTATTATTAGTCATCCCTCTTATGTATTCCCATCTGTTGGTCAATGCACCGTGCCTCTTTGCAGTCATGGAGATTGTTTTTTTTTTATGGTGCCGGTGATGTAAAATCGTCACATTTATCCGTTAACCTGTTCACTGGTAAGTCACAGCGGTGGCAGCAGATGTTGTTGTGGTTGTACAGAAACAGTGAGACGCATTTATTAGAGACTGACTGATGAGTTATGAAAGCTGCTTTGGTCCGGCAAATATGAGCCAAGGCCTCCTGGTGTCTCCAAGCTCACTAAACAGCATCACCAAACAGGACTCGTCGTGCACTTGACGCGCTAATCAATGTGCTCGCGTAATCCATCGGCTGCTTTTGACCACAGACCTGTGGGCAGCGGACACAGCATGTCCACGATGAACGAAGTACACCCTTTCAAAGAGCAATGGACTTGAACAATATCCAGACACTGGAATTTGAACGTGAAAGTAAAGCATAACGATCGAGGGGTTGTGCCCATACGTCGGAGGATAAGTCGATAACGTGATTGATCACGACAGGCCTGGATCCTGAGAGGCCTCGTTTCTATAAAACCTCATTGGATGGAATGTTGGCCACTCTTTGTTATAGAATAATACAGCATACCACCAAATGAGACTCTGGCAGCAGTCTATTCAGTGAACCCGTTCAATGCACTCAGAGGCATTCATGCCTTGGAATGATTGTTGGGCTTCATTTTTTTTTGCCTTCATCTTTTGTCTTTACGCTTCTCAAGGCTATTTTCTTCTGTTGTGCGAGTCATCCTGTGTTCACATTCACATCACCTCTACTGAGTGTTTGCATCACCCATGCAGTGTGTTCCATCACTGTACTCATTGTGTAAATAAAGAGATTCCAGTTCTCTATACCATGAAAGGTTGGCTTTGTCTGTAATGTAAAATATTTTTGGTAAAAATGGTGAATCCTTGCCCTTTGATCATTTAACATTTTTGTTTCTCCAATACTTGATGCCTCTAAAAATGATAACCAAAACACCCGTGGCCTCAGCTGTTCTTTGAGAATAATTCAAATTGTCCCCATGTTTGATATTTCCGTTCTGGCTATTAATACCTACAGATAGGCACAGGTTGGAGCTCATCATGCATACTAATGTCATTACCCTCAGTCTCATAGAGTCAACGTTCTCCTCTCTTGTAACATTTAATAGAAGCCTTATGTATAAATACGTGTGTGTGATTTCCCGGTAGTGCTCCTTGAAACTCCTTCCTTTCCCCCCCCCGTTTGGTCCACAGAGGGCACTGCTGGAGCAGAAGCAGCGGAGGAAGCGCCAGGAACCCCTGATGGTGCAGCCCAACACAGAGGCTCGGCCCCGGCGCTCCAGGACGCGGCGTGGTGAGGAGCAGGCCCCTCTGGTGGAGTCCCAAGTCAGTGTCACCAACGATGTCATCATGGATGGTGAGGAAAATATCCTCTTGTTATCATGTTGCATCATTCCTGAACACCACACGAGGGATGTCCTTCCTCTCTGCAGAAAGAGTTGGCCTTGATGTGCTACGTTCTGTTCATGTGAACGGGAATGATATTTATGTGTTTAAAAGCCAGCATTATAATGTGTAACTGCATAGATGCTAAAAATACAAGAAAGACATTTATGTAATTAACCAGAACATGAGAGCATTAACAGCTGAGGTAACAACTGACTGGTCTCCCCTGCTGCAGGTATCGATGGCCCAGCAGCTTTCTTGGGCTCAGAAGCTCCTGATCTGGGAATAAAAATCCTGTCAGTGAGCCAGTTCCAGTCCCAGTCCCAGTCCCAGTCCCAGTTCCAGTCACAGCCCCAGTCTCAGCCCCAGTCCCCTGTTGCCGAGGAGCCTGAGCGAGATGGAGACACTGAGACGCTGCTAGAACCCAAGACAGATATCCATGAATTACTGCTGAAACAAGGTGAGTCCTAGCAGAGCGTAATGCTTAATTGGCTTTTCAAGAGAAGCTACACTTCCTCCATTTTCCTGGAGACACAGAACAGACAGTTTTGCGGTTTTCAGGTGGCCTCAATGTCCCCTCATTGTGACCCAATAGGCAGTCAAATGCACTTTGACAAAATATAGTAATCTAATGTGCCCTAAGAGGCTTAATCAAAACATAGATACCGTTAGTGAAGTAGAGAAACGAGTCAACGTTCTCTTGTTTGGAACAAAGACATTTTAGAAGGGGAAGCGCACTCCTTCTTAAAGGGCCAGGCAGCTCGGGGGTTTAAAGTAAATGAGATGTTGGGCAGAAGAAAATAGGCTCCATGACAGAGAGAACGTCGAGTAATTAATAGGAAATTACATTTAAGGCTTGAATATCCTTTTAATTCACTTCACTGAAGGATTAGCGAGGCACTAATGCTCCATTCAGACATTTTAAATCCATTGATTGACTTTTATCCCGTGTTAAGGGAAGATGCGTCTTCAGTCAAACATAAATTTGGTTTCATGAGCACGCCTGCTTAATTATTTGCCTTCCCCCCGACGCCGTTTCACAATCATGTAGTCGGAGTTCTCAGTCACTCCAGATTAGCAGCTGTTGCCAGACTTCTTGACATTTCCTAGAATTCTAAGCGCTCTGCTGCGGCAGCGTTGGAGCGGGGATGGAGAGACAGTGGTGCGATTGATGGCGACGCAGTGAGAAATGGGTCATTTAATAATAGAGCCAGGGGCATTGTTCACACTGCAGTGCTCATCTATGGCATCATTATAGATGCGGCCACCCACACTCACCAGCCGGCTGGCAGGGATATTTAGAACGTTTATGGAGGATGCATTAAGACCTCGCCCCGAGTGGGTCGTGTGCTTTTCTGATCCACCTGCTGCTGTGGAGCAAAAACAAGTTTCTCCAATCCGAAGAACATGTTCATATAAAACCATGAAGTTAAAGTTTATAGCAGCTCCACAAGTGTCTTCGTGTTTGCATAATTGCGGAGCCACAATTGAATCCGAGGTCAGATAACCGAAAGCTGCTCACGGCAAATGTCACCGTCCTCCTCAATAATGCAAGGCCTCACTGCTAGTGCCAGCCCAGTTCATCATAGGAATACGTCCTCGGGACTTGCAGAAGGTATTTTTGGCTCCCCTGTCCTTGCATAACACCCCCCAACCCCCGAGAAACAGAAAAGTTGTGGGACGCTCATATTTGATCAGCTCATTTTTGACTTCCTGTGAAACATATTCTCCACCAGCTGCGTGCTGCTTTTGGAGGGGGGGGGTTATTCAGTAGGTTGTTGGTTAGCCAATTATGAGTCCTCTCTGACATTTCCAGATGGTTGATTTCATGAGCCACTGGGCCGACTTCTGCGCGGCGGTTTCATTGGAGCCCCAGGTGTCACAGTTAGAGGGAGGCTAACATGTGCAATCTGTGTTTCATGATGGTACTCGCCGTCTCTCAGGGATCGCTGCATATCCTGGATCCGTCTCTCTGTAAATACCCCAGGATAAATATTGTGCTTGGCCGTGTTGTCTGTCACATTATTATTCTTGTTCAACACTGCAGAGGCCCGGTGCTCTCCCACCGCTCACGCTCTCCATCCGGCCGATGACATTTTACAATTCTTAAACATTGCAAAGCTCTGGTGACACAAGCTCCCCCCCTGCTCAGTGGTGGACCACTGCCGTCCTCTGACAGCACATTCAAATGGGCTCTAGCTGCAGCCAAGAGGAGCGTCCTGGCTGATAAATCCAATTACCAATGAAGAGACAGATGTCTCGAGCAGTCTCGACTGGCTGCAGCGAGCCAAGGAACCATTTTACATCTGCGTGACTGCGCTGAAGCCGTCTCCTCACAAAGCACGCAGATGCAAGCTGTGCATCTCGTCACATTCATCTCACCATTGCAGGAACTGACTTAGGAAAAAAAAAAGATGCATTGTTTGTGACAGGTATTGAGGCCATGCCCGGATGTGACCTTTCGGTAGGGTGAGTGCTGAGCAGAGCCCTCTGAACCCCGAGCAGTTTCAGGGACTTTGTTTTTAGTTTTTGGTACTCTTGTCACATTTTATTCACTGTGTCTGTGTTTGTTTCTGCAGTATAATAAGTCCTGCAGGTCTTTGGAAACAGCACGACAACAGTTAGAAGTTGGGAGAACTCAAAAATGTGATGTTATTTTACAAAAATTTGGGAAAAAGTAATCGATATAAACAACATTTTTCCAAGTGCCCACAAGTGTAACCAATATTGAGAAATAAATGTGGGCATATTGAACTATTTACAGTTTAGTTTGATGGCTCAGTCAGACTCACAATGCTTTGTTCATTTCACTCTTTTGCTGTTAAAGAGATTAAATAAGTCTCCCCTGAGTAAAGGAAATGCTTAATATTTCCGAGAAATATGTTTCTGTTGAATAATGCACTACTTTTGCTTCAAGTATTGCATCATTTCTAATTGAGCTTTCATACATCAAAGACCGTAGATGAACCAAAAAAACGGTGAAATCCATCTTGGGGACAGTTTTGTACTTGAAAACTAAAGAACCCCTCTGGGAGGTCTTTGAGATTCTTTCTTTTGTAGTTGGAAATATACACAGACAGAGCTTCTGCCTCTTCTTCCTCACCAGGTCTGTCTGGCAGTATGAACTTCGACGAAGACAGCGAGCACGAGGACGATGCGGAAGACGAACGTTCACGCTCTCTGTCCCCCAACGCAGACAACACCAGACCCGCCTCCGCCGCCAGCGGCAAGGACATTCCAGTGAGTAGCACAGTAAAAGCTCTTACCAACACGCTTTTAACAAAGACGAATCCCGACCCCAACACTTCATGCACTGTGTTGTACCCAGGAGCTGGTATCCCCCGGATCGCCCACAGCAGAGAGCTCACTGATCGATGTGGACAACCCAGAGGAGTTTGTCTTGCGTCCGGCTCCACGCGGCGTCACTGTTAAATGTCGAATCACCCGGGACAAGAAGGGCATGGACCGCGGCCTCTACCCCACCTACTTCATGCACATGGAGAGAGAGGATGGCAAGAGAGTGAGTGTGTAGCCATATAGAAACACAAATGTAACAAAACGTACTTACTTTCAAGATGAGCAAAGAATGAACCTCTCAGGAGTGCAGCATCTGTGTACAGTCGGGATATAAACACATTTTATTTCTGTCTCTTTTTTTTAAGGTCTTTTTGCTGGCAGGAAGGAAGAGGAAGAAGAGCAAGACGTCCAACTACCTTATTTCAGTGGATGCCACTGATCTGTCGCGAGAGGGAGAGAGCTTCATAGGAAAGCTGAGGTAAAAAGCACACTTTCTCTCAGATCTACCGGCATCCACGGAGGTCATTTTGCTGATAGCAGACCTGGATAATATACAATCTCAGGGTTTCTTTCTCACCTTACCCGTTTGGTTCGGTTGAAACAAACTCGCCCAGTTTAGTACGGTACATTTGGGCTGGTGGGAGAGTTGTCGCTGTGGACCAACAAGCGAGCCGAGACCGCGTGAAAATATGGCGTGAAAGCAAACGAACTAACCACAAGATTTTACGATAGCAGATCTTTCAGACACTGTGCAGCGACTGTTAGTAATTGCTGCTATTAAACTGTGTGCAGGTATGAAATTAAACCTGGCAGTGGTTATGTTTGGTTGGTTTTAAGATGATTTGCCTTCTCCACTACACGTGATTAGGATGTTAAAAATGCTGCCAGCAAGTGGACAAATGTGAAACGGAGGAAACATTTCATCCCGGGTGTGTATTCTATCAGGTCCAACCTCATGGGCACCAAGTTCACAGTGTACGACAACGGCACCAATCCCTGCAAAAACCCCGGGACGCTGCTGGAGGAGAGCAACACGCGACAGGAACTGGCTGCCGTCTGCTATGTGAGTGAATGACAAAAGAAGCACACACACACGCTAATAACGCTTCCGAATATGAAGTGAAATTGTGACGCTCTCTCTGTACCCACTTGGCAGGAGACCAACGTGCTGGGATTCAAAGGGCCACGTAAGATGACCGTAATCATCCCCGGCATGAACATGAACTTTGAAAGAGTCCCCGTCAGGCCTCAAAATGTGAGTCCGACGCTCCCGGAGTCATCCCGTCTGAACCAGAGCACGAACCGTAGACAACATGAGTGTGATTGTGTTACAGGAGCAGGAGAGCCTCCTGAGCAGGTGGCAGAATCACTCGCTGGACAACCTGATTGAGTTGCACAACAAGGCCCCCGTGTGGAACGATGACACCCAGTCGTACGTGCTGAACTTCCACGGCCGCGTCACCCAAGCTTCTGTCAAAAACTTTCAAATAGTTCACGACAACGACCGTAAGTATTCATCACTGTTCACTGTTTGTCCCCCGCACATTTTCATGCTTGCAGTGACGATTAACAAGACTGTGTGGTTGTTTCCCCCCCCCCCCCCCTAAACCTCTAGCGGACTACATCGTCATGCAGTTTGGCAGAGTGGCTGAAGACATCTTCACTCTGGACTACAACTATCCCATGTGCGCTCTTCAGGCCTTCGCCATTGGCCTGTCGAGCTTCGACAGCAAGTTGGCCTGTGAATGAACCGCCGGTTTTTAGCTCCACACCACCACCTTATTCCCCCCCCCCCCCCCCCTTCCCTGTCAAATCCCCTCTCACGGGACTGTTTGGAAGCCCACAGCTACACTGCTTACATCATCAGGGGCCGGTTCACGCAGAAGTCAAGAGACAAATATGAGACTGAAGAAAAGAGCAGGAAGGTACTGATGAGATGGTGGTGCTCTGCTGTGCCGATCCAAAACGCCCGCTTTGTTTCATATCATTTTAGTGGAGTTATTTCAGTATCAATTTAACCATTATGTACAGTTTACGTGTATACAAAATAAAAGGGAAACGACAAAGCCGAACACACCACCCTTGTTTGTGCTCGACACGGGCACTCTTGTCAGACATCTGGTGCAAAAATAACCGATAATAGACGTACGACTCGGTCAATGTTTGCAGGGGGGGGGGTGATGTGTGTATTAACGATGTATTTTCTGTTGCCTTTGAATTTGGTTTCCCTGCGTGTTTTTTGCCACACTAGCGATTTGGCTCCAAGGACGGCAATGCCGGCTGAGATTTGACTCTCCGGAGCATAAAACCATTTCTAACTACGTGACAACGTGGCCTTTCCTCTGGCACCACCCTCAGGCCAAACTTCAGAGTGATTTGGTAACAAGGGAACTAAAGAAAGCAAAGTTGTTTTTGTCTTTTCTGGTGAGTGAGTTGCATCATGGTCAGAATTTCAATCTTTATTACATGTTTAAATGTGACGACATGGTTTAATCTGTCACCGTTCTTTTGTTGTTTTTCGTCAACCCTTTTTATATTCTTGTGTGGAAAGTGCATTATTCAGAACAGACCTGTGTTATGGTTTTTGTTTGGTTTTTTTTTGTGAATAAGTGTAATTTTGTTGGATTATCATGAGAGAAAAAAAATGCAGAATTGCACATGTAAACAGAAAGGATATACATACTGTATATAAAACACATGCCTTATTTGATCTCTTCTAGCAGTCTTTAAAAAAACTAAATTAATAAATGTTATTTCAATGGATTTTTTAAATATTGGAGAGTTAATACACTAGAGCTTATATTTTCACTGGTGCACAAATACAGAAGTCGCCCCAGACTTTGTTTGTATGAAGAAAATCAAGAACTCTGCTGTTTCTACACCGAGTATATGAGGGACGTTTTATGAAGCCGAGATAGAGGCCGTTATGTACAGCTCACACGTTTCTCTTAAAGCTTCAACAATATAGCTGCCAGTGGCTCCTCCCTTTAGAATTATAAGGGAAATCCTTTACGGGTTTATATGTCATCATTAAATGTCTCTAATATTTTGTTAATTCAGTGTACTGGATGAGTGTAAAAACATCTGTATAGATCATCAATAATTCAGCTATTTTAAATCAGTCTAATCTGGACCCTCGAAAGAAAAGAAATGTGTTATTCAGGGTTAAATATAAATGCTACTTGATGTCACAGATAACATGCAGTCAAGAGTACAAACACCCGGTTATGTCTTCAGGAAATTAATGTTACATTTTTTCAAAAAGTGTGCCAGCAATTTATGAAATTCCTGTTTTTGTCATTTTGTGTGCAATGGAGTTTTGAGGAGAGAGAGAGAAAAGAATTTATAGCAGATATTTTGAAATATAAATGCTTTTACTACAGGAGACTTCTGTGAGACACATTCCAGTCCGACGACGTGTTTATATACGGTCGTATTGGAACAGAGGAAAGTGTGACAGCGGGTGATCATGTTCAAATACAGAGAGATGAGCGGATTCAGTCAACAGTTTATTTTCATAAACATTGGATCCAGAACACCTTAGAGAGAAAAACAAAAGTACTTATTTACATCGATGTAAAATGTTTGAATAACCAAAATAAAAAAAACATTTTCAAAAAGTGCTTCAAAGAGTTTGACCTACTTTTGAACTGTCTGCTTACATAACATCATTGCACATAATCTACATATTGTCTTACAACTTAACACTTTGAACACTTTACGTCGGAACAATCAACAGCTGACTAAGGCCTGTCCTCCTCTTCATCAAATAGTAATCGCGTCGGGCAGGTCTCTGTACTTGATGAGGTAGTATGGGAAGCACTGACAGCTGTCAAAAACTACAAACATGGTGGGCTTGTCAACGTCGTCCACGCAGGTGTCGTAGAGAAGGAACCGACTGGTCCTGGAGTTGAGTGGCGGCGGCCGGCGGTAGTGGCTCCTCCCGAGACTCACCTTCCCCACCAGGACTTTGGCCAGGAACATGTAGCGGACCTCATCCGGCCCCGACTTGGCTGAAAAGGTGTTGGAGAAGGAGGCGGCGGGGGCGAAGTAGGAGCCGAACCCTTTGGACGTTCCGTTGACCCCGGCCATGCGGGGGTCGAAGTTGTTGTGGCAGATGTCCTCCGAGGGGTCTTTGGTTGTCCCGTGGAAGAGATGTCTCTCCAGAGGCTCCTGAGGCGTGGCGTGCTGCTTCTGCATGTACGCCTTGTGCCTGCAATGACAACGCAGATCAATGCAGATCTCTGTCTGCAGAGAAGCAATCTTCAAAACCCCAAATCAATGTAAACTTAGTAACTCAAGTCTTTGTTTTAGACACAAACAGCAGCTGGACCTTTGGTACTTGTCCCAGTGGAGGAGGTTCTGGACCTGCTGGATGCTGACGACGTCCACCTCGGTCTCAGGCAGGCTCTCGTAGAAGAAGTTCCGGACACTCCGGTAGGCCCGCGTGCCGGCCGGAAGGTCCACCAAGCTGTAGTCCTGCTCCGAGTCCAGACACCACACGGGAGGATACCAGGAGCTGAACTCCTCCAGAGGGTCCACGCTGAAGTTTGCCCCGGGGGGATCGCCGACAGGCTCAGTCAGGATTCCTGTCCTGGGTGTAAAGTAGAGGAAGGGAGGGTATCATCGTGATGAGGAGGAGATACAGGACGACTTTATTATTATCATATTATTTTAAGTACAAGTACTTTTTCTGTGAATTAAAGCCAGTACGTTGTGAACTTGATTACAGTTACATTGTAATTACTATATGTGGAACCTGACAATAACTAACAAGTTTCCTTTATTGGAAATGTTCTACATCATGCGACTGAAACAGAGACACAGAGAAATGGATACCGACCGCAGGTAAGGCCGCATGGAATCGGGGGAGCGGTAGAGGGGTCTGCAGCGAACATTTCGGCGGTGCCCTGTGGTGGAGCTGGTCTGGATCATGGTGGTGAAGTCCACCTCGTAGCCCCGGGAGCCAATATGGAAGGTACACTCCAGCTCCCTCTCGCTCATACTCTTCAGCAGCGAGGCGGACGCATCCTAACGGAGAGATGAAGCGGTCAAATGAACAAGGAGCCGCTGCAAAACTTTGAGCTCAGGGAGTGTTTAGAGGCCAAAGGGGGCGATAATGGAGATGAAAAGTACAAGATAGAGGAAAATAGAAAGAGATAACAAAACAGTCACCTTGTCGTACTCTTCCCAGTCCTTGTGGGAGTTGTTCCACCAGTAGATTTTCCATTTGCTGGGAAAGTTCGGGTTCATGACCAGACTGTCAGAGTTAGTGAGTCGTCTAACTTCGTCATACTTCGATGAGTCTTTAATCTCCATCGAGTCAAAGACCAGACTGCATTGGAGATTGCTAGAGGGAGCGTTGTAAGGTCACAATGAAAATACACTAAGTTATATTTTTGACTTGCTGTCAACAACCCAAATGCAAAAAAATGTGGACAAAGAGAATTAGTTCGTCAATCTTCCGACTTATTCAATATGTTCAAATAGAAACTCTTAAACCAGAGATTTGACTCCAGTTCTGCGCTCTCACTCACCCATCGTTGATGCAAATGGACTCTTGTTTGACGTTGCAGTAGCTCCTCTCCAGTAGGACCTGAGAGCGAGAGGGGACGTCGATCCACTGGTGGGTGACCACGCTCCACAGCTGCCAGTGGAACGGGTAGGGAGTGTGGTGCATCTTACACTTCTTCCCTGCGTCACACAGACCCAGGAGGAAGTTGCCGCAGACCTGGATGTTAGAGGAGCCCTTGGTGTGGAACGGAGAGGGGACCGGCCCCTCGGACGGGGCCTGCAGCTTGGTGGGGGTGGCCGTCGGGGTCCGGATGACGGGTAGGACCAGTTTCTTGGTCGGGGTGCCGGGCTGATGTGCGGGCTGCGGTTGGGTGATGATCACAGGCAGAGGGACGATGAGGGAGGTGGCCAGCGTGGGGTTTGCAGGTATTTTCTGTGCTTGACCCAGAGGGCTTGGCAGCAATTGCGTGCCGTTTTGGGAAAGGGTGAGCAGGACGCAGGGGGTCTGGGAGGTGCCATGCTGCTGCTGCAGAGTGATGGACTGGATGACCATCTGAGGCTGCAGGGTCCCGAAAGAAGGCGCCGAGCTCTGCGCCACGCTGGAGGCGCCTTCGGTTCGGGCGGGGGTTGCACTCTCCCCTTGCTTCGAGGTCGTGGGAGTTAAACGCACACCGATGCTGTAGGGGTTGACGGTCCAGGCGATGTCCACCTGCTGGGACCTCATGGCCTCCCACACTGGGAGGCTGGTGTTGGCGTCAGGCGGGATTTCCAGGAGGAAAAGAGATGGGCTCAGGAAGGTGACTTTGGAAGATTTGGACGGGGGCTTCAAAACTGCAACGTCGCCTGCCTTCTTTCTCTTTGTGCGTCTGCTGGATGAAGCTTTGAGCATCTTGGACCTCCAGTAAAAAAAAAACACTCATTGGACTATTCATTTTGAGTAAATTAACACAAAAGGACATGTTGACATTAAGTGAGTCTAGCTCAGTATGAAGATACATGTGTTTTTTGTTAGCGGCTGTATTGAGGTCATAATTCATGTACATTTATCTTTCCTTAACCTTTCACCTTCAAAACGTTTGAACGTTCTTGTGACTTGAATACACGCTCTTAGCTACGTGCACCGTTAGCATTGCGGCTATAACGAGCTAATGAAAGCGGATCAAACAAGATGTTTCTTTGGGCGAACCTTACCGTGACACCTGCCGAGCGAGGCCCTCTAAACGTGCAAATGTGTTCGTAAAATGCAGCTTCAAAACGAATTAACTGTCCGAAAGTTAAAACGAAGTAAATGTTCACGACTTAAAGTACAGACTGGCTGCAGTGAAGAAGGTGTCGACGTGCCGAGCGACACAATGTACCGTTAGTGGGAGGGTTGAGGTGCAGATACAAAACCAGTTTAAAGTATTTTCAGTAAGTGAGTAGTAATTGCACGTGCAGATTAAATAAACTGCACGTAGCATACAAACCAATATAATAGGTTCTGCTTTATATACGGCAGTAAAAAAATAATCTCCCATAACTTCCGAATTATTTACCTTTTCAAGAGTGGAATCACGTTGTGAAATGACGGTTTCACTATCACGATATTATTGTGATATCTATAAAAAAAAATTGTAAATAATAATAATGCTATCAGTCAGATTCATCTTTGACTTTGTTTACTGTGCGTTGAATTAATTACACTTCAAATAGTGAAGGGAAGTGAGGAGATAAGTCTGTAACCATAACTGTATATATTAATGTAATATGTGTTAATAACATTATATCAATATTATGTTATACTCAATACCTGCATATCGCGACACTAATAATCAAATGTTAAGTAACAAAGGTGTCAAATATTTGACATTACATTTAAGTCTGTGTATAGTTCCATGTAGACCTTTTGAAACTTGACATACTGTATTTAAATGGGCCCATTTGTATTTCCGGTTGCCATGTTTGTTAATGCAGTAGCTGGCATGAAGTCATCTTTTTTTCACATAACCCATAAGGTCAGAACATTATTGACACTTAAAAAAAACATTTGTTTCATTACAGGCCAGACTGGACTTGCAGGTTGCACAAAATAAAGGGGAAGTAATGAGATTAGCAAATCATTTATTTGTAGATTAGTATTTGCACATAAAGCATATTTAGTCTTTGCAATATATCTGAAGCTATAAACAAAACTGGACTTCACAAACAACATTCAGAGTGTGACATGCAAAGTCAGAATCATGTTACAAACAAACTAAAGCCACACTTTTGGTTGCTTTTTAAAAAAACACACATTATGCTATTTTGCGTGAAACAATTCTGAAGAAATAGCAGGATTTTTTAATAGAAGATCAAAGTGCTGGGATCCAATTGTGTATTGATTATGTTTGAAGCTGGTCGTATAAGACATTTCATTGGACCAGGAAAGAAAGTGCTGAAATTAATGCAATTTGAGATTCTGTATGTTCCCCTCATATACCGTGTGAAAAATGAAGAAAGTTCCTACTCCTGTGAAAGATGTGAAGCGGAAGTGCACTTTCAGAAATATTCAACAGCCTTCACAGAAACTTCCAGCGGCTCCAGCGTCAAAGGACACTGCTGACAACCCACCCAGAAGTACGGGAAGACTCTCTCAGTGACGGCGTGCTTGAAGGTGTAGATGAGCGTGTTGTCCTGCGGGTCGTAGAAAGACACCCGGCCCTTGTCACAGTCCAGCTGCACTCTGATCCTCTGCGGGTTCCTCTTCAGGTTGAGCCTCGTTAAAGGAGAGGTGCCTGCAAAGTACATGTTGTGGTAAAAGTACACGCTCAGGTAGCCGTTCTTCAGCACCGAAGACACTTTCTCTTTCCTCTGGATGGATTCTTTGGCCACGCCGACGACCCACGCCGTGTTCTCTCCCACGGTGACGACCCAGGCGTGCTTGCCTGAGGTGAAGCTCTCGCGGCCCAACACACCGGTGTCGGGGTCGAACCTCTCCGGGTTGTCGGGCAGCTTCTGCTTCTCGTCACTGTCACAGACGCTGGCGAGGTCGTCTGACAGGATGAGCCACGGGGCGGCGGTGTTTGGGTCCAGAGTCACCGGGGCTGAAAAAAAAACATGGCAGACTGTCAAGCTGTCTCTGGTAACACACTCTGACTGTAGTCCACTCAGCATCACAATCTTTTACCCACCTCAGGAACACATGACCCAAGTGAGTCTGAAGGTCTGCAGAATAAACTGTAAAGCAGGATAGAGGATGTACTCACTGAATTTGACGGTTTGATGCATCTTCTCCCACACGTGGAAGCTCAGAGACCCTAGACAACTGGCCACATCGATGAGTGCTCCGGGAGGCATGAATGGTTCTTCGATTGGGCTGTTAGCTCTGCAGGGAGCAGAATTAGGCAGTTCATGCATCTTGTTGTGAAAGCAGAGAAAAGACAGAAAACTTTTAAAAAGTAAGTTTTTTGTCACCTTGCCAATGTCGTCTTGCATTTCTGAAAAAAAGAGGCAAAGTCACAACATTTTTAAGAAGATAAATGGTATATTTATGAGTGTATCTTTGCGCTTATTCATATTTTAAACGTTTACAAACTCACATGAAGGACAGAGATGCCCTCCAGAGCCATCTCCTCCTCTAAAACTCTGATGGATTCGGACACAGACGTTATATTCCCGGTGATTTCTTCAATCTTCTGCATCAGCGCTCGACTCTTCTGCTCCTCCTCCCTCTTCAGCGCCTCCATCCTGGCCGCCTCCTCGGCGTCAAGGAAGCTGTGAAGCTTTTCGAACTCCTCCCGGGTCCGTCTCTCCACGAAGCGAGCCTGGACCTGGAGGTAAAAACATGCGTGAGCAGCATGGCTTGGAAAGGCCCAGCGCTGCTTAATAAGTGCACGGACAGAAATGTCACCTGAATGTATGCAATAGCATCCTCGTAGTTTTTCTTCATCTTGTCAAAAGCGTCCCTCTTCTCCTGCATTGAGCTGAGGGCAGACTTCATCTTCTCCTGAGAAGGTAAATAAGAGAAACGTCATTCGAATGCTCGTTTGATCATAAAACGAGGTTCTAGACATAACCGCTGCTGTATTTACCTTCACATCCACGACAGCCTCGCTGATGGGGCAACAGTCGTGCTGTTTGTGCTTCCTGGAGGTGTGGCAAACCACACAGATGGGCTCCTTGTCCGGCAGGCAGTAGAGCTTGAGCCTCTCGCCGTGCAGAGGGCACATCTCCCACGGATCGCAGTACAGCTCTCCCCCGGTGTCCTCCGGACCCTCGCCCTCCTGGATGTAGGCCTCACACAGGTTCTTCAGGGTGAGACTGGACACGGGTTCATCCACACTCTCGCTCCTGCACAGGGGGCAGTCGCGTTTCCGCGCCCCTTGGGTCCAGTACTTCTGCAGACAGGGTGCACAGAAGCTGTGGCTGCACTTGAGGACCACCGGGTCCCTGAAGATCTCGCAGCATATGGGACAGGAGAGGTCCACCTCTTGGAGGGAGAGCCTGCCTGCCATACTGACGCTCTTGTTTTGCTCTGAAAATGAAAGTAGGGCAAAGGTGCAGGCACAGATCAAAACACCCTTCTTCATACCCACAGTCCCTTGTAGTTTATTTACTTCTCCCTATGAACACACATTAGTCTTTAAAAGCATTCGAGTGCAAACTGTTGAACTTTTATGATATGAAACTGACAGTCAGAGGCAAACATACCTCACACCGAGAGTCCTGTAGCAGATATCCGAAGCTTAGACGCAGACACTTCCTGCTTCCTGGTATGATGAGTCACCCAAAGGGGGCGGAGTCTCGCCGCCGTTTTTAACCCTTAACTAACCCGTACAAAGGTATTTACAGTCCAAATCAGTGGCTCCGTGTGGGGTGACCGGGAGGCACACAGCATACTTTCACCTCTCCAGGCCTCTAAAAACTAAAAACACTTTAACTAAAAACAATCTGAGAAGATTCTTTGGTTGAACTGCTTAATTCCAAACTCAAATTCATCTCAAGTTGAACAGCTGAAACTATAAATAAGAAATCTTAAAATCCTATATAATGCTATGCAGTTAAAGCCAATATGAAAACATGTGCATTATGAAATATTGAATAATCATGTAGCACTTTGGTCCCAAACAGCCTCTCTGCATTAGTCTGTGGTGGGTTTATGGAGTCCTGTAAACTGCTCTTAGCATATGTTGCCATCTAGTGGCAAAAAGCAGGAAAGAGTTTATCATCAGTGTGCAGTGAACACCAACTGCTGAGCCTGAGCAGATTATGCAGTCGAATGAGCAGCGTAATCAGTTAGCAAATTTCAGTTTTTGCCTGTTATGAGGGTTCACTTTACAGTTAGTGATCAACACACTCATTTGGTATTTTCATCTAACAACAAATACACCAGTTTGTTCCTTTCCGATTCATGCTCGGATCATGAAAATACTGAGACAGAAAACCTTTCTGTGGATTTCTCATTCATAATGTATGTTGAAGGGGTAAAGTTGTTAGTCACACTCAGGCATTTCTTACATTTCTTTCAGGATTCTCATCCTCATTTATCACACAGTATGCTCCAACTGTCCAAAAAGACTTTCCTGTACGTCTTGCTGTTTTTATGCTCCAAAGAACAAAAGCAGATCGAGTCTGCTCACTGTGGGTTCTTTGCTCCTTGATGAATGTATTGTACAACTTTAGGGCATCAGTGGCGCAGACTCTATTCATCTTCATTTTTCATTCTGTCCACTTGGAGAGGTGGACCCATCTACAGCCTCCACATGGCTTTTGGGATTGTAACTTGATTAACTGCTTGTAGCAGGAACTTTTCTTGATTGTTTGGAAGCTCCTCGTCAGGAGCCCGGGGCCTGATAACGTGCTGCGTTTGGCCCTATTGTCCCTCTCTGGTGTGCGATTAGCGCCATGGACTCCTCACCGGGTCAGCACTAACCATTTGAGTAATAGGGAACATTTTGGAAAGAAACAAAAAACACTACATCACATACATTAACAGATCCCCCGGCCAACCCATCAAGAGACGTTTTTGGAAATGTGGGTAAAGAGAAGACATGGTGGCAACATTTTATTCCAGAAAACAATTAAGTTTACTTTCGGCAGGAAATGTATCTTCTTCTCTAAATGTATTGCTTGGATGTGGTATGTGGAAAGATCATAAGATGCAATATATACGGTACTGGGAGAATTTTGATTGCCTCTCAACAGGTCGCAACATGGCGAAGGCTGAGCCGGCGACTTGCAGCTAACGGTGCTAACAGCGCAAACATGCTCACAGAGCTAACAGTGTCTACCTGAGGAGGAACCGTTATCAGCTGCCACCACCATTTGAGATCAGTGGGACACTCTAACATGCACGAAAATGTACTAAAAGCACGCACGGCCGGACCGGCTACGTTAACAAAGCAGGGAGAAGCTCGGATAACAACACACAGAGGGAGACATTACTCCACTGTATAGTGCTGCTAATAGCTGTTTGCTGCTATATTAATGCTCTGCATAGGGTGAGAAAATGTGCCAGTTTAATCAACCGACGACCGATCCACTGTCCTCCAAATGCCCGAGGAAAGCTTCAAACACAAATCAGTTTTTACATTTAATCTTTATTTTACTGGCTGTGTTATTCATCTAATCATTCGACACTTCATTAGTCACTTCTTTGACACATTTTGGTCTGCCACAGGGACTCAAGAGTCTGCAGTTTTTCATTTTAAAAAAAAGGAGCTGCAAGAAGATTATTTTAATCATAGATTGATGGCAGTCTGTACTCGGCCATCCTGTCACCTTCAAGCAGAACGTCAGCTTTCCAAAACTAACTTTTAATTGAGCTGCGTTTTTTTTTCCCCTCAGCCGATTGCGCTATACTGGCTTTCTATGGTTTTGACACGAGTACAGCAACACGCACAGATGGTCCGTTTGTCATTTGTAAAGGAGGTTTGGAGTTTCCAGCAGATGCTCTGGTTGTTAATTTCTTCACTTCCCTCCTGGAATGACTCGGAGTCTTTTAAAGGCCCGCTGAGCGCCGCTCCAGTTTGGGGCAATGAAGCATTTACTCTGTTGATGCTCGGTGTAAATACGACATCGTGAAAATGCTGTAATGTCTTTGGCTAGCCTGGCAATGTTCATACAGTAAGACACTAATGCATTTTTTATGCCCGAGGGTGGAATTTATGTCACATTGTACATCATAAAATGAACTTGTTATATGCTGGTTATTGTGCTTCCACTGCTTCACAAGTCTTTATGAGCCATATGTCATGTACATATTTGTTTCTCGCTAACATTACATAATCTGCCTCAGAAGAACATCAACTCCTTTACAGAGCAGAGTATTTGTCACTTCTGAAGTCTGCATCTCACTTTATTGCTCACATGACACCTTGGACAATAAAGACTGACACCATCCTTGCACCGAGATGAAATTCAGCACCTTTCCCTGATGTTGTAATAATCCTTCGCCACTAGATGTCAGAATGCACCCACGTATGGTGAAGTCAGCTATAAAGCACCAAAAAAAAAAGGTACTTTATGCCGCAGCATTTATGCAGAACTCTCCTGATTGCTTCACATCAAAAATGACTCGAGGTAAACAGACAAATATCAAGAGACGACATGTAATCTGTGTTATCCTCCCATGTTGGGTGCTTTGGAAAAACCTGTGCCAACTCGGAATGAAGCGGTTTAATGCTCAAATGTACCTGGACGTCTCCTGCCCAACCTCTCCTTCCCTGTAAATTGGTTGTCAGCCAGTGTGACCCGAGCTAATAGTGATTCATTATTGCTCACACCCTGCTAGTGTTGGAAGAGCTTCATAGGGGCTGAAGGTGGGGGGGGGGGGGGGAGGTCTGTGTCAATCTCACAGCATCTAATGAGGACAGGCAGGCTAACACACAGCAGAGACAACTCCAGGTCGGACCTGTCTCTCGGCCCAGATACTTTGCAGGAGTGCATCGCTCTGACGGATACTGTCAGCGGACAGAGCTCCCATCCGTCTCAGGTTGAGGAAAGTATCGATGGTTGCAGCCGAGGAGGTGCATTAAAAAATAACGAGTGAAACATAATTTAATATGTACTTCATCCTCGTACAAGCCTATTTGCACACTTGTGACAAAAAAGTCAATAGTCTGCTTTGCAGTGAATTATGGGAGACTGTAAGAGAGAGAGAGAGAGCGAGAGAGATTTTATTGTGTAGATAGAGGATGTTGGCAGGCCTCCTTAGAGTCCCCATCACTTCATTATGCTTTCACAACACCTGTTCAGTTGTCCCTTGGTAACATATCCCTTTATCTAGGTCCCACTTTCTAACTACGCAGTCTTTGCATGTTGTGACTAGTGCCTGTTTCAGTGGTCAATGCTTTGTTGATGAATTAAGCAAATAAATGAATGCTACTTAAAATGACACAACCTAATAAAACGTGCATTAACTTCACTTTTCAGCCACTTTGGGGCAGCAGAAGAAAGCTGGAAACAAAAACCACCACTATATTATCACCTTCTTAATTACTTGCAACTTAATTAACCCTTTTCATGCAGTATACCTCAGAAGGCGGTGGCGGCATTTTTGAATCCTCTGAAGGATTTGTTTGTCGTCTTTATTTGCATGAATTTGACGGAGCAGTCTGTGTGTGTTTTTTTTATTTGTACAGACATTAGCTTTATATGCGACCACATCAAATCCAGTCTGACCACACGTCAACGCTCGCAATGTGTCAAGTTGAACTTCGTGGCTCAGCGTTTCCAATTTGGAAAGCGCCTCCCTACTTGACTGCAACCCATACTTGTACATTCCTCCGAACACTGAAACGACTGCAGCAGCTGAGTCAGAGCGTCGTGTGGAGAGGACATTATAATATTAATCTCAATTACAATTGCTACCCGGGAGACGAGACAAAGAGAGAGGGACAAGGGCACCAGAACCGATTCATACTTTGCCGTATAAACATTTGATCTTTTTTCAGATTAAAATACTTGTGACGCATTGACAAATCATTTTCATGCTCTTCACATTGTGACTCATGAGCAGAGAGCTCCATCGTCGTCAAAGGGAAAATACATCCATTTCATCAGAGGACGCTTTCATTTCGTCTCTTCTTTCACACATGAATTGAGTGCTCAATATAAATTGGATTAAATGCACAATTTCACTGGGGCTTGCAAGGCACTCTCACACCAAAGACCAGGAACCCTTATTGTTAGTCATATATTGATTTTTGCCCTTGGTAATAGCTGAGAAACTTTTGACAGCCATCTCGCACGGACACCGCAGGAGATGTAGTAAGAAGGAGTTTAGTTCTTTTCCCTGCTCGCTATTTTTAGTGTGTATTTGGACGTGTGTGGACTGAAACGACACACTTGCATGTTGCTCACACACACACACACACACACACACACACACACACACACCGGCATTTTCACAAACACAAACACGCACTGAATTCGAGGTGAATTCCATCTTATTGGAAAGGCTGCCGGAAAAGCCTGGGGCTCAGAAAACCTCGTTCAGTCTCTGGTAGGTTGCCAGGCCCTCCAGATTCACAGGAAAACCACAGTTATCAGTATGTTTCCCTCCCGTCCCTCCTCCACTCTCACACCTGCACACAGCAGACCCAACCCACTGGAGTGACATCAATTCAATAAGCCCGGGCTGACAGGGACAGCGCAAAATACGCCACAGCACAGCTGCTCTCTCCATCTCTTTGCTAACCCATTTCCCCTCCTGGCTTCCTCCCTTCCCTTTAAACTCTATAGCTCAGCAAAGCAGAGTGATGACAATTTTGTTTTAGCCGGATGAATCTGCCGTCTGTGATGACCCAAATCTTTATTAGGTTTTTTTTCCACTGCTTCGCTATCAAAAGAACGGTACGGAGTACGTCAGGAAATGGTTTCCCCTGTCTGGAAAATTGCTGACAATCATTTTTCTGCTGGAATTGAGTTACATGTTCCTTTTTATTGTTTTCTTCTTAGGATGTCATTTTGAGGAGGCGAAGTGAGGTATCAATTCAAATTGCTCTCATTCCTGTAAAGATTCATGATATAGAAAAAGAATCTCAATTCCATCAAACAGATCGAATTGTAGACTGAGTAGGATCTTTGTGGAGGCTGTCGCGGGGCCAGGAGGACCGTGCACCGGCCGTCTCTATGTGGGTCATTTGGCTCAGCCCAGGCCAGAGCCGCCTGTCACCGTCGATGTGTCAAATCAGCTGTGGCGTGACAAGATAGGCTGCGGGGCTGAAGCCAGGGATCTAACTGGCGAAGCGACATGATCGAGCTCGAAGCCCGCAGAACCCTCGCACTAATTGTGATCAGCACCTGCATCATGGCCGACTTTGGTGTATCAAAATCCACTTTAAAAAAAAGGACCAGAGCAAAAGCCTGCGAGGGGTTTTGTTCTCCAGGAACAAATTGGCCGCCAGCATCTTCTCATTTCATCTGGCGGAGGGAGGCTTGGGTCTCTTTAAAGCGCAGATGGATGTGCTTGCTCCACCAGCATGACACCCAAAGGGCCTCTGCCACGTGATGGTGCACATTACGAGCTGATCCCGGTGACAAATACCCCGCCCTTGATGACTCTATGTTGGGGTAAATATAAGATATGGATTGCTGGATGGAGCTGCACAATCCCCCACTGACCCCTGCAAGTCCTCTATGTGTGCACACGCGTGTGCGTGTGTGTGTGTTATTCAGTATATATGTGTTAAAAAGCACAGGAGAACACGTCGAGGAGTGGGTGATGAATGACCTGGACAAAACCGTGGCAGAATACAGAGCTTACTTTAAAAAGAAACACGAGAGCTGCTTGGGTCGTCGTTTTCAGACAACCCAATCAAAACACACCTACGCTGGTTAGAATACTTGCCCCGCTTTTCCTGACTGTACTTTTTGTGACCTCAGCGTTAAGTAACATTCCTGGGGCTGCACATATCAGAATGATTTCAGCCACTGACAATTCTGTGGGATTATAATATCTATATATATTTTTGTATCTTTAGCTCCATGGAGGGTATGAATGATATTAATCCCCATTGCCAGAAAACGGATTGGAGCTTTCGCCTGACTTAAAGGTGTCGAACCGTCCGTGATGGCTGTAATCCTGTAATCTGGTCAGTCAGCAGCACCGCAAAAGGTCCTTACAACAGTACGTACAATACACACAAAGAGACGCACACGGACAGAATATACAGAAACAGCACTGCCATTAAGACTAAATCTGCCACCCGCCACAACAGCAACACCACCGCCTACATCGCACCTGCCATCATATCCCACCTCGCACTGCTCCATTTATCCTCGGCTGAAATCACCGGGGTGTTGGCATTTTCTACCGGATTATAATAATGTTCACGCTCCTTTGTGCTTACATTCTTACATGTGATGGGTTGAGTTTTATACACACAAGTAAATAGACTTTTGGGCACATTCCAGGTTTTGTTTGTATTGTTGCTGTCCTGACCTTTATTAGAACGGTCATAGAGATACAGAGGGCTTCTGGGTTCCGGCAAACTGTTGCACAAATGGCACTAAAGGTTTGCGCTGATGCATGTGACCTACTGGAAAGGTGTTATTTAATATTCACTTCAGCTAAGTTTCAGAGTGCTCAAAATCATCCTTTAACCAAAGCCAACACTGCAAAGAGGTCTCAGAAGGGCCTAAAGACTAGAGTCTAACACGAGGTCGTCAACAAGTCAAGGAAGGATCAGACTGTACAGAGGACCGTGCAGAGGAGGTACAACACTGACATAGTCTCCGGTCCTGACCCTTTAAAATAAGGGTTTTGCTCGTCAAAATCGACCTCTTGTTTGCAGTCACTGCTGGGCAGAAATGAACTCCCATTCCTCTCGGTAACCGGCCTGTCCCCTCCTACTCCCTCACGTATAGGCTAGCAGAAGAAGACTTAGAGGCTTGGGAAGAGGCACACAGACATGTTGCTGGGATACCAGAGAGCCGAATACGCTTATTGCATCGCGTGCTTCAAGTTGTACGCTGAATCGGATTACGGTGGCTGTTTGTACCTTATTAGTGTTGATTTGTAAAGGAGGAGGACGCCGCCGTCCCCAGATGACTCGGAGGAATTGGCTGCATTTACGTGTCAGACTACCAGGGCTAATAATCTTTTCCTTGACATACATTTTAATATGCTTATGAAAGCGGAGGGAAAAATTGCAGATGGCGGAACGAGAAACCGATAAGAGAGACCTTCTTTTTTTATCACTGACGACTCCTTTCAAGAAGAGGAGACACAGCAAAGTCTTCAAGTGAAGCCGCGACTGAATGCATTTGATGATAGCAATTGCATAACTAGACTCTCCTGAAGCTTGGCCGAGTACCTCGACTTGAAAAATCACAGGTTTAGAGTGGGCGAGTCGGAACAATGTTTGAAGTCTTTGTTGTGGTCCTTCTTTTCTTTTTCTTTTTCAAATATTAATAACTTTGGGATGACCTTAATCTAATGAATGGCTCCTCCGTTTCCAGTTTGCTTCCTCAAAATATCGGCCCCCGCAACAGAAAAACACATCTTTCAACAGCCTTTTCTTTTCCATCTTTTTAGGCTCACGAGTGCCTCATAATGTGGGCAGACGTCTGTATCGACTCATGCTGCTGTAGTACTGCACTTAGGTTTGCGACGAAAGGCGCTTAAACCGCAGCAGGAGCAGTAATCAGCCATCGATCCACGGACAGAGGGAGTAGCTGTGTTCAGTCGGGCCTTTTTCGATTTTGATAAAACTGATGTACGGTGGGTGAGCAGTTGGGGAAACGAGCTGAGATAATTGTTTTGTTTGGTGTTCCCTCCCCGACCACGCTGTGCCCTCGGTGAAGGTCACACCTTATTGAGTGTTTTGGCAGCACTTGTGAACACAACCGCGGAGTAGCGTTATCGATCAACGCCGTTTCTGGCTGTGGAATATTCTATTTTACAACGTTCAGAAAATGTCTCTGAGATATGCAGTGACAAAGAATGTTTTGAAATCTTGCGGTGGCACAAAAGTTTATCCGTCAGGGGTAATGAATTTTTGTGTCGCAAAGGTGGCTTGTAAAGTCTCATTATGATGATGTTGGTAGACAGGTAGTGGAGAGCCACAGGAGGAGTAGCTGTGAGGGAGACAGAGACACCTATAGGGAGTATTAAAGCTAAAGTTGGTAGCTTTAATACAATTAACTTCACATGAGACGGATAATCTGTGAAAAAAAAGCATGTTCCTCTGCCTCCTTCTAGTGCTCCTAATGGCATTTGCAAGATTCCTCCGTGCCGGGGAAAAACCCCCCAAAAACAACAACCAATCAGAGCCAACCGAGTTGTGTTTATATCTATGAAACAACCACACGGAGGCTCCGGAGTCCGGACTAAGATGGGAACTTTATTACTTCATCCAGCCTTGACAAAGGCAGCAGACACAAGATCCTCTCCTTACGTTCTTACCTTTTCAAAATAAAAGCTTACATTTTCAGTGCTGTTTATTGGTCACAACCAAGTAATTGCTCAGTGACTGTTCAACAAAAGTTATAGGCTTTTTAAAAAAACAATAAAATACATTTTACACAATAAAAAAATGATTATAAATCTGGCAGTGTAGGAGAAATGTTTGCATTTATTCTGTGAAATATTTGTGTACATACATTTTGACTGCATATTATGTTGGCACCATGATTTTTATTTCCATATATATAACACCCATTTACAACAGTGTACTTTCCATGTATTTTTAAAATGAAGTACAGTCCATTGTTTCAATTGATGTAAACAAGTGGATAGCTAGATAGAGATTAATTAGGAATGGACTTCACCCCGACGTCCTCAGATTGAAACCTCTTCAGTGAGCGATATGCATGATCCAGCCAGCGCTTGGGTCAGTTTGCAGTCTGTCAGGCTCTTGTGACTGATGGTTATTGGGTGTTAAAGGTCAAAACAGTCTGGCCTAACCTGCTCGGACGGAGGCTATTCTCAACCTCATTAAGTAGAAATCCCAGAGCTCCTCTCGGTCCAGACGCATTCTCATCTGTATTCCAGGAGACACTAATACAGACATCAATGTGGCTGGCGCTCTGCTCCGTCTGCTCGGCTAAAATTGACCCAAATAAAACACAAATGAAACACATATCACTGCAGCGGCTTTGCTTGGGTGAATTTTCACAGGGTGCCAGACATAAAATTTGACTTGTGAATGCAAATAGCTCAAAATGGTCCATATTTAATGCTGTGATCAATATTCATGCTTAGTCGGAATAAAGTTAAAGGCAAGTTTTTGGGGAAATTAAAAGTGCATACAATTTTTTTGCCTTTGTGGTTAAACTTACAAAACCCGCTCATCCAATTTCAATAATGTAGACCATTTTGGGAGGGTGCATTGTGATGCAGCACATTTAATGCTTGCTAATGGCAATGCAGAATTTGTATACCTCGGTGATAGATGGAAACTCATCAGTAAGCATTAAGCACCGGGCACTGCAATGCAAAGGCTAATCCTTACACTTTATTGCTGCAAGAATGTCCAATTCCTTCCATGACAAATTGTTCACTGCTGAAGCACATTCCCGCTGAGGCTGCTGCATGTGGCTTCATTAAAAATGGATGCTAATCAAAATGAGCTTGGCGTACTGTGATAAAAGTTAAGTCCCTATTTACAAAGACTCTACTTTGTCTCGTCTCTAACTCGAGCTGGACGTTGGTTGCTAGCTTCCTCCCAGCATCATGACCATTTGTCAGAAGTTGAAGAATGTGCCTCCTATTTACTAATATGTTGGTCACGTTAATCAAGATTGAGTACATTTTAATAAATTGACTTTTGTAAATACTGCAGGTAGACTGGAGCAAGTACTGCTAATTAAAAGGCCGACAATTCCCTCCTGTTTTTGTTGTCAGTAATGTCCCGTGAGCGGTGTGAGTAAACCCAGGAAGAATCTGCAGTCTGCAGAGCGCTGGTTGCAGATGGTCCCGAGCTTGTGTTTGTTAGATGGACTTTTATTTACGTTACCACCTCCTGGATTGACAGTGAGCACCTGCAAAGGGCAAGACCAGCTAAGCCGATGTGTGTTTACACGCTTGGCCGGCTCGGAGAGACGCCCGCGACTGGAGAAATGAGGGGGAGGGGGCCCCGGTGCCAATCACAGACACTTTTAGCTGTCTCGCTAAATCCCACCGAAGAAGAGAGATAAAAAAAAAATCAAGACGAACCCATCACTTTTGCATACGGTCCCTATCGCCCACATGCTGTCTCGAAGGTATTTCTCAATCTTATTTTTGGAAAGGTGGAACAGGGTTGAATTGCGGCTGTGGCTCAACCTCTCTCCTCAGTCATCCCGGCGAGGTTGCGAGTGGCAATTCATTTTCTCATCGATTGCGACTGCAGGCCCTTCCAAACACTGACAACTGGTGATCAGCTGGAGTGAGACAGAGGTGTTTTATTATGAGGATATTGACTTCTATATAAATTCACTTAAGTACCACAGGTAGGTCATCTTCGTACAGAACTCTGAAGCGAGGTGACGGTCGGAAGCAAGTCGCATCACACAGAATCGGATGTTTGCATCTGTGCGGCGTCGACACAAAGCGACAGCAACATCAGGTGTGCGGAAGGGGAGCCCGATGTCCTCGGGTCAATGCCTGCTTTCCCTCGGAGGAGGCGGAGGCGGAGGGTTCAGCGTTTGGCCACATTTCGCTTCCTTCTTCCTCTCAATCGGTAGATAAAAGGGCTGTGCAGTGCCAAGCAAACAGCCCCCAGCCCTGCACTGGCTACAGACTAGATGGCTGAGAACAAATCAAACAGAAAGACGAGTGCTCCCTCGGGGGTTCAGTCTCCATCAGTGATAGCGGTGATCCCAGGCAGTTTTGATACTCCCTTTCCCCTTGCCTTTTTTTTTCCGCTTCTCAGCTCGGCACTAATCCTATTGTCAAAGGTGACTGCTGGGAACACCGAGACGCTCCCAGCACAAGTGCAGAGCGCTGTGTTTTTTTTTGGGATGATGACACAAACAGAACCGGGCAGATGATTATGTCATTTAAGTTTTTCTCACCTCTCTCACTCCGGCCCTCATTCTGTCTCTGTCATTTATTTTTTCTCTCACTAATTGGCCTCAAAGCTTTCGTGTACCACGCGTGCATTTTCTTTCTTTTTGGAGAATTTGGTTTGTTTTGACAACTGAAAGTTTGGGATTGTTGACTCGCCTTTGAGACATCGGGAGGAATGTATTTTCTGTGGAATAAAATATGGACGGCTGTGTTTATTTCAGCAGAGCAAATACCCGAAGGGGAGAGAGAGAGAATCCATAATCCCAACAACAGTTAAGAACAAAACACCAGAAACTACGTATCTTGTTTTGAAAAGTATTTTTAAGGCAGACTTCTGGACCGTCGTTTTGGCATTTGATCACCTCCGGTTGAGTTTTTAGAATTTACACATTTAGCAAATAGGAAGCTTTGCGAGATCCAACATCTAAAGTTTGTTTTTCCCTCCAGCTGTGGATATAACTGACAAACTGTGCTGCGAAGAATCCCTTGCTCCCTCTAAACTTAGTTCGGCCCGCGTCTTTCAGTGTCTTTCAGTGTCTTTCACACGTTCTTAATTTTTTTGTTTGAACTATGGCTCGCTTGAAGCTTTTATACATTTTCAATTTCTGTCATCATCATCTCTCCTACCAGATCTCATCCTCGATTATCTGCAGCGCTCACCATCAAATAACTACAAGAAGCATCACGTACATTTCCAATCTGAGCCTTATTTTTTATTTAAAGAAAAGAACATTTCATAATCTTGCTTCTGCTCTATAGCATAAGATTGAAAAGCCATTAATGAGAACATACGCAGGCCATACCGGGAACACAGAATTAAGCCATTAGAGATTAATGAGTTTTTTTTGGGGGGCGGGGGGGGGGGGAGCGTACGGAGGCAGATAAACTCTGGGCGACGGGGCCAGACTGTCGGCTGGGAGACGAATCGGGCGAGAGCTGTTTTTGCCGACGCCGTCACGCTCCACCGGCCACGCTCGAGTGTTTTGGCTCCTTCAGATTAATTGTCAGTCATAAATTAAGTTTTGCAGTGTTTAAAAAACAGGACAGCCAAGACAGGAGCTCTCACTGACATGCGTATGCATGAGCAGGCCTATAGGAGAGGACACGTTTGAGTATTCTGGTTGGAGTCGCATTAAAATTCAGCTGAGAAAGTTCTGAGACATTGTACACAGCAAAATGAACCCTGTACTGTATCAGATTTCCATTTGTATGACTGGTAGCAGCCTCCGCAGTCTGTCACCCAAGAGTAACTGAAAACTTGACATCCTCCAAGATCCCTGGGGATCACTGGCTTCCAATACGAGGGAACCACATTATCATACAAAAGCATCAGGCTAATAAATCAGCACTCATTCGTTGACACTCTGTTTACCTCGCCGATCAATACGTTTCCACCATAACACTGCTGATGCTGTGCTGGTGTGTATGATGATTAATTAGCATTAAATAGATTTTAAATGGAGATTAAATACGGCATTAAAGGACTGAATAACAATTGCAGCTGCGGTCTTGGAAGCATTACAGGTAAACCTTTACTGCTTCTTACATTGCCTTCCAATGGAAATATGAAAAGGTCTCGTCTGAAGTTGCTCGCTGACAAACGAGAAAGAAAACATGCCAATCATATTCCACGGGGAATACCGAGGATGGTCTCTGGAAAGTAAAAAAATCTCTTTACCGTTATTAGCTGGGCACAGGGATTTAAATATTAATATTCAGCTTATGCTTTATTAATGAAACTGAGCTTCTTGTGAAATGAAATGGGCATTATGGAATACCCTTCATTACCTCATGCGGAATAGATGAGAACCATAAACTTCTTCAGGAGATAAAGGTTGAGCTTTCAGAAAGATTTGTGATGGGAATTGCCTCCTAAAGCTGCAGTAATCAGTGTTTCAACAGTAAAAAATGGATAAATTACTTTTTGTAATGTGAAAGGGTTCGCTTGTTGGGACAAACCCAGAGAGAGTTATCGCCCAACTATGCAGTGCCCTTCAGGTTTACGGAGTGTTTTAGCTTCTTTTAGCTCATTGTTTTGGTTTTTCCAGCCCATAACTTTTATTTTCATTGCTCTTATCAACCTAGTTGCTCTACTAAACCCACCAATGTCAGACAGGCAACATTAGCCACTAGCTGGTGAACACAGCGGAACATTTAGCCAATAAAGACTCACATTGTCTTCATCAGTAGGGCCGGGTATCGGTTCTCTATACCTTTTTAGGGTATCGACCAAAATAATCCAGTAACAAGTATCGGAACTTCTCCAGTCAAATTATACCTGCAATTGATCCTATTTTTTTAAGGTTTTGCGGGCATCCAATCACTATAAGCATTCTTTGATTTAATGCAAAGTGTGATTGGCCCTGCACCGCAGCAGCAACAGACCCATATAGCCGGCTGCACATGGCTCTGTACCCGGAGATGTCAGGGCCGATGGCTAGCAGATAACGGAGTTAACAGCGTGAACAGCGCTAACAGGGGGGGGGGGGGTGGCCCTGTGGGTCCGGGTCGCCGGCGGTAATGATTGCTGTGCAGTGCGGCGGGAGCTAGCCAATGAGACACACACACACACACACACACACACACACACACACACACACACACACACACACACTCCATTCACTTGATGGGTATCGATTGAAGTACTCTTTGTGTATCACTTTAAGGGAAGTTTACTAGTTTTGGTACTGGCAAAACTTTATAAACGAGACTAAAAACGGAGATAAAATGGTCGTGGATATTGGACTTGTCAAACTTCACCATAGTTTAACTCTATGCAAAAGCATTGAGTGAATTTACTTTGCCTCCATGAGTGAATCTAATGATCACTCTGATTTATTGAAATGTCTCTGCTATAAGCGCTCTGCCTGACCCTTAAACTATTAAAGTAGCTCTGTCTCTGCAATTCTTGGTTTTATACAGTAAAAAGTTTGAATACTATATTTGCATTTGTCTATATCGATTGCTGCAGGAATGAGTCCTAACACTGGTACATGAGTTGCACTTCTGGTTCCCTCGTCTCAGTGAGTGTGTTGAATGGGTTTCTTGGTGAGATGCCTGTAATAAGGTCCGAGGTTAACACAAGCTTAAGAGATTGTAATGTTTTGTTATACGATGTAAAATACCTCACTTAAGACCCCTTGAGAGAACTTTAAAGCTTTTACGTGTCTTAAAATAGGTGATTGCAAACAAGTTGCTACGTGAGACGACAACGCGTCATCATGCCGAACACAAGTCTGCTTTTAGCTCCTACAAAAATACGTCACCCTTGCAGCACTTTTCTATAATTACTAATACCAATAGTGCTGCTTCTATCTAGCACATGTGTACTTGAAGGGCCCTATATCCTGAGATCTGTCTCTCCACTTTTCCTGATAAGATTTCTTTTTGTAGAGCACTTCACTATCTGAATCAAGGGTGCAAGGACAGAGAGCATTGTACGCTGTGTGTATTGCAAAGCTCCCTGATACAAACTTGTGATCGAGGTCGAAATAAACTTGACTCGACTTGTTTCAATAGGTGTCGGGGTAGACAGCTGCATACAGTATTTAGCCGGGTACAAATTTAAATAGCGGTCATGGCCCCACAGATGTTTAGAGTGTGAGTGTGTGTGTGTGTTTTTTCCTGTGTTTGATATGACTTACGGCCTAGCGGGGTACATTCTGTGAATCACACAGTCAGGACATTTTGTCCTCATGCACTATCTTCACATGAAGAATGGAATGTATGCACAATAGCAGTGGAGAAAGCTTATACGTGCCCTTGACTCTGGAATATGTTACATTATTGGAGGTTCCAATATGCTTTCTCTGATTCTTTTACATCCAAACTACTTTTTGAGTGATTTGAGAGGAAGCTCTGAGACATAGCTATTTTCTCTCCTTTTTCTTACAGCCATAAATTCAATCTCCATTTCCTCCCAGACATGCTGCAGAAATTGAATACTTGCTTATGAAAGAAAGGTGTGGGAAAAAAATGACTTTTCTACAATTTTCTGGCGTTCTCATCTGTGCGGATCCTTTTTGTGTTGGGGGACGATGGGATGGAGGGGCAGAGCCGATGGATCTGTGGCTTAAAAGAAGAAGAAAGAAAAAAAGACTGTGGCTGACTTCGACAGGCTGATTTCATTTGGTTTCATCAGACTCTAACCGAAAACTGGCCCAGTCAGTGCCGTCTTCTTATCGGGCTGCAGGCGGACATATAGTAAAACGAACAGGGTGAGTGGGGCTCAACAGTGACTTCATCCCCGGCTCTGCTCAGCCTCACATCGACAGAAGCCCGTTTAAAGTGAGCAACAATAACGAGGGAGCTGTTGGATTCAATATAAAGATCATATTGCATTCAAACTCTGTTATATCAGTGTAAACTGCTTTCTGGAGCCCCTTTTCTGCTTTCAGCCGGACAGAAAATCTCTCGGCCATCGAGGATCTGTTTTCATCATTGTCTTTTTATCGTTTGTCATATCTCATTTAATCAAATGTGGGAAGTGATATCATTGGAGAAGCTCCTCGTGGATGGCACAAAGCATATCACACACTTAGGGTAGGGCTGGGGGGGGGGTGCAAATGGATGAAATCTATTATTAATGAGTTGAACATGAGACGGCAGCAGTGGAATGGTATATCGTTATCAGCGGGGGGCCATGAGTCATACTAATTACTGGCCATCACTGAAATCCCCAACAGTGCAACATGATGCTGAACATGTGGAGCTGCATTGTTTGCAGCTGCATTATCACATTCAAGGCAGCAGGAATGGAACAATGGACCGAAGTGCAGGGTAATTATTACAAAAACACAACAAATTTATGCAGACAAATGGAGATTGGAAAGACTTTCATTCCTCATTTCCGACAACATATTGTTTTTTTGAAGCTATTTGGCTATGAGTGCACCGGAGTGAAGCTTAATTCTCAATTTTGTTCAACTGCTTTGTTCTTGTCCAAAAATGCCTTTATTTCTGGCTTAATCTATAGACTTTAGATGAGGCATATCTTTCTGCAGCAGATGTACCAAACAGCCTAAAGGCTCCTTACTAAATCATCCATTACGTTGCTGCTGGCCTATTGCTCGCCAATTTCAACAATTTTTCAACACAGAACCTCTTTGATGACTTTCAAAACAAGCTTTCAGTTGCAATGCCAAGGGTGTTTGAGGCCTCTCTTGAAATTCACAACATTGCGTCTCTCATTTCACCTCTTTAACCCATCATCGTTTTCATATCAACCTGAAAGAAGTTGCACAGCGGGGTAGGGAAGAGTTGATTCTTAGACCTAAAAGGGACAAAAAATGTTTTTTCCCTGTATTGCCATTCATCCATCTACATTGTTTTGGTGTTAGTTGCCTTCTCTTATGGAACTAGACCCTTCAACAGCGTATTTTCATTTCATGAAAGTTAATTGTAACCCTTTTGGTTGCCTAAAAAGGACTTATTTAGCATTTGGTTGTACTTGGTTTCCCTCTCTCGTGTCACTTCTGGTTGCAAAAAGCTAAGCTAGTAGCAGCCAAAACCAAGATGGCGACGGGCAAAAACCAAGATGGCGGCTGCCGAAATGCCAAACTTCAAAACTGTAGTCCCCAACGACGCCACAGTGGCTATGTCCACTTGTTATATACAGTCTATGATCACAGCTCAGCCAAGGAGGATGCCGTTCATATTTACATCTCGTGCAGGGAAAACATTTCAAATTTAGTGTAATTTTAATGGTAATCAGAGGGACTTGTGATCTGCTTTTAAAGACGAGACTTGTTAGAAAACAACTGAGACTCCTCTTTGACTTAAAAACAGCCCTGGTGGGAAGATTCTGCTATTAATTTTACGAACGAAGCTGATCATTGGTGACCATTAATGGTAATTTGTGTCCCTCTTTTAGAATTAATGACGCTGAGTTTCCATCACACTTTTTAATGTTTTTTTAATATGCTTCCACCTGTAAATGACCATTAAAGTAGTGAAATGGTGCATTATAATCACATTGTGAATAGCTCTGGGTATCACCTTAACAGCAGACTGGCACTAAAATGTGTTATCTAAAAATGATGTGCTAAAGAGCTGCTCTCTTGGCACTATGAGCTATTTTCTTTCTAGTGCAGAATGAATCCGTGCCAGCCCCTCAATCAATAATTCGAGCCAGAAAAGACAGCCTTATAAAGTGAAATATGGGAATATCTCTGTGTGTGGACTACATAGAGTTTACAGAGGTGGTCAGACATCAGTATTGTACATAGTTCTTTGTGGACACGTTGCGGAACTAATGGTAGACTTTATTGATTGTGTGTGCTGTAACCTGTCAATCCTGGCTTGTCCAGCTGTGGCAGAGTGCCAGCGCTGCTCTATAGGGTCAACTCCAGCCATCTGCCATTCCAAACACCCCGAGAGTACAACACACACGCTATTACCACACTCCCTCTAAAAGCATATCTGGCCACAAACGAGAGCTAAAATGGATCTAACTAGAAACATGAGAGGAGAGAGACAGAGACGGTAGATTAACTGACACATAGATGTTTAGGTGAGTTTTCTAAATTCATATTTGACAATTAAAAGGAGCCTCATTTGAATTTTTTTTAAATTAGCAACTCAGACATATAATGAAATGGGACTGTGGTACTTTGTTTAGGGCTGAAATGATTACCCAAATAATCAATTAGTCGAACAGAAAACCAATGTTGGGCAAGTTACTTGAGAAATGTAATCAATTACTAATTACTTATTTAAAAAAGTAATTATTTTACTAATTACTCATCAGCGAAAAGTAATTAGTTATATTTACGAGTACATAGTTACATCTGACAAAGGTGCCTTTAAACAACTCCTAATCCTCCACACATGACGTTTTGACGTGTTTTTTTTTGCCTCGCTGATGCATAGCTCTATGGATAGCCATGAACCCAGCATATAAAAGAAACATATTATAAAATTAGACAACCCTTCAATCTTGCGACACAAACAGTGATTGGAGATATATACTCAGATTTCATTCACACAGAACATATGTTTCTGCATTGCTTGCCCATATAAAAAGCAGAGCCCAGCTGGTGTTTGTCAATATTTTATTGATTGCTGTGGTTGGACTCACTTTTCCATGGATCAACAAGATCTTTTATATAACTCCTGTGTAGCTTGGCTGAGCTGCTGCTCCCAGCCTGCTCACTCCGTGGGCTCATAACGGCTCCTACAGACACATTTAGCTGTTGTGTTTGCTCGCTCCTCCTGAATATCTCCCCCCCTGTTAGCATTTGGATCAGTGGCTCTCCACCGTCTCCCTTCTCTTTCTGTTCATATGTATCTGTGCCTCACTTTTTCTCTCTCTCGGCTCCGTCTCCTCGTCCCCGTGGAGCTCCCGGGCACTTTGGCTCTTAACTGCTCTCTTCCTTTCTCTTTCTCTCACACTCTTCGTTGGCAATCTCACATCTTCTCTCTGGTGTCCCAGTGAGTGCCAGGCAGGGCGTCCCTGGAGTGACCTTGGGGGTAATGAGCTCCTGATCACGAGTCAGGAAACCCGGCATTCAACACCCAACCCACCACCCCTCCCCTCACCCCATGCAACACACAAAAAAAAAAACGAAAAAAAAAAAAACTAGACAGCTATCGCATGCTCAGCCCACAAAGAGAAATAGTATTGGAAAGGCAGGGCAGCGGGGCAGAGGTGCAGATGAAAAGAGCCTAGAGAAAATACTTCTTCAAGCTCTGATATACAACTACCAGACCTCCAAAATAAAGTAAGTGGATTTTTCTTTTCTGTTAACGCACTTACAGATGCATGGCTTTCGTTGGGTAGGTGTGATGGTTTCTTGAACAGACAAGTTTGGAGTTCAACTGTATTCTGTGCAGAGAGACTCGGCAGTACAGGTGATATGAAGGCCATTTCTTGGCGTGTGTGTGTGTGTGTGTGTATCTGTGCGTATGTTGGGGGTGGGATTTATGCGATTTGCAGAACTGCCGATATCAGCCCTCTGTTGCGCTCGTGTTTTTAAATCTCACAATGAGATCATTTTTGCGTGAAGTTGCAAAAGAAACTCACTTAAAGTTTCTTTGGTGATCAAAACGTTGTTTTGCATTTCTGTAATTTTCCCTCACATTTCGCCTGTTTGTTTTACCATTTCATGCTTCACCAGAACGCTTCTGTAGACATGGTCCTAATCGCTGTTTTGTTGCTCTTCCCATTCGAAGCAGATTTTTGCCCCGAGGCTGTTGATAAGAGATAATAAACATATGAAAACATAACAGACTATTAAGCTTAAAATGCTATGAATTATAACTGCAGATGGAAAAGTGTGCTTGTAGACATATTGGGTAAACAATCGGAAAGTCACAATAATCCAGCAGCCATGGGCTATGGACTGTGGTATTAAATCATTAACAGGGCCATCTCCTCAGTGACTTCAAACATCCATATGTTTTTGTTTATTATCGCTATCAGCCAAAGATATGCAAGCCCAATTAAGTATGTCTGTGCATGTGCGCTGGTTTGAAGTAGGCCACTTTTGCCGGGGATGTCGTAATTTGGGTCAGGCCTGACTGGAATGACAAACCCGGGAGCAGCCGTTTTGCATCAGCGCTATGTGGTCCGGCAGACCTTCTGCTTGCGTTGCCATGGCTTTCTTCAGCACTGGTATAGCAACCCGAGTCAGACCAAACAGTGTTCCTCTCTGTTTTATGGGCATTCCTGCTGTGGACAAAAGCTTTCTCCGGCTCATTCTTGCTCAAAATGAGGTGTCCGCTTCATTTCTTTAGAAGCAACACATGGTGTGGTCCTAATGAAAGAGCTGGGGGAGATTAAACACGAGGTGGAGATGAGCTTGAGAAACCAGCTTTGGGTCCGTAAGGAAGTCAGAACACAATGTGGATTAAGCTGGACGACAGCCAGCGGGGCCAAACTCATAAAAGTGCTTAGTTTTTAAATAGGTCCTGGCATTTTCCTACCAAGTTTGCCATGAGGAGGCCATTAAGAGACATTTTACACATTCTGCCCTATTCTCTTGTTAAACGCTTGCCCCGCAAACTTCACCACGTGATCGCGCCTATATGTCAAGACCAAGCACAAAGCCAGTTCATTTCCTTCTGTGTCCTCACAAATGCTTTGAGGAGACTGCTCTCCATGGAGGAGCTGGAGCAATAAGGCATAGAATTGCACTGTTAGGGCCCTGAGAAGTCCACTCCAGGGGGGAGGGAAGAGCCGTGAATGGAGCCAATTCTCATCTATAGGGCACAAGTAAGCGAGGGAGAGAGAGAGAGAAAAAAGGGGTAGGGGGATGAGGACATACACAAAGATCCTCACATTGAGTGGCTGGTTTATTCTTGTGGGGTACGCACTGACCCCTCACATGTGGGATGAACAGAATGAGCCTTGATGGGGTCCGGAGGGCCTCCAAAGAAAGGGAGGACGGGATAAAAAGAGGAGTAGAAGAAAAGAGGAGGGGAGAGATGCCAGTAGAGAGGCCGGTCAGGGAACCATCCTTTATTGCATCCATTTGTACACGTCATATCCGAAAAGCGTCAGAAGTTGCAATAAAGCAGAGCTTGAAAAGGTCATGATACAACCCTAAAGAAGGATTCTGGGGTATTGGATTTGGCCACAATTCCTTTCGGTGATAAGTTAACTGCTGAAATCTGGGAACGTGGTGAAAGGGCTAAAAGAAGAGAGACAGAGCAAGAAGCAATCATACAGGTTTTAATTCACAAGTGACATTTTACAAAAAAACAAGCTGATACATCCTGACATTCCGTTCTAGGCCAAGCTCCAAACACCCTGGATCCTACACTTGCCATTATGCAACTCAGAAGTCTCTTTTGTTAAACCCCTTCCTGCCTGGTAAACAGTGACTATGGTAAACTCCAGAGCACCAGTTTCTATGTTGCAATGTTATTTCCTTCCTCTGAAGCATTCATTCTATTACCAAAAAACACTCGAACACTGGTCTCCTAGTTGAAAGTGCTAAGTGTGTTTGATATTTCACTCAGTTGGGTGTGTACAACATACTCATTCAATGAGCGGTTCAAATAATGGCCACAATAAACTACAATAAACTGTTGTGTTGAAGACAGACCTTCAGGAGAAGCACAGCTGGCCACTGACATCTCCCCTGATCTGTTATTCAGCTGTGGCGATGAGCAGCGTCTGCTCTCCTGATCAATCTGTTATCGGTAACGTGTGGAAATGCAGACGTTCTCATGGAGACGTCAAGCCAGCAGCTATCCCATTACAGCCAAGAGCTAGACAATCAAAGCTGTCTGCAGAACCTCTAAGCCGGCGATGAGAGATTGTTCCTCTTGTGTGGTGTTGGTCCCGATTGTCTGAGGGATCCCATTGCTGGGGCTACCAATGCTTTTGTGGAGGAATTTAAATACACGAGTAAGGGTTTGTGTTCGTGCACAAGTGTCGAGGAATGTTATAAACCTCTCTGTCTTTGATCAGACTCAGACTTCCACCATCTCGCTTTGTGCCCTAAAAAAAAAAGTGCTCCTTTCTTTCCTTCCTTCCTTAGAAGTGTGCAGATTTTCTACTTTTCCTGTGGAAAAACAAATATCTAATTGAGGCCTGCGTCTCTCCGTTCTGCTGTTGGCTTGATCTGGTGTTTGATCCTCGGAGAGCTAATGCTAACCCGAGGCTTTCCATTCCACTGTAATCAGTCAGCTCATTAGTGTCCCACTCCGTCACACAGCCACCCCCAAATACACACAAACCGTCCCCAGGCCTGCTGCTAGGTGAATGGAAGAAGAGAGAGCTAAGGTCACAGGGTTGGAACATAAGTTCTCTACCTACTTGTCTGTGGCACATTTAAACCCACACACTGAGCGGTTTTGCAAGTTTTAGTACCATGCTATTTTGAAATGTTTAAGTATTCTGTCTACTATTCCAGGTATCCGGTGTGAGATGTGAAACTGTTGCAACGGCGTCGTGCAACATTGATTCTGTGTAACGGTGTGGTTGCAGATTACATCTAACTCAGTACCCCTCCGCTCACTCCTCTCTTTCCAAAACTGCAGAATCGCGAGACGTCGAGTGCAAAACCGTAGTAACGTCGTCCAGCCTTGCTCAGAGATTGTCTTTACCACTGTAACACAACGTTTGTATACGCAAGTCGGAAGGTGGCTAGCGGTACCTCGGTTTTCGCACTCTGCGGCTCACGTTACCGCAGTTTCACAAGCGAAGCGTAGAGAACTGCCGCGGCCTTCACTTAACGTAAAGACGCGATAGACTCTCTCCAGGGCCAGTGTTTGGCATGTCCGTAGAAATGTGGCAGTGCAACATGGTGGACTCTGTGAAGAGGACCGGCTCCCTATGCGTTACATGCATAGTCTTGCAATGTAGGTTTACTTACGCAACAAAAGTACTTGGTTAGGTTTAGCAAAAAGAAGTATGTTTGTTATGTAACTGTTGTTAGTTAAATACATACGTTGACTTGGTTGACTTGTGTCCGTTTGACCTGTCCAACCTCCCCTTTCCACACACTCTACATGAACTTTCTCGCTTTTTGTACTGAAGCTATTGATCTGTCAGTCCATTAATGACGCGGATTGGAGTTAGTTGGAAGCCCGAAGCATCTCATACAGACAATTAAAGGGTTGCCTTGGTGCGTCGTATCAGACGCCAAGGGGCACTGACCGACCGGCGGTATTTGACGAGCTGGGAGTAAGATCGGGTTGATTTGTTTAAGAGCGTTTTTTGTCGAAAAGAGTTTTTGCTGTTGAAGAAACGAGGTTGATGGGAGCTGCAAAATCAAAACAATTCACTCAAAGAGGCTAAAAAGTCCAATTGAGCTGAGGGAAACGGCAGAAATTGGTGTTAATTATCTTGTGGTTCATCATTGTGAGTGACTCCTTTAAAACCACAAAAAGAATATTAAACAGCTTTATGATATGTAAGCCAAAAAAGGAGCTTGCATATTTGCGTATAAGCTTGTGTGCCATTTGATGATCTCACAAGCAGCTTAAACACTTCCTGCAGAGTACAAGATGCAGTAGAGGCTTTGGACATAGATGTTGCTGTTGTATATCTTAGGCAAATGTCATACAGGGAATAAGTCCTGAGGGTGTGCCCCCCCCCCCCCCCCCCCCCCCCCTTTAGTTTGCGTGTGTGCAGGCTTCAGAGTGTGAAGCACAGGGGAGTGGGTAGTGTTTGTATTCCTCTAATGAACTGTGGGATGATCGTGTCTCTCTCACGAACCATGTCATCAGAGAGAGAGAAAGCTAGACACTGAAAGGAGGGGAGTAAAAAGAAAATGAGATCAAACTGGATATTAGCATCACGTAAATTCAATGGAAGATGTCATTCTTTGTCCCTCTCGTGATTATTACAGGTGCAGCAGAAATGAAAGTTATTGACTAAGAAAACTCAATCCAGAGCCTTGCTGAATGTCACAGGTAAAACCTGAGGGTGCCATTAAACAACATACAGCCAATATGCTGCCAAATGCTGTAATCTAACTGCTCAATCAATGCAATCTCATTTTACTTAGAGCCACTTCTTTGGCTGCTATGTAGCCGGGAGTGGATTCGACCCGCCCAGTAGAGTTATTAGCGATATTATAATCATTTCTACAGGGAGAATTTTGATTCTTGTAAGGCGTGAACAGTGATAAAAGAGGGGGGGGGGGGGGGGGGGGGAAGCATTCAGAGACGTGTAGCGGCAGGTCGCTCACACTCACACGGATGCAGGGATCCGTTGTGATGTGGCCACTGATGTTCAAATGGAAAGTTAAATTGATCGAGAGCATCGCAGCGCAACACCGTCTGCCACTTAGTATCTGCATTCCGATCCCGCTGCTAATTGGATCGCTAATGGTGAAGATGCGAAGGGATGACAAACTTCTCTAATTAGAAGAGCTTGAATACGCTAAAAAACATTGTACACTCTTTACAAGCAATCTGTGAACATTCTTAATCATAATATCATCATTGTACCATCATTGAGAAGGATAACGTTGTTTCACAGATATGTGCACGATGTGAGAGTTCATTCTCATGCCACCACCTCTTAAACAATGTGTTTAAGGACAATGTTAGGGAGAGCAAGGCATCAGCCAGAGGTGACTACTCGGCTAAAATCAGGAAAACTGCTTTCGGACAATCGGCATTTAATTCAGAGCAGCAGATAAATGGCACGCCCATATCAGAGAATAAACACGCGTCAGTATTTTTAAAACAGCACTAAAGAGAAACCAGTCATGCGATCAATAATACACCTTTGTATGGAACCAACTGTTTTCAACGTGGAGACTATATAATGTATACTTTGTATGACATTGCGATGTATATATTCTTCTACATTCCTCACAGATCCTCACTTATTATTAGGCCTAACTGTGGTTACCAGACTGCTTCAAGCTCCACATCTTCAATACTTAATACCAAAATAATTTTAAACAGTTTATACAGCCCCCAATTGCCAAAGGGGGTGTCTAATCCTTGGCTAAATCTCAGCAGGTTTTAATCTGGCCCAGTGGAGAGATTCTGCAGCTCTGGGATGTCTTCCTGTTTCTCCCTCAAGGCGCCACATTCTGGAGAAAGATTTGGAAAGTTAAAAACCTAAAATGGATGGGCAGAGGATTAGAAAGGCCCACGCTATGGTTGCAACGACCAGGGATGGTTTTATGACCACCCACCAATAAGTGATTAAAAACCAGGATCAGTAATGGTGGGGGTGTGTTCAACAAAGCCCCAAGAGAGAACACATTCAGTGCACTTGTTACTTGCCCTAAATACCGTAACATGTGCGTGCATGTCACAGCTGTCCCCCCTTCGTCGTAACTGAATTATGCATTTTGAAGCTCTGGCTCGAGAGTTTAAAGTTTCATCCACAACGGGAATGGGAAAAAGGAGGGGTGAGAGAGGAGAGGAGAGTCGAGTGTGAAGGAATCAAGGAGAAAGGGAGAGAGGCGAGGGAGAATCATTAGTCTTGACCATTAGTATTCCGTCCACAGCTTGTGCTGTGAGACAGCCGGTCTGTCCAAACAAACAACCAGCAGAGGGGGGATGCCTCATTATTACTTCCTCTCTTTTTTCTCACACGAAGTTCACATTCCATCTGACCACAAACACCGGGCCAGGGCTTTGGCCTTGCCCTCTGTCTCTGCTGGAGTTTAGAAATGTTAGCGGGGCTAGTAAAGCAACAATTCACATGCTGTTCGGTACATGACGAGGACAGTGCAGTGCAAGGCCTCGGGCCTGGGAGAGGGAAGACAAAAACATCATGTGAATTCATAATGTTTAGCCCACTGAGCATTTTTAGATCGACGCCCTCTACAGCCCGATGCATTGTCTGCTGGAAGGGGGTGTCTGTCCACCCTTGAGACGTCCGCTCTTCACACACCTGCCACCTTCCCTTCCCGACAGTTTATCACAGGAAGATCCCAGCGCTCCCAAGCCTTCAGCTAGCACACAAACCTCAACGACTTCGGCAGAATCTGACAGTTTCCATTAAAATATCTGCAAATGTAAATCAGTGCATATTTGCTTTAACTACCTTTTTATATGTATATGTTTGTGAGGAGATGACAAGATTATATAATGAATGGAACATGAGTAACTCTGATACATTGAGACATTTCACTGCTGCATCACAGCTGAGATGGCATTTGTGTCTTTTAATGAATAAATGTGTCTCTTCTGATCCACGTCGTCTTTTTATCAGCCTTTATGGTTTACAGACATGCAATGGGAATATCCAAATGGAATATGCTGTTTACACGCCCCGTATCAAATTCAGACTATTGTCATACTCAGAATAATAGTGGAATATTAGTGTGCATGTGAATGTAGTCATTGAGTGGCAACACCACATTAATGCCACACAACTTTTCCGCTCCAGCTTTTGTCCTTTTCCTTTGAACTTCTGCCATTCCCACTTAGGTCTTTATGCACAAATTGAAAATGGCTACAAAAACAAGTGGACGGAAAAGTACCATGAGATGTCATCCGACACCAGCTGACCGGCCTCTGTAAACGTGTTGCACTGGTTTTTGAGCACAAAGGCTCGTCCCAGGAGCAGCACCCTGAACAAGTGCATGCAAGTACCCTTTCTTTGCAGCTCAGTCTTTGAACCTCTGCCATTTGTACCTTGAAAAGTTCAATCATGTACCCGAGTGACCTTTAAACATAATCATCAGGGGATATAGAGAAAATCAGTTTTGCCTTCATTTGAACAGCCAGTTCACCCTTCACTGCACTTCTATCTGATCCCTCACCAGCTTCCCACCCACCCACGCTGCCAATTGGGGTCAAGCACTGCTGCTGGGAATTGGTCCCTGATCTCCGTGTTTTTCTCCTGTACCAACCAGGTTCCCCGATCAGTGCTGACTTTAAGAACATCACATTTAATAGTCACTTTTAATGGAGGCTGAACTGGCATCCAAAACTACTCTGTACCTTTATGGTTGATAAAAAAAACACACATTGGCTCTCTTGAGGGTCTATTATTTCCAAATCTAATATCTAAGATCCACATTTTTTTTTCCTGACTGCTGCCATGTAAAGGACAAGAGGATGCAAAGGGAAATTGATTGTGTTGTCGTCAATAATTTGTGGTGTGCATACATTTTTTACGAGCATCTGTTAGATTTCTCCACTGATCTATTCACTTTATTGTGAACCGTCTGTGTGATACAATCTAACTACGTGCCAGCAATGCGACATTTCTTTTTATTGCAGAAAATTGTGCCTGACTTTGTTCGCTCTGCAGAGACAAACCGGTTCAACACGAGAGTTATAGAATCAACCGTGTGTCACGTTGGGAGGTGACACTACCTTGATGGCAGAGGCTCGTGTGACACGCATTAGAGTTTAGAGAGCTTGTCGGCCCGACACTCTGCGGCGCTTGTACACGAGGACTCGATGTCTCCTCTGACTGGTCTAATGCTCAGTGGCAAGTTGAAAGGTCCCGTTCAGTGCCCTGGGCTGTGACTGTGGGGCAAGAGCTACTTTCCCCACCGCCTCCCTACAGCCCTTAACCCCACACCCACCCCACAGCTGAGCACAGCCCGCGTCAGAGAGGGGCTTCTGGTATTCGCACGGCAGCTCAGAGTTTATACTTTGAACGGGAATGATCGGATCTGTCCGTGCGGTGAAATGGGCTCCCTCATTTACTTGTAAATTGTGTCACATATTGTATCGTCGCATGTAAATAAAGCTGGAGCGAATAGTCTTTGTGTGCAGATGAATGTAGACGGCGACAACAGCGGGCACACAGGAAAATCTGGTGGGTTGCGTTCCTGATGGATGGAAATAGATTTCTGCAGAGGCAGAGGGTGATGGGGAATGGGATGGATTTGTGAGGTGGGCATCAGCAAACACGCCATTGTGTGTCTGTGTGTGTGTGTGTGTGTGTGTGTGTGAGAGAAACTAAACTAAATGAGTTTGGTTGCAAAATGGGACATTTTGAAAGGAACATTTTCTTTCTTTATTATCCTACCTTTACAGTGAGAATAGATGTTTCCACTCTCTTTAGTGTATGTGGCTTATTGGAATATTGGATTGTTCAATGTCCTATTATATAACACCGCTGCAGCACATAGTGCAGTAAATGAACTGTGGCTTTATTGTATTTTAAATTCATGGTTGCTCTTAGTTTTTTTTTTTGTCTGTTATTCTGCACTCGTTTTTAGCAACTTAACAAATATGTGAAAAGAGATTTACAGAAACCTCTTTGGCTGAATAATCGGTTGTGAACTCCAGTGACGTTCATCGGCCCGAAACCGTCGATGGAACTGCAGACAAAACAAGCTGCAGTCGATTTTATTGTGGAATAAATTAGACGCTGTGGATGCTCGGTATTGAATTCCCATCAGCCTCTGCAGCTGACGTCAAGAGGACCTCATGGACCTCAGGCGGTGGATCTCTGTGGTGCTGCACGTGCCCTCCTCGGTGACTGCTCTCCACTTAAAACTCTCTCAAACCCACACATGCAAGCAGACACCCCTGAGACCATGGTACCAATTACATGACAATCACTACCCCCCCCCCCCCCTCAAGTCAAGGACATTACATATAAAAAGTTATTTACATGTTTACTAAGATAAGTGTTAAAGCAAGATTTCTCTTTGGGAAAAACAGGTGTTTAATTAACTTTCAGCCAGCTGGTGTCAGAGATGTTTTAAAGATCGCTTAAGTTGTTTTCTGCTATAAAAAAAAAAAAAAAGGATGTGATAGACACACATCATCGTTTAATGTTCGGTCGAATAATTGTGCGTTTCAGGTCAGCAAGGCCAGACTCTGTGAAGAATTGTACGAGTTTTTCCAGACTCTACAGGTTATAGACTGGACTTTGTCTTCTTCCGGGGAAACTTAGCAGCGGAAGACAGTGCTAGATGACGGCAATGCGCCGAGGCTAGCCTCCAATTCCATCTCCTTGTGCCAAATGGCCCCAAAGACAATGCAATAAAAGCAAATGATTTGTTTCGGGCAGAAAGTCATGTCCTTGACAGATCAGGGATGTCCAATCTCCCTCTGTCCACCGTTAGTGGTAAATAACTTTCCCCCTGCTTCCTCGATGTCTGGAAATAAGACTGTCACTAGGTCTTGGAATATAGTGCGTCGCTAGCTATGCTTGATTCATTGAGGGTCGAACTGAGGGGCACTATCATTGCAGATGTAGTAAACTATTTAAATGTATGTATCTTATAAAAAAAAGGAGAACAATCCCTTGCATTTACCAATAATACAAAATATATATATATTGATAAAAATAATACCATATACATGTAAATGTGTATATTTTTTGCCACTTGGGGGCAGCAAAGCAAGCCGTAGACATAACACTGACATATCGTCACCTAATAGCTAACATGTTACCAAACAGCTGCCTATTATACATCCCGCAGATGCAAAGCAACGTTAGCATTCATTTCGAGTTGGTTTCTGGCCACCTGACGAATGTTAAGTCCAATATTCACACAACGTTTTGGTCTCCATAAACTCCTGAAGCAAACTCCTGACTCTTACGCTGCTAAATGCTCCATTGAGTTCACCAGCTCGTCGCTTACTTTGTCCGCCTGCTGTTTGGTGTTGGGCAGGTAGTGCCCAGTGGGTTTATAGTTTCTAGTTAAAAGCATGTTTGTCTATAGATAAAGTAAAGTAAAAGGCGTTGTGTCTCATATGTAAGTTTCTCCCTGGCTCACTATATTTTCTGAGAGACAGAAGACTTTTGACATGTTTGAGGGGTTTCCTGCAGTCAGTCGGGTATTTCATGCCTGTTTCGCTGAATGAATTTTGATGTGCTGCTATGGTCCAGGCGTCTTTAACAGTCCCGACAAGCCTTTGTTCTTTCCCTGTTTTTCATGTCTGATCCCCAACAGCCCACAGGGGAAAGCTCTGTCGGCCAACGCGCTCCGAAAGCCTTTCCGTTTGATCAACTTCTAACATATTTGAACAATTTAGGCAGGAGGGAGAGCAGGTAATTCAAAGGCTGCCAAAAGGGTGTTTTGGGTAGATGAGAAGACGAGCAGGCTCACAAAGAGTAGCGAAGAAATTCGGCTTTATCGTTTCTGCGCCGCTGCATACTCTAAAAGTACCCATCAGCATGAACACAAACCCCTAATGCGACTGACATCCTCCATCTCCAAAATAAACACTTGAAATGTTATTCTCTCCCCCAAAAGCATCTATACCTTTCCTCTGCTTCCTTTTCCTCAGGCAACAACTTAGTTCACCCAGTAGAGGCCAGTGTGTAGCTGATGAGGTCATCCACTCGATATGAACACCTCATAGTGCAGAGGGGGGGGGGGGGGGGCATGGATATCATAGTCCAGTCTAAGCAGAATCACTGCGAGGGAATCAATGCAACATTAAGCAGCAGGTAACAAAGAGACAAATTGTGTGCGACAGTGAACATTTAAGCCATCTCCGCCCATTGTTCGAAGGAGAAACACATAGCGAGCGGCAGACAAAAGCCCCGTTCAATATTTCCATGAAAGGGACGTTGATGGTGGGTGTCATTGAATGCAGTTCCTGCAGACGAGAGGTCAGGACCATTGTGGATGGATCATGAGAGCCCTCTGCTGACAGTTAAATCAAAATAAACCAATATCATGAAAAAAAAAAAAGTCCCCTGCTTCCGATTTCTGCCGCACATTAAGAAGAAAAATAGACTTTACTGAATAGGTGTGATTAGATCTGTGGTTGAGTCATCGGAAAAAGGTTACTTTTCCCCACTTCATGTGGAGAATAGAAGTGGGACTGGGAAATTCTAATCATCATTTAGCACTAAAACCTTATTCCAAACACCCACCTACTGCTGTAAAAGAAATGAAGTACTGATTTAGTGATCAAAGGGGAGGTGTGGAAAATAACAGTGTGAATATGCTGAAACTGTTCACAGCCTTGAGGAGTGGACCGGTGATTTATTTTCTTCTTTTATGGTGGACGCTGTGCAACTTTACAGCCTCTTTTTTACAGGTGTGATCCGGCAGAAAGAAAGAGTGATGCTCTTTCTTTCTGCAAAATGAATCATGCAGCCTTTCTTTTTCACTCAAATTGTGACAGATTTTGCCACTTGAATGAAGTCAAATGCCTTATTTCTGATGCACAGTCACCTCTTTGTGTCGAAAAAAAGACAAAAAAAGGTAGAAAACGTGTAAGAAGTTTGTCTGCATTGAAAAAAAATCGATTGAAGTTAATAATTTATCGTTTTGTCTGCTCTATTTCACACCTCAAGTGATTTTATTTATATTGGGAAAAAAGCGAAAGAGCTCTTAATATTTAGTACTTCATCTCATGAGAAAATAAAATCCATTTGACATGTTCGCTATTCGCCCGCGGATTTTGCGAATTAATGTTGCGAAGAAAAAAACAAAACAAAAGCTTCACCTCAAACTCTGTCCGACTATCTTTTAGTTTCAAGACAGGCGTGTTGGGGGAATTTGATGAGACAAACTGCAGGGAGAAGCAAATCCTCGAACCAAAGAGGAACACCGTTATCGAACGCTTGCACCCTGAAACCCCCGTCTGTGCGGGTCGTCCACGTGGGAGCAGCAGCGTGTGAATGAACAGTAACCAAGCAAACATTTCCAACTGGATATGTGAGCCGGGAGCTGGAGATGGAATCCACCACGTGTTGGGCACATGTGTTGCAAATTAAAGGGTCAGTGATTGATGTCTTTGGGAGGAAATAGTTGAAAATTACCACTCATGATTGCCTCCTACCAAATCGTCCAGGTTAGTGATTAAAAGGCCTAAAACCGCTCGGTTGCAGTCATCCCTGAAATAGGACGGAGATCTCGGTAATGCTGCGACTCAAAATGGCTGTAGAGGCAGATTTGTATTGTTATTTTAAAATCAATAGGCTTTTTTTAGGCATCGCTTGTGAGGGGTCTCGACTGGTCGAGGGTGTGCGACGTGCGTCACGTAGGTGTTGAACTGTTTGCTATTTCTCTCCACTGCTGAACGTGTGCCCGGGAGGGAAATGTACAACACATGCTTGCCTTTTGTGAGGCTTTCGTAATCTGCAGTCAAGCTTTGTTCCACTGCCACACAGGCTACAAGGGAACCAACAGGACTGAAGCGCTTCAGCGAAACAAATACACCATACGGTATATCTTTGCTATTCTACATCAGAGACCACATATAGACCTGCACCTTTCAAACCTGTTCCAAGAAGGGATAAAGAAACTCATAAAAGCACCTCTGATTCACAGTACGTGGGCTCAGGAGAGCACCGCTATCGACGTGAGAGGTAAATATATATATATATAGCATGCACTGTATATGTTCTCCAGTATCTAACCCAGCGGTGTGACACTAATATTGTAAACACGACATGTCATCAAAATAGTGGGAAGAGCTGTCGAAACTGTCCGCCGCAATTTGTTTTGCTGAAGTGAGCAACCATCGCCCGCCCACACTTTTCTCAGTTATTGTCTCGCGTCGATGTCAGACGAAGTCAAAACTTCTCATCTTGCGGGCGCGCGTCTCGGTGACAGCGCAGCTTAGCGAAGCCTCGCGAGCTAATGTTTTGCCACCGCTGTCACAACGGCTTCCCTTTTAAAGACGCAAGATGAGATCTGCAGGCATCGTGTGAGGAGGAAGAAAACTTTCCTCCTCACACGAGTCACCGTTATTCTGATCCATAGACCGGTTTAATCAGTCTGTCTGGCAGAAGCTGCCACTGCGTCACAAATCTATTTTGGATGAAATAGATAAAAATATCCTCCAATTGATGAAGGTTATGTCATGTCCTGACTGCAGAGAGCAGCACATACTCTGCATCCACAGCTCCTGTGGCACTTGTGAAATGTCCAACCACTGACCTTGAGGCACTTTTAAGTGAAGAGTGATTGCTGGCTTTAACTCACCTAGATCTTTAGTGGGCATATCTTTTTTTATTATTATATTACGGCTCGGCATATTTTTGACTTCTTACCTGTCCAATTTCTATAAGAGGGGCAATTTACTTCAGTTTTAAGATGGTTTTATAGGTTCATGCTCCTCAGTAGGTTGGAGGCATTGAAGTGACTGTCATGCTGCACTTCACTGCAATGTTATTTGGTTTATGGTTTGTTTGAAATAAAACGAAAGATGATCCGAGGAAAAGAAAGCCACCTGTAGCGGCTCAAACTTCAGGCTAAAACTACAAAAGAGAAAAACCTGATATCTTGAGAATAAATTGCAGAAAGAAAAAGACAAACAGATTTCTGTAGTACCTTGAAAATGAAGCAGAAACACTGACAGTCTCTTACAGTATTGTTCTCCGTCTCGGTTAATCCCGGTCTCATACTCTGCTGTTGTGACCATTAAACCGTCTGTGAGAAACTGGTGTGGGATTACAGGTAACCGGAAGCCTTATCTCTCCACCAGCAGCTGTAGTCGTGCTCCCTCTCGGCCTTGCACTGCGACGCCTGGTTTGGGGGAAGTGGGCGGTAAACCTCTGTGGGGAAATGTTGGCGTGTGTGTGTAGGTGGTAGATTATCAGAGACTGGAATCATAGTTTAAATCCAGAGGATGAGCAATATCTCCTTTCTGGTGTGTGTGTGTGTGTGGTATGCAGTACGGAGTCCTGCTCTGAATCTGAGGTTGTACAGTAAATGGTGATGTACCACGCTTTCAGCCTGCTGTCATTATTATTCAAGTTAGCATCAGAGCGTGCACAAAGGAAACGCGTTGCTGTTTAGTATCACACAGCCAACAGGGGGCTCCCAATTCCGATTTGGAAGGTAAGAAAAAAATAGCAAAAACCTGAATTTTGGCTACTCATAAACAAATTTGGGGATTAATACAAATAATTGGGACGTTTTAACAAATTCTGGTGCCAACATGAAACTAATTTGGGGCATTAGAGGCGTCATTTTATGCTTATCAGAAATGTATAACTGGCATAACAAACTGAGGGTTTGGGGACACCGTGATACATTTCAGAGATGGTGAAACTAGTCGGGGTCACTGTGCCAACATTTGGAATTTGGGACTACAAAAATGAGGCGATCTGAAAACAAGGGTTGTTAAGACAACTTTTTTAACTTAGGGGCACAATGACAAATATTTGGATTATAAGAACAACAGTGTTTGAATATATGTAAGATTAACGTGCACCAAAGAAACATTGAAACAACACGGCAGTGCAGATCAGGGTCATGGATTGGGTCTACAGACTTTGAAGTTTCTCAGCTTCTTACTCAAAGAAAGCTCTGGAGCCCGCAGAAAGTTAAAGTTTTATTGATTTGGTGCAAGTCCTTATGTTGTGATATGACTGCATCAGTCAAACTTTTGTTCTCCGTCCTACTCTATGATCTCCCCGTGTGTCAGGCTGTATGAGAGTGTGTGGGGAATCTTTTTTTCGTCTACTTTATTGTGAGTTCAATGCCAACTTTATTTGAAAAAGTTTTCTTCTCTCAGTCAACTTTTCTGTGAGACAAGATCCAAACGTGAGTCTTGTCCCCTGAGCTGTTAGTTATCTAGTCTGTTTATCACTTGTGATGTAACTTCATAGAGAATGTATAGATTATATGTTGGTACTGCAATGTTGAAGTTAACTTCATGCATTAGGACTGAGATAGAAGCAGCAATACTGAGCAGACGGAGGGACAGCGCAGAAGTGGATTATTCTGCAAGAGTGGTTTGAAAAGTTCCTATAGACATTCATATTCTTGTCTAAGCCGTACAACTTTTTTTTCTCAAACGTCACTATTGGAATTTATTGTAAATGCAGTTCCAAATAGACCTCAGCCTCCATTTCTTGTGCAGATGAGGTGTTCGCTTTATGGATGAACTGAAAATGCCGATGCAAAATCTAAAATCATGATATGAGTGACTTCCCGGCTTAAAGATTACCGACATACCGTGATATCCACAGAAACAAGCATGATGGCGGGTCACTTGGGTTTGCAGCATTGTTTACCTCATTCCACAGTCACTTCTCTTGAATAAAGCTGTCACTGCCGTTCAGCTCCAGTCTGTTTACAAGCAAAATTAAAAACTCAGTGATATGAACGGCAATGCTCAAGTGGACAGAAATACAGCAGAGAAGAGAATAGATAGAGAGAGAGGCAGACAGGTTGGAATAGAGAGAAGGAAGCAGGACGGCTTAATCAACAGGCGGACAAAGCTGCCCACGCTGTGTGCAAAGGCTTTCTCATCCAGCACACTTTAATGAACAAGTGACTCAAGGTGCTTTCAGCGGGTTCTCACACACACAGAAGCACACTCACGCAAAGATAAATGTTGCCTATTCAATTAGACAGACACCTCTAAATTGGCGCCATTGGAGAGCAGACAGGAGACGGCATCCGGGAGAGGGAGGCGCTGACTGCTGATGCTAACAGGCGTGGGGGCTTGAGGGACGGTGTTCGGTTTCTGGGCTGTCAGCGGCTGCCATGGGGGGGGGGGGGAAATCAGACTGCACAGGTCCAGCAGCCAGACAGCCAGGATCTAAAGGGAACAAACCCAGCTATTTCTAGCAATCAAAAAGCAGCCAGACAGGGAGACCAGCGCGAGGAGCGGCGATGAGACGTCCCCTGCAGCCAGGCTGTGCACAGGTGATTCAGGAACGGAAGATTAATGGTCGGGATGAGAACAGGCGACTGTATAAATACAGCAAACCCATATCAGCGTGATCTAAAATGACCAAACCTGCTGACTCTAAACACTCACACAGTGTAGCCTTTTTCAGCATATTCCCTAAATGCTGCCCCCTCTATCAGCGTTTAGCCTGTGAACCCTTTTAGTTCTGACATTTCGCACAAGGAAAAACCATAATACTCGTGAATACTGTTGCAGCTTGAGTCAAACCTAATATCAGTTTGTACGAGAGTGAGAGCCCTTCCAAGAATCCGTGATCTTGCCGTTGCACGAATGAACTCAAGTTCGTCCAAATGCTGAAATATTTCAATACATTTTGCAGCAGAAAACTAGCAGAATTTGACCAATAACTGCATTACTTTGCATAAACACAATTCATTTCAGATTCCAAAAATGAGATGTGGGTCCCCCCTTTGAGCCCCTGTAAGTGACCAGTGTGCAGGATTTAGTGGCATCTAGCTGTGAGGTTGCAGATTGCGATCAACTGAATACTTTTCAAGCACTTTGGCGGCCTTCAGGTGCACTCAAACTACACATTTGTGATCAGAGCTGCTTTTTGCAATCCATCACAGCGTCCTAACTTTGAACACTCTCTAATATTTGTTTGGAATGTTTACCTCTTGACTCAGTCCTATAACAGGTTGTTTTTCTGCGGTATTCTACCAACCCATCTCCACTGAGAAGAAGCTCTTATTGAAAGTTTAACCCACTGGTGTGGCTCCCCATGGCTCTCTTTGTGCAGCCTCTTTTTTTTCCCCATATGAAAAGATGGCTGAAATATTACAAAGCTGAATAGATATAAAGAGAGGGAGGGAGTGGAGTTGCATTTGCAAAGGAAGTTGAATATAGTCTTGTTTTGTGGTATAATCCTAAAAAAGGAGGGTAATTGATAACCACTGGAGTTTGTCGTACCAGAGACAGCATGGGGCTCCTAATGTTCTCATATGAGTGCCAATAATAAAGAAAAAGGGGCCACAGAGATGAGTGGGAGGATAAGCGACGGAGTGGGTGTTTGCAGGCGCAGATATAATAGATATAATATGATCAGCGTAATGGAGGCATTCATGCATAAATAGACGTCTTCAATTTCAGCTGTTTCAGCTCCGGTGCTCTCACAGAGCCGTTTGTTTGTCATCCTTATTGTGTTTTTATCATTAAACAAGCACATCATTCTGAAACCGCAAACTGAGCTCACTTTTCAAGACTTGGCCTCAAACACAACACACACACACACACACACACACACACACACACACACACACACACACACACACACACACACACATGCTGTTTTTGTTCCGGAGTGCGGCTCCCTGTGGGCTCCTCCAGGGCTGTTCTGAGAGATAGCGGGGACCCTCTCCACACACTCTCTCCCCCACTGTCCGACCTTCACAAAACACAAGTCAGTAAACGTGTGGCATTTTCCTCTAATCATCTGCACCTTAACACATGAGAAATGGTGGCGCGCCTCAATTAAGGCGTCCAGCGGCCTCCATGAGAAACGATTCACTTTTCTTCAATAGCAGTCATTATCCCGGAGGTATTACTGCACAGAGCAGCATTTTCTTAACCTGCTCTTATATGAGTTATGTGTGTATCTATTCATGCTGTAACCTTTCACACAAGCGGTTATACTTTCTCCCCCCAGTAATCCGTTTTTCTTATTGTATGGCTGCATTAGGGAGCTTTATGCTTGACTTTACATTGTCTGTTTTTTTTCCCAAAGGCCCCTCCTCTAGTCAATACACTGAGAAACTCCTTTCAGTATGCCCTGTGTCGAGGTGAAGCATTTGCTCCTCTTCTGAATCGCAAACCACTGAGATGGGAAAGCCACTCAGAAGTGGATTTTTCTGCCCGTCTTTTCGCAAGGACATAGTGCTGCGTTCGCTGTCCGTCTCTACAGATAAACAAACAGTGAACCGTAAAGAACAACCTGTCTGTGTTTTCCTTTGTTTCTGTTTTCTAAACATCTGACATGGCTTGAAGCAGAAATGTTCATCCAAGAAGAGAGATTTCTGCGCGAGATGTTTTAAAAAATTCCCTTTCTTCATTAAGTTTACCTGTATTTGCAGGTAAGGGTCATGAATTATGCAAGAAAGAGGCTACAGGCCTCGGTCAAACCGAGAGCTCGTTCCCGTCTGTCCTGCTATCAGGGTTGGTTCCCCCTTACTGAAATAGATCAATAGTTATGTATTGTAAGACTGACTCAATGCACAACCCCATACATGTACAGACATATACATAGACCCCCATATTAAAATGCCGACTTTGCAGAAATAAACATGTTTACAGTCGGGTTTGGTCTCTGTAGCTATATATCCATGTCATGACAACTTTTCGGCAAATACATTTTTGTATAACTCACCCATTTGAATTATATTAAGGCTTAAGCCAACCAAAGCAGTAGTTTTGGATCGTTTAGTCAAACAATGAGCTGAAACTTGCTCTAGAGCTCCATTAAACCAAGAAGAGCGGCAGATTTGGGTGATAATTCTCCGTAGGCTCATCACTATAAGCGACTTCTTTCACATCGTCTCATTTGTTACAAAATATAGATTATAGTTTCTACTAAAACCGGATATGCATGCATGATATTAGCTGCTTCAAGTGTTTTAAATGGTCCGTATTACCCAAGTCAAAAGGACAAAAAATATCCTAAATAAATAAAAAACCTCATCTCATATTGACTCTTAGTGTTGCCTGATGAGTGAGCTGAGAAGGACTTGAAGTGATATTAGAAGAATACGTGTGTGCTATGATAATATTTGTGTTCATCATTAACACACCACAGAGGGGCTGTTGCTTGATTACATGCTCTGAGTGGTAATGGTCGAAATCTTTTTTGTTCAGCCAGTCCAGTTAAAAACACAAGTGACTCTCAAGGGTCTTATAATTGATTCATTAAACGTCTTACTCCATTGCCTCCTGCCTTTGTAAGCAAAGGATCTCATAGTAGGCCGATGGATAGATTCTCTTTTATGTACTCGGCAGGGATTACGTCAGTAACCAGAGAGATGGGGAGCGTTTTCTCTCTGGCGGTGGATCGTCTTGTGTGTATTTTCTGCAGCAAACAAGGAATCACTGAAGGTCCATCGATTTGCGGGCAGTATTGGCTTTCCTCTTTGGTTACCTTCGCCAGGAACCCACAGCTGTGTCTGGATCAATGGGGGCAAATGGAGGGTTTGATCGGACTAATTCTCACTGGCTCATGAGCCGCACACTGCTGGTCACTTGGTGTTTCTAATGTTTCAGCTAAAGAAACCCTCAAGGTTCAGTTCTCATGTTGCCGTCTTCGATTTTACACTTAACTATGTTTCTGACCTTAATTGCGAGCAGTTGCTAAATGTGTTCATCTTTGGCTCCTCAGAGTAAATCGATTAGTCGATCCACAGAAAATTAATCGGCAGCTACTTTTGATAATCGGCCCAGTCATTTATCGAGCAAAAAAAACCAAACATTATCTGGTTCCAGCTTCTCAAATGGGATAATTTGCTGCTTTTTTTTCCAGTTGTATGGTATTTAAAATTTAATATCTTTTAATAATGAGGCACAAACCTCTTCTTTTTCTCTTCTTTGTGGCTTATATACATATACATAGTGGAATGAATAGTTTAAATGGTCACGATCACAGTTTTTAAATATGTGACACACTCAGAAAGTGTTCTAATTGTAATTGATGTGGATGTCACATGAACTACAATCGAGTTGTGCTCGACACCCCAAAAGCAGAACAGAAACTCATTAATTTAGCAATTTTTGCAATTTTAAACTCTTACCACAAGGTCTGAGGCATTAAATGACTTTTTATCTGAAGAGTTTCCACTCACTAAACCTTCAGGTATGGCAATATCCTGCAACAAATATCTAGCTTACAATCTGGGGACAGGTTGAGCGATGATTGATGATGCCTTTTCTTTTTTGGTGTCCGGCTACTTGGGGTACCACTTTTAGCAGAACATTGAGATATACGTCTAAGAAGTTTACAAAATTCATCAGTGTTTTTCCCTGAAAATGAAATGGATTTCCTGCAGGACAAACCACCAACGTCTCTGTCGGTGACGATGAAGGATGATGCGGCCCTGTGGGTGAATTGAGCTAAAATAAACAAAATAAATTAATTTTGTCAAACTTTGAGCGTACGAGTCATTAGAAAAAGTCCTTTTACTCTCTGTCACCAAGTGTCGAGCTGTAGGTGTGTCTGGCTGTTAGAAGTAGATGTCCTATAAGTTGGCGTTCCCCAGCGCTTCTTATCAAAGCGTCACACACGATAGTCAAACGCTCCGATCCACCCAGACATCCATTATCCTGTCATGCTCTGGAAATAGGAGCAACATGGCAGCCAGAGAGACTTCCATTTAATGTATTGACCTGAAGAGGAGGAGGAGCAACCCGTCGTCTCATAGGAATCCGTGGCTTCAGAGGAAATGGTTAATTCACTTCAATTCCACGACTTTCCTTCCTTTAAGCCACTGTATGGAGCGCTCACTCAAAGTCATCAACCCCGTCCCCCCTTTTTCATGCCTGCACTGCGGCAGCCCAACACTTTCTGTGTGACTTAGAGGAAAAAGGTTTTCTTATCTTTTTTCGAAGACCACAATGCCTTTTTTCTTGGAAATGATCTTTATCTGGGTGCTTTCATTGGGTTTTCTTCCTGAACTCATTATATGCGCTTCTAACAGTTGGGATTCTCTCATTTGTTGCCTTCCTTTCTGAGGTTATGGAGATGAATAGTTTGGAATTCCTTAGAAAGTCAACATTGAAAAAAAAACCTCCGAGATGGAGTCTCAAGTATTTAATCAAAACAGGGTTTGCCTGCACGCTGCCACAGTCGGTAAAATATAAAATCAATGGTGTGAAGGTTTCAGACGACTTTCACTACAGGCGCTGCCATAAGGCTCGTTATGAGTTTCTAAGAAGTGCTGTGAGACATTAAATCCCAGGTAGAATGCGCCACAATAACGTTCAATAATTAAATATGAGGTTTGAATACCTGATTTAAAGTTCACCGTCCTATAAACAGACTTAACTTGTGTGCAGTCTTCAGTGAGTGGAATGAAAAGTTGTGAATGCAAGTTCCTGACACAATGGGATGGGGGCAACGAGGGGCTCAGAACCAGCTCACGATTAATTAAAAAATGACAAATGGGATATTATTTCACGACTAGGATGAACCTTTCTACAGGAATCTGAGCAGAGAGGAGTCTTTTTTTTTGGCATCGACACTTGGTAATTGCTTCAGTGTCATGCGGTCGCTCCTCTCAGAGAGTGCTGGTTGCAAGAGGATTTCTCCCTCTCTAAAAAAAAAAAAAAAAAGGAGGAGGAGAGGGGAGGAAAGTCAAATTGAGTGGGTTTTCTGCAACAATTTCATCACAGTGCATTAAGGCTGGTGATAGTGACAGTAACAGCTTCCTGCTGATCCAGAACCAGCTGGAGGATGAAATAATAAAAGGAACTTCTGACTCTGATTATATGGAGGATGTTTGATTCTTTAAATCCTTAAACCTGCGACGAAATGTCAGCAGCATTGTGCAAACAAAGAGACAGACGACTGATCACATTTTTTTGCGTGACAAATCGTAGTACAGTGGCAATTTAATCCCAGCCATCTAGCTCCTTTCTCGCCTTTCTGGCAGCAGGTGTAGTCTTTACTTGAGCAACTATTGTAGAATTCTGTAAGCCTGTCCCAAAACACAAGTCTCTTAAACTACAAGCCTCTTCTGGCAGCTGAAAAGGGAATACTGATAATGGAATCTTTGCCATTTGTGGTTTCAACATCAGTTGCATGTATTACATTGTGTTCTTAAGAAAAAACAAGACCTAATAGTCTCTACATGGTGCTTTTAAAAAAGGTCAGTATCAGCACCAATACTGAGCATTTCTTCAAAACCTTCCAATCAACCCTCAAAAACAATCTAAACATGTATAATATGAAAGAAAATGTGTAGGAATTGAAGCAAACGCTTCTTTAAAGACAACATTTTGCTACATTGCAGCCTCAATCTCAGGTTGTCAGTAAGGGTTGACTTCGCTTCACTCACAAAATATCTTCTTTTGATTTTTGACAAATCAAACTTGTGTGTTGGACTTTATCTACACTTGACAAGGTCTCACAGAGATTGACAGCAAATACAGCCGTGACTGACAGTGTAGCGGCAGTGCAGACAATCAAAATATGAATATTGGAATCCAGCACAGTGGAAATTCCCCAAGCGATTCTTCTGTCCCATGAGACCGAGGACTATTGGCTGAATGTGTCAAGTCAGGCACATTTTAGAGATTCTTAAAATAGATCATTAATCAACATATAAGTGGAGAAGTGACACATGACATTCCAAAGAGACTGCTTGATTGCGCTGAAAAGCACACGCTGATACCGCTGTAATTGTGTAAATGAAGCAGGGTTCTCGTCTAACGATTGTCTCGTCTCTCTTTCAGAATGAATGGACAGAAGCAGTGGACGCGGGTGGCCGTGATGGCACTCCTGGTGCTAACGGTGATGGCAGCTGAAGGCGGCAAAGCAGAAAAACAAGGTGAAGCCTAGAACAGTTTCTTTGAATATGTAAAAATCAACACAATCATCTATCTCTGCAGGTTTAGAGTTCCTTTACACAGTGTAGTGATATCAAACAGAAGCACCACGATGTTCACATACAATCTACAACTTGTGATTGAGAAGCATTGTCTGTCAATGAACCTCATCAATATAAAAAAGACTTTCTCCTAATGCAGCGCTATCACCCCCTCAGAATGCGTAGACATGTTCCTCTTAACAGCTTATTTATTTGGACACAACTCTTGAAAATATTTGAAAATGAAAAAAAAAGCCTTTGGGGTTGAAGTAATTGGTCTCCCTTGAGAATTTACCAGAAACACATAGCGTGTTAAGAAAACTTACGAGTCCACATAACTTACGAGAAAAGCAAAATAAGTCAGATAATTCCCACTTGGGTAAAAAAACAACAACATTTAACTAATTTAAATCCGAGAAAGAGAGTTACTTTTAATTGGAAATTAGCACAAGCACTAAACTCATTACATCTGCTTTGAAATAATATCAAGAGGGGTAAATATCATTATAGACACTGCAAGAAGCAGTCGCCATTTCTTCTTTTAATAAAGACAAATGTAAAACATTCGTTGTAACCAGAACTGTAGATGTGAGACTGCGTTGCCTTATTTGACATAACAATTCATATTTCACGTAATTACAAGGCCTATACAGCAAAATGACTGGTGTACGTTTGTGATCCTACAGGAAAGAAGGAGCGCAAGTCAGACTGTGGGGAGTGGCAGTGGAGTGTGTGTGTAGCCAACGAAGGCGACTGTGGACTCGGCTCCAGGGAGGGAACGCGCACCGGGACCGACTGCAAGCAGACCGACAAGACCCAACGCTGCAAGATCCCCTGCAACTGGAAGAAGAAGTTTGGAGGTCAGGGAGAACGCAGACCTTTTGAAGGTCACCCACTCGTAAAAAAAAACATTGCTCCACAGCACTAAGGCCCTGTTTCAGACCAGGAATTAATATGGGTGATATGATCACGAATGGACAGTACAGTACAGATCTTTAACCATTCTAAAATGTCGATACTCTGCAACCACTAACGAGCCAGAAAACGTCCTCCTTCCTTGGCTCCTACCCCTCTCTCACCCCACATCTCCTTATAATGTATGCTGGCCCGTCACTCACACAAACAATGGTCCCATTTTCACAAAAGGAACAATTAAGCTGGCTAATTAGAGGTACAAAATGTCTGCTGAGGAAGTGATACATCGTCATGGAAAACGCAGGAATAATCATCTTGCTTTGTCATTTTGTTTTTTTGGGCTAAAGACTGTGCAGCCTTCACAGCTGAAATGTCTCGCAGTGACAAGCCAGAGGGACTTTTGTTCCCCCAGTAAGGCCTGTCAGGCACGAGCCTGCTGCTCTGCAATGAGCCTGTCACGAGTGATGAACACACTGCAGGAAATGAGGGTCCCGCTAACTCGCTGTATAGATTATAGCAGCAAAACTTTTGGGGTAGTTGCAATAACTTACCCCTCTTCTGTTGTACATGTAAAGAGTGATACTGAGCAAGTCCCTTTTTCATTTGACACAGAGAGAGTCCCTATATCTATATATTTGACCTTTTAGGTGATTGCATCTTACTTATATTAAGTGTTATCCTATTTTGTCAAGTAAAAAGACAAATATACGTGGTAAGATTTTGAGTTTTAGGTGTGAGGATTTTTCTTGCAATCTAAAAGACAAATATCTACTGTAACGTTTGTTGCCCACGCCACACAAAATGTGTCCGAATTGGTGTGAAGAGACCCTGCAATTTAACCATGGTTAAGATATGAATCAGCATGCTGCATTAATATTATTATCATGTCAAGATCCTTGTAACAAAGTGTGAACTGGGAATCATGGGGCTTTCTCTGAGAGTCTTTCTGGACTCCGGATACATGCGTAAAAATGGGGGAAGTGAGTATAATTCCCCAATCGTGAGTATTCTATGACCTTAGATTCTTCTACTTAAAGTATTTGAAACTGGCTTTGACATTTTTCAAAGGCGGGGCAAGATTCTAAATGATCAATCATCCTCTGTTTCGATGAAGGTTGCTTGTAAGTGGGTGTGTCCACACAGCTACAACCATGTTTTGTGCCTACTTGTATATACGACACCTTTAAAGAGGACATGGGCTGCCTGTGAAATTCCCAGGAGCCAGCCAGGAAGCTCTCTCTCGCTCTCTCTCTCTCCCTCTCGGTCTCTCAGAGACAAATTATAGAGGCGAAGGTTTTTTTTAAAGTTGGATGCTCAGGAAGTCCCTGTAGGATTCTTGCAACAATGGCCCCCGTCACTCCCTCCCCTCCCCCCCCTCCCCCTCTCTGTCCCTCCTCTCCTCACCCCATCTCTGATGAGCACCTGGGGATCTCAGAGGCAGTGACAAGGGGTCCGACGCTTTCATGTGAGAGGAAGCTGACGAATGAGTGTCACAGCCTCGAGGGAGCCCGACTAGAGTGGCAACAAAATAATGGAGGGAGATGTGAGAGACATGGACATCTAGTACACACACACACACACACACACACACACACACACACACATTTCCCTAACATACACAGGCCACGGCTTGCATCCTCTGGGGTTGAGTGGGTAACATTTTGTATAAAATGAAAGCACATTTATTAGAGTTGCTGATAAAAGTACTTTCACTTCTCTGCTGCCAAGATTGTATCAGTTTGTTATTTCCAGGATGTACAGGAGCCAGGCTGCTTTTGATTACATTCATCTGTTAGCGGGTTTCATTATATACGAAAGACAGGATCAGAACTGTGAAGCACCATCTGCTGCTGTTAGGGAAAAAAGCTAGGAGCATCTTTTATTTTGATGTTAATAAGAGTGTCTCTTGATATGGTTTTGTGGCTCTTGGACAGTTTCTATTGATAGGGAGGGGATAATAGCCAAGTAAATGAAAAGCATTCATCAAACAACCATTCAAAGTGTGTGACTCACAACTCCTCCAGCTCATTGACTGATTGCAATTACCATGAAAAACAAATATAGATGCTGCACTGTGTCCGGTTTTACCAGGTTCTCTCTCCTATACTATGCTTCCTCACTCAACAAAAGCACCTAATGAAGTATCTGCTTTCTTTGTGTGCTGCAGGGGAATGTAAGTACGAATTCCAGGCTTGGGGGGAGTGCGATCTGGCGACAGGCAAGAAGAACAGGACGGGCGTGCTGAAGCGAGCGCTCATGGATGCGACCTGCGCCGCCACCGTCACAGCCACCAAGCCCTGTGGGAAAATCCCCAAGACTAAGCTGCAAGGTAAACCGAGAGGAATACATCGCCACGAGATAAAATGTAACTCTCACGCTCATGCTGTTCGGCAACCGCGGGGGTGCACTGTTGATGAATCACTCTGTGTCCTCAAAAAATATGACGCGAGGTTCTATGCACTCTAACAAAAGATGGGATATTTCACCGTTCAATTTCAGAAGCTTAAACACAACCTCAAAAATTCAGGATGGCAACTTGAGTCCTTTAATATCTTATCGTGTGCCAACTGACTCCTTCCTTTTGTGTGCCCTGAGAAAGATGACTTGTTCTTTCAACCACATTGAAGACATCAAGGTATCAACGCTATTTTTGTGGACTTTATTAAGTCCTATTCTGTATGGTCTCTTTGGCCCAGATGTCAAACAAACAGCAGACTTCTGCAGAAGTCCCAGACGTTCCTCTCCCGCTCATGTTAATCTGTCGATCACCTGAGTCCATCTTAACAAACGCAGACACGCTGTTTTGGTTCGCTCAGAAACGGTCCGAGACTACCTTTTTGCAAGCGGTCTTGGACCGGTTGTTTTGGTCCGCACCACCCCAAACACGCCGCGACAGAGTTCGATGAAAGCAGACTTTACAGGACTTGTTCGTGGACTTTGTAATGTAAGCTTAAAAGGGATTAGTTGCAACATAATGTTGAACCCTTGATGCAACACAGTCGTCTTTTTGGACTAGTTTGAAAGCTGGAAATGTTATTTTTTTGTTATATAGAGAAATCACATGTCCGTGGGACGGTTTGGATCAAAAGAAAGAGACAAAGTCATGATTTACGTGAAGAAGCGCTCCAGTACTTTCTTGCACTGTAAACAGTTACAGGGAATGTTAAATTGGTTGGTTTGTTTAATTAATTATAGCTGAAGGGATGTTTACCACTGACGTGTCTCTGTTTATTCAGTTGAACTGCTTCCCGGTGACAAGCTTGTATATTTTGCGCCGTTTTTGACGTTTGTATGTTTTAGCTATGACACACAGGTGAAATATCTGAAATACAATATTTTAATTTAATTTCTCTTTGTGATAGACGTATTTATCTGGTCTCCTGGCACATCTCAGACCGACTTCTTTGTTCAATCCCACAAGCCCTGGCAAATGACTTTAATCTCAGGCAATGCCATCAGCATGATGGAAATCCACCTACTTAAGTGCTAGGTTGAAGCATTGAGTGGCAGTGTTAAAGCAGAGGTGTATAGGTTAACCCACTATTCAGTTGTAATTACATGCTTTGAGCGTCCTTTGTTCACGTCAAAGAACCCAAAGTCAGGGAGCTTCTACTTCCTACATTCTACGAGAAATGGGCAGTTATCCTAAAAATGAAGTCGACACAAGATTTGAACTAATGGGAGAATATTAAATAACCATGTGGGATATATTACCGTCTGCTTGGTGTAAAACCGGTGATAAGAAAGCCGTTGGTTCATTCCAAGTGAGGCGATGCCCTTTGTTAATTCTGGAAACAAGGATGTATGTGACCCGCTGTGACTGTCCCATTGTCCAAACAGGATTATAATGAGTGCAAAATTGCTGCCAATGGTCATAAACCGTTTCCTTATCACACTCAGCAGACGACATGTGTGCACACACCGGTTTTGCACACGGAGTTTGCTTAACCCTACTGTCACTTCATCAAACAGCCACAGCCAGGTGAAGCACATTACGACGATAAAACAAATGCTACATCTTTTTTTTATTGTTTTACTTCCAGGATGTCTGCAGCTTCAGTGCTGCCAACTGTTACACTCGTCTGTCTGCTCGACTGTTCGTCTTAAGATGTTATGCCAAACTCTATTTGACTTTCAAAGGAGGAATCTGCGTTTAATGTTTCACTCCGGTAGCAGATCATTAATGCATTGTGACAGGAAGACGTTTCTTGAGGAACTGTACTGTATTCGCCGTCTGTAGCTCTCCCATACTTTATAGAGAACACAGTATGTTGCTGCTGCTCAAATATAAATAGATGTATATGGATTTAACTTCACTCCCAACTTGTCAAATATGGTAGCTTGGTCAGTGGCCGTACGCTTCAAACTGTGAAGCTCTAAGTACCCCTCTAGGCATCAGTCGTATGTGTCAGTTTTCGCTCGTTGCATACGTACCGTGTCTTTTCAAAATCAATGTTTTTTTTAAAGAATGTGGGTTGGGTTAAAATGCAGACTATGTTACATAACCAACGTAATAACGATGCATTTTGTCACGTATATTAAATTAAGTAAAACTATTGGTTTCACTGAGGACACAAATGGCGGTCTCCTGGGTGAAAGTCCTGTGTTTTTTAACCCAACCTTCCACGTGTGCGTGACCAGGTGTTTGGTTTGCAGCAATGTGTGTACCTGCGCGCAACAATTGTAATGAAGGCCAGATGCGTGGATGCAGAGTGACAGTCTAAGAGGTGTGAGAGCCGAGGGCAGCAGAGAAGCAGAGCGAGGATGACAGTGGCCGAGATGAAGGGAAGCAGTCGGAGAGAGAGAGAGAGAGAGAGAGACAGACCCGCTTTCGGAGCAATGTGATTGCATGATGCGCGGCGTGATTTTCGACGTCTGCCAGTTGGAAGATAAGCCCTGGGAAGCAAAGAGGTTACTGGGGGAAAAGAAAGAGGGGGTGCTGTGCACACAATGAGGTGTGTGCAGGAAGGGGAATTGTGTATGGTAGTCTGTGTCAGGGGATGGCAGAGATACAGTCCACAGCAGCGGGATCACCGAGCTTATGAAAAAAAAACAGAACCAGAAATGTTTGTCTTTGGCGTGACTGAGACGGAGAGGCTATCTAACCCCCGGCTGTGAGTACAGATCTGCCCGGCCAAATCTGCAATTCTGAACAGCCACCTTGGGTTGTGAGATAGGTTTCCCTTGGCTGCAGCAGGTTGCTGTGAAGGAGGCAGCAGCTGCCACTTGCACATTCTGCAGGAAACAATGCTAAGAGGCGCGTTGGGAGCGATCGGAGATTCAGAGTTGCGTGTCTTTGCTGTCTAGCCCAGGTGAAACACAGACCCCGCGGAGCGAAAAGAGAGAACAAAGAGTGACAGAAGTGAAACATTATGAATGCCTGTAGAAACCTCAAGGTCCCCGCCTTCTCTTTCAGCAGAACAGGAGTGAGCAGCGTGTTTGGATGCCAGAGTTGATTTCAGGTTAAACAAAAGGCTTTTGTAGCTAAAATATGGCGTGTCTGAATTCTTTGTTTGTGCCATTCTTTCTGGACAGACAGGTGGTGTTGTGATTTTAAATCAAAAGACATACATTCAGAGCCACGCAGAGTATTATTATTATTACGCTCACTCCTGATTCCTGCCTTACAAAGGCAGAGAGCCGTGACTGCAGAAGGTTTGATGTTTGTAGGCTGGCCAGCCAAACTAAATTATAGTGGTTTAAATGTTTTTTCTATCTGTTGTCATGTATGAAAAGGACCCCAAATGAAGACTGTAAGCGGACTACACTGTAAGTGTGATCACTATTAGTGGTTTACACTGAAAAGTTACTACGTGTGTCAAATACATTAACTGGAATACTGAAATGTTGGGATTTGTTCCAGTGAAGGCAGCAACGGCCTGATTATAATTGTGTGTCAGCGGCAGAGAGGAGAGCGAGCAGCGCCATGTGATGTGCAAATGCAGCAGAAAGTACTCCAGCCATACACAAGAGTCCCACATCTCACATATGGAGAAAGATGAGAGTGAATCCATTCTGCCATCTCTCTCTCTCTCTCTCTCTCTCTCTCTCTCTCCCGGGAGCAGAATGTGCTGACTAAAACAACAGCGGGACAGAAGAAGAAAGAAATAAAAAAAAAGGAGAGAAAACATTCAAACAAATGAAAACAAGCAAGCAAATGGATTGGAAGAGCAATTTCCGTATTTGCATGGGTGAAAGCACGTTGCACGTCAAAAATCTTAATGCTCATGGAAGTTTGCAGCGGATGGTGACTTGAACAGATTCCTAAAAAGATTTCCTCACAGTGCACAGTCAGAATGTTAAAAGGTTGAGACCTCATTGAGTAAGCGTTCCTTGTCGCTGTTCAGAACTGCTTTCCGGGCATGTCATTAGAGGACTTGTGGGGGTGTCCTTTCAAGCTAATCCATTTCAAACTAAAAGTAATTCAGGTCTTTAGTCTTTTCTTATATCATCACACTGCATCTTTTTTTAAATAAACCACTGTTATGTAAAGTCGGCTGAGTTGTGAACCTAAACAAAAGCGATGTGGGAGGATCTAAATTTAGTTTAAAGTGCAACAGCGAGAACTTGTTTTGGATTAGGTCTAAATAAAAGGGTTGTGGATTATCCAGGCCGACATCTGTTCAACATTTAGTAAAATGGAAAGCTTGCTAGAAAACACTTAGAGGTTAGTCATGCCAGGCATTTAAAAAATATAAACTTGATGGTCAAACCCACTGAGAGGTACAGACGTTACTAGCACATACTTTTATTCACAATTTTTGTTGTAGTACTTTTTTCCAGCAGCCATTTTGACTTGTAATTTCTAAGAAAAGCAAAGGTTGCCAAAAATACCAATTATGGCTTCATTCTATTCAATTGTCCCCATAAACCATGTGACAGACTGACCTCTAATTCCTTTGTTCCACTTCCTTGTCTGTCTCTTAAGGAAAATTTTGAGATTGATACCACCATTCTGTCTGTACCCTGAATATTAAGCTACCGTTAGCTGCTAAGCTAAGTTAGCTACATGCTAACTTTGCTCTGTACGGAAGAAACAAAATCCCCCAAAAGTCCCAGCACTTGTCAAATAGCATCGCTTAGTCAGTGGCCCTGAGCTTTCTAAGTTTCTGCTCTTTACAAACATAGTGTCTTCTTCAAAATAAACTTCTAACGTAGGTTTACTTGTTGTTTACGTTTACTTATGCAACAAAACTATTTGGTTAGGCTTGGAAGAAGATCATGGTTTGGGTTAAGATACAGTAAGTATGTTTGTTATACTCATGCTTTTTTACTTAACTGGTGTTAAAAAAGTGACACGTAACAAAACTACAGTAAAATAAGTCAACATTGACTTGGTTATACACAGGACATGAACAGCTTGGTGACAGTCCTGTGTTTGTTTGACCCATCCTACCTCGCTTCCCATCTGCCCCATGTGGACCATCTTGAAATTAATACTACATCACCTGCTCTGACCTTCTAATTATGCGGATAGGTTTACATTTGAGCTGGTTCGTGTCATGCAAACACTAAAGTGTACTTTGTGTTTTATAGTTTATATTGAAACTATCACTAAATCTGCTGACAATACATCCAGCTCCAGTGTAGATAGTAAGGGAAGAGACAAAAACAACCAAGTGTGAGCACTTCCTCTTTTTTGAAAGGCTTAACTTCATTATCAGGACCCTGAAATGGATTTGAACAAATGTTAACTTCATTATTTACAACTTTGCTTCTTTTCCTACTGTGAGTAATCTCAATTCACCGCAAACAAATATTTAATTTAACTTAATTAAAATGTTGATTTAGGTATGTAACCTATAACTGCACACACACAGGCGTATGTTTGAAGAATATAAAAGACCGAGGGACAGACACGTGCATTCAGACAAGCAGATATTCACAAGCAGCAGATTGACAGTCTACCAAAACAGCTAATCAGTGGCTAGCTAGCCAAACAGCTGCAGGTTGTGCTCTCTTCCTGTTCACCGGAGCAGAAAGGAAGGGAAAGCCATGGACCGTGGCTTCTGTCATGGCTGCCAGGTACCAATTCACTCTTTCAAGAAGTTGATAAAGCACACCAGGACGCAAATCAATGCCCAGGAGAGAGTGGGAGGGAGTGTCACACGGTCAATTATTGATTATTACAATCTGAAGCAGAGCATACGTGCTCCTCATGGAGACAATGGGATTTGTTTATTTGCAAAAACACCACCTCTGGCAGAGAAAGTGTCAAAGTGAAACACTGTGTGCTGCAACTCTTTCTTTTCTGTTCCTGCAGATGCAAAGAAGCAAAAGAAGGAAGGAAAGAAGCGAGAGCGCACCCAAATGGACTGATGAGGTCGTTTGTCCACCGGGAGGAAGGAAGGAAGAGGGTGGAAAGACGTCCACTGCCCTATTTCAACACGGTTCCTCTTTGTATGTCCTGTAGGTTGACAGTAGGAGCCTATAGAGCTTTGACAAAACCAGTGGAAACATGACTTTTAGTGACAACATGTTTTACTTTTTCTTCTTTCTATAGCACCTGATAAGAAACAACGTGTATGTTGCGATAGGAGATGTAATAGTCAGCGGTAGGGATGAATAATGAAGATGGAAGAGATTTGTTTGCTAGTGTTTTACCTAATGATGTAATTTTTAGGTTTATTTTCTTACCAACAAATTGGATAGGATTTGTTTTACAGCTGCATAGCCTAACTCTAATTTGGAAAGCTTTTCGGTCCATGCCTCGACTTAATGAAGCAGTTTGCTAAAAGTGAAGCTCTGAATGTCTTCACTTTATTCATTTGTGCAAAAAGAAAAAAAAAAAAAAAAAGCATTTGCAATCTTTCAAGTGTCTCAAGTTATTGGTAACGTTTCCCTCCATTACTCGATGCTTTAAGATATTTGTCTTCCATTTCCAGTAAGAATAAACAATCTGACTGGAGGCTGCATGATTAGCATATATACAAGTGCAAACTACTACCGTTTTAGAGTGTTTTCCTCCTGCTGCTCTGTTGTACCTCAATTTATACCTTCTGATTTTTACTCTCCAGCTCTTGGCTATAAACAAAATGAAAGTCCTTCCTATTGTAGTCCTCAGTTGGAGTTAACATTCCCTTTGTTTCCTGTTTCCAAAAATAAAAAAGAATACAAAATAAAAGGCAGAAAGGGTTATTTCTATTTTACCCTGTGCGTCCTTCACATTCAAAAACAAAAATAATGAAAACACATTTCATATATCTTTATTTGAATTCCATTCTGAGAGAAAATGGCACAATGTAACCACTTAATGCAGTTCATCTTACAGTGTCATAGGTGGCCTGCGATAACAACACTCAGATTCATTGTGCAGAACAAATAATCAATCAAGAATGCATCAAAAAGGAAATCAATACCATTGTTACTGTACAGGAAGTATCATAGTGGGGGAGGGGGGGGAGAGGAGAATAAATGAGGGATTTTTGGGTGGAGGAAACATTCAAATAGTAGCTATTAAAGACGTGTATGTACATTACAAATGTACCGCATCCGAATTACATATAATTTATTATAATATAGATATATACAATGCAAACAATGCATTTTTTCCTATTGCAAGAGAAGCCACAAGCCACAGTGAGTGAATACACAATGAACATCTACATATATAAGCGAATGATAAATGAACACTTGTATGCACATTTAACACTTTGCAGCAAGCTACTGATCTTCTTTTTTTTTTTTTTGTTTGTTTGCTGATTTTCGTTTTAAATCCACGTTTACCGTGACCCTTGAAGCTTAGAACGGGTCAAACAACTCAACCCTCAACACTTTGGTTGCTCCACAAGAAAAAAAGAAAAAAAAAGGATAATAAAATTGCAAAAGTTATAAAGTGTGTCCAGTAAGGTAGCAGACGGACAGCTTCCTCCCAAGGTGAGCGTGAGGCCTCGTACATTTACAGGTGGAATCAAAATGTAGCCCTTGCCGCTGGGCCTTTGGGTCACTGGAAACTAGTTTTAGCTTCTGTCCTCCTGTCTCCGGGTTTCCAGCTTTGCTCTTTTTTTTTTTTTCAGGCTGCAAAAGTCACTCTTGAAATCCCTTTGAATGCTGCTCCGAAGTTAAAAAGTTTGGATCCAGTCGCTCATTTTTCAAGGCAAGAATCCATTTCTTAGTAAGTCATGCCCCCCAAAATGCACATATATTTATACCTTCTACTCTTATAATATATTTGACTTCCAATTCCCATAATATTCATATCTTTATAGATTTTAAATCACATTTTAAAATAAAAAAAAACCCCTCTCTGGCTGTACACTGCTCATATTTTAATCTATAATATTACATTTGTACTTTTTACAGTGATAAAAAGAAACAGCTTTAACAAACGTGATAGAAAATGTACAATATAATGTATTTATGTGTGTTCCAGTAGCACGCAAAGATGTGTCTAAGTGAGTCTTTGGAAGCCTGTTGCTATTGAAAGACAAAAGAGGAAAGAGTGACGACACAAATAGACAATCGCACATTGTGCATCTGCCCTGATGTGTGCCATGATATTTTGTCCAATCTGATGTCTTCATGCTGAGGATGCCATTTAGAAAAAATAAAAACACCGCACAGCAAGCTGCATGCACACACACACACACACGCACACACACAAAGGTCAGCACTGTTCTCTGTATAATGGCAGACACACACACACCGGAAAGCACATATGACAAATGTGAATACACACACACACACACACACACACACACACACACACAGGATGGAAAATTAACCAAAATACCCAGCGGTGCCTCCAGGATGTATAGAAGTAAGTCACTGCTGTGACTGGATACTGTACGTTTTCTTTAAATGAATTATTTCAACAGGAATTGAGATGGTGGTTTTAGATTGTTCAGTCCAAACTTCCATTGCCTCTGCAATCAGACAGCTGATGAGATGGAAATTATAGCGACGAGAGCTCAGAGCTGAGAAACACACTATCCTTACCCAACAAGTGCACATGCTCTTTAATGTGCATCCCACTGCAGCGCCATCAACAACTTTCAGCACAGACACACACTAAACACACAACAGGGTTTTTAGGATAAAAGAGCAATTTGCTTATGTTACTCTGGATAAGGCACTTCAAATTGCTCTGTACAATCTGGCGATATATATTTTCCCCTCTCTCCGATAAAACTCTCCCAGCGTGCACGAGCTGCTTGCGTGCACACTTCCCGCATGGCTGCACGCGATTATTCTCAGCAGCAGCCCCCCAAGAGTGAAGCCAGAGAAACCTTAAATTTGAAGTCCTCTCTGAGAAACGTTACATGTCATATGTACTCCTTAAAAGGAGTTTAGCCCTTTGACATAAGCCGTATGAAGAGGAGCCCAGCTAGCTCTGACGGCACATTATGATCCGTTGATCACAATAGAGACAATGTTTATTCGAGTCATATTAGACGGATGAACACCAGAATACATGTTCTGTATGCGTGAGCGTATGTGTGCATCAGAATGGAGTCGTTACGATGATGATATCTCCAACGCGAGAGACGGTTGATTCTGTTTGCACAACATGAGAATGAGACGCAATAAAGGCGCGGGAGGGATGGTAAACAGCGCCGTATCACGCAGTGTTTACACCAGGCGGCAGATTTCGTCTGGGACATTCAAAATTCCTGCAGCAGAACCCTTGGCTGACCCGCCAACAACGGCTGGGACTTCTCCAAACATGGTCCACACGCAGCATGATCCTCTCAGCTTTGGATTTTGTCACTGACAAACCAACTCCTCCATCATATCCCCCACCCCCCCTCCCATTTCTCCCTCTCTCTCAACCGCCACCCCCCTCATAGCCGTGACTACAAAGGCAAGCTTATCTGTTTAAAACGTACAAAGTGTACACCTTGGGGGTTATCTCCCTCACATGCATGACAGCCGTTCTCTTTCGCTGTCAACAACGCTTTCTTGTTCTATCATAAGCCCACATTCTCTTACATAACACCCCCCCCCCCCCACAACGCCTGATACAAGAACGTCTTTGTTCTCATCTGGCCTCCAAATTGGCAACACAAGATGGGGGGGGGGCGAGGAGGTTTACGAAAACTATGCTCCTGACGTTTAGAGTGCATGCCGTGGAGATAACCACTTGTTTTTTTTTAGATATATCTCCCCCTTTTCCCCGCTCCAGGAGGTGATAAACTGTCATCACCTTCCATCAAACACCTAAGCAGCTGCTCATACTGGGACCCCTGGACCACCGCTGGAGCTGCAAGCCACTTACTCTCCTGCTGGTATCACTCAAACGACAGCTTAGCAAAGATTAATCAGATATTCTGGAAGGCTCTCTACCCACTACTGAGATGTGTGACGGATGTCAGACAGACATGGCTCCACTTATCACCCTGACGGATGGCTGGTAGTCGGACTTGGATGGATGCCTCAGTTCCCGCTGAAACTTCTCGGAGAGATAAACATGGACCGTCCACAAACAGCAGGCGTGCTGGAAAGTACATTTACTCAAACGTTAGTGTGCTGAAGAAAGTGTTGCATTGGGCTAATCAGAATTATAAATATATTAAAATCTGATGACTATCACTACGGCTGAGTTGTTGACTGTGTGTGGGATTTGAAGGCATCTAGCAAGGTGAGGATGCAAATTACAACGAACTGAAACTTCTCCCGTGTGTCAAGCGGTGGAGAAGAACTACGGCGGCCAAAGCGAAAACCTGAAACACGTGAATGGCCCCTCGAGAGCCAGTGTTTTGGTTTGCCCGTTCTGGGCAACTGTAGAAGCAGCCGGCTTGTATGTGGATATAAACTGCCAACAGCCCCCCCCCCAAATGCTACACACTGGCCCTTTATGTTTTATTTTTTAAGAAGAAACAGTCAAATTAAGTAAAACTTTGAATGCAGGATTTTTACTCCAGGGTTTCAGCTACATGCTGGAGATGCATCCAGAGTTTATGGATGTATGGTAATTTAAAATAGCTCTTTGCCAGCAAAGAAATGTAAATGTCAGCGTGCTAGCTGAATGCTGAATTGTGATTTGAATGCATGTGCAAGGATGTTTATCCTGCACTGGCTCTGCACATAGAGGGGATTTACAGCGCAACATACTGAAGCAAGAAGGAAGGCGAGAATGAGTGCAGGAGTAAGATAATTAAAAATAGAGCAAGCTAATGAATATATATATATATGTGATATTTACATTACATTCACGACCTCATGTATGAGGTTTGATACAACAGGATCAGGACAGAGTGGAGCACTAAGTGGGGCATGGGGCACGTAGCATGCGAGCACAAGCTGAGCGTGTAATGGGCAATCTTTAATCTCAAATGTAGGTGTTCCACATCGTCCCATAATCTGATCAGCCTCATGGTGAGTTTTCATTATAGGATCTGTCCCAGATCTCTGTTTAGGGCGACAGCCTTGAAGAGCTATTCGGTGCAGGCGTAATTCTTTGCAAAGCCCCCCTACCAGCCACCGTGGCAACCTCCTGATGGCAAATGCTCCTGAATATTCATCACTCCGACTGGTGAGCATACACGTTATTGTAACTGAGAATTGACTAATGGGTTGAAATGATGAATGACATGCATGGATACACGGAACATGTCTAACAGTAAATTGACGTTTTCTAATTTCTATCCCAATTAAAATGAGACAGGACTATTTATTATTTCTAATCTAAAAATACGATGATTGACATAGAATTAACGCTCCCGTTAATTTTCAAAATAAAAAAAAAGGTGATGGGTTAGAAAACATGTACAGTTAAAGACGCGGAAATAGCCCTTATATAAATCACGAGGTCGTGACTTGTGATCAGAAGTAAACTCCACTCTTGGAGCAAACACACACATCAGCATGTATACCAACACAAGAGCACACACACACACACACACACACACACACACACACACACACACACACACACACACACACACACACACACACACACACACACCCAGAGCTTCACGATCATCATCAGTACAGTGAGTACAGTACACGCTGTGACATCAATCTGCTAATCAGCAGAATCACACGATGTCTCCCACTCATCCACACACACACACACACACACACACACACACACACACACAGCAATACGCCACAGCTCTGAGCTCCAGCCACCTGTTTCACTCACTGAGTAGGAAGCTTCCTAGCAGTGACAGCAAACACAGGCATCTTAATAAACCACCATGAAATAAACATCAGACATCCTGTCAGCAGTTGTAAAAGCTGACGGGGATGTCGTGTGATCGGCAGGCAAATCAAAGAGTGCGACTGAACAATCTCACGCCCCATTCCTATTTAGTCATAACTCTTGCTGTTGTTCTGACAGCGATTTGGTTATTCTCCACAATGATGAATGGCTGGTTGTAGTCCAAAATGTGAAAACGACAAATCCTGGTTTTTAGGATGGTTACGCGAGGGACTATTTCTTGGCCGGGTGCAGTGATTTCCTCACGGTTGACGACAAGACTTCAGGAAATTTATACTCCCTGCCAAAAGAAAAAAAAATAGTCCCGAACATAAACCTTTTACACGTTGGTTATTTTACACATAAAACAAACGAGATATAACGTGTGAGCTTTACAGGAGCTGGTAGACTGATTTGCTTTTGAGGTTTGGACAGAGCCAGGCTAGCAGTTTCCACCTGCTCTCAGCCTTTATGCTAAGCTAAGCTAACTGTATCCTGTCTTCATATCTACAGACATGAGTGGGATCAATCTTTATTCTCCTGGAGGATCCAGATTAGTAGTTGAGTAGGTCTCCATCCACTAGATAATAATCTTTGCTATATTTTATGGCACAGAATGGATCAACAGCCTACGAAGAAAACATGTTGTGAACTTTAAGTGAGGGGGACTATATCTTCATTAGAAAGTAGTTCTAATTGTTTCTGTAAAGACATGCTGCTGTTGAGCTTTTTTCATGTAACTTACAAAACTGCCTTCATGTATGGCCAAATAAAGGCAACCTAACCCGCACGGTTAAACACCACCAGTAGAGGTAAGTGAGACGTTTTTGCAGCTATAATATTTTTATATATCTATTATGTATTAATGGAAACTCATTCCCAAATGGGCTCATTGGTAGACGGGATAGCCTCCAGGTAAGTGGCAATCTATATGAGCAACCCCACTTTATTTGACATGTTGCTGGTTGGAAGTGCCATGATGAGGATCACAGACAGACAGAAGGCAGGCAGAGGGGCACAGATGGGTGAACACACACATACTCCGAGCCAGCACACAATATTGAGTATACACTATGTACAGTTATCTACAGGTATCTCCACTGAACTTTAAACAGCTTTAAGTTTGGAAATTCAGTCAGCCCTATTTTCCCATTTGAACTCTAGTGTTTTCGTACAGCGCAGATCTTCCTCTGGTCTTTTATCTTTTCAATTTCTTTTCAAATCAGCTCAGTGTCACTCATAAGTGCTCCCTCCTTTTTGAGCTCACACCTCAACTTTTCCCAACCTTCGTAATCTATGCTGCTTCTGCACGACACATCTCAAAGCAACTGGCAGCAGTTGAATTTGTGTACAAAGTGCTACAACCGGTTATTGAGAGAGAAATCAGAAAACAAAAAGATTAAAATCATGGAAAGTGATTTCACACGAACACTTGCAGTCTTGCTCACGGACCTCTTTCACACAGACACACACACATATATACACATGGATGGCACACACATAGGCAACTCTTCCTCCTAAGTGGCCCATATTTATCTGGCTGACCTACTATTTTTATATTGGCAGAGGAGAAGATGTTTGAATGTCTTTTTAAAAGTGACATTGCACAGAGCGTAGCAGGCCGGGTTGATGGTGCTGTTGATGTAGCACAGCCAGTATCCAATAGTCCACACTGTGCTGGGGATGCAGCTGGAGCAGAAGGTGTTAATAAGCACCATCACATTATAAGGAGTCCAGGTTGCAACAAATGCTACCAGGATGGCCATAATGGTGCGGGTCACTTTTTTCTCCCGTGATGGCGGCACTTTCTTCTTCTTGTTGGGAGGTTGCTTTGTCATCTTCACAATCTTCCGGGCGACGTGATTCTGCCGCTCTGAGGCCGGGACGATCTCAACGGTGGCGTTGGACGGCGTGTAGCAGTCACCCTTGGGTGATTTAGTCTTGATCTTGATGCAGGTCAGCTTGGAGCCCCCTGCCTTGGCTCGCTGCCGTGGGAGTGGCTGGCTTGTCGCGGCGCTGGAGTTAGCGGCGGAGGGTGCCGCCTCCTCATCCTTCTGATTGGACGCAGCCACGCTGCCGGATGTTGAATCATTAGAGCTCTCCTTCTCCTCTGCAGGGGCGCAGTTCTCCCTTGCCGCGTCGTCTCCTTCGGTTTCTCCCTCAGCAGTGGTCGAGGAAGGCCCCTTGCCGTTTTGCAGTTTTCCATCATGCTGGTTAGCTCCATCGTCAGCGTTCTGGCTCTGCAAACGTCCTGTGTCTTCCCCTGGTACGTTGTTATTGTTGGGTTTCGGTGTGTTGCTCCTCCTCTGGCCAGGCGACAGGGGCTCTGGATTGGCTCCAGACGGCTTGCGGTTATCCTTCTTCACGCGACTCTTGCTTGCTCTGGAGATCTGCCAGTAGAGCTGAATCATGATGATGACAGGCAGGTAAAAGGCGGCGATGGCGGTGCCAAAAGTGACTGCAGCGTTGGAGAAGAACTGGATGTAGCACTCCCTCTCAGGCACTGTCCGCCCACCAACAATGAACTGCCAGAAGAGAATGGCTGGCGCCCAGAGGACAAAAGACAGGACCCAGGCTGCTGCAATCATCATTCCCGCCATCTTGGTGGTCCTTTTGACTGGGTAGCTGAGGGGCTTGGTGACACAGAAATATCTGTCAAAGCTTATGATGAGAAGATTCATGACGGACGCATTGCTGACGACATAGTCCAAGGCTAACCACAAGTCACACACCACCGGGCCCAGGGGCCAGTACCCCATCACGATGTAGACTGTGTACAAGTTCATAGAGCACAGTCCAATAATTAGGTCAGCACATGCAAGGCTGAAGAGAAAATAGTTGTTGACAGTCTGTAAGTTCCTATTAACTTTGATGGAAAGCATGACCAGGATATTTCCAATAACTGTAACCAAACTGAGGGAACCGGCCACCAACACGATGAACACCACCTCCACAGTCTTGTAGGGGCTTTCCCTTTCTTCCACAACTTCTGTGCCATTGCCTTCGGAGGCATTCCAGTAGGTGAAATTGAATACATCCATGGCATTTGGTCTTTTGTTGCCACCTCCTACTCAGATGGAACCTACAAAAGAGAACAAAAAGAGAAGATTTGTAATGAGGCGCAAAAGATGAGCTCAGCTTCAGCCTATTTTAGTCATCTGAAGACTTCTGAATGGCATAACAGGGTCATTGGTGGAGCACAGTTATATTATGCTACTAAGGAATAATTCACCTTCTTTCTCACCTCAGAAAGCCAAGAACTTAGGCAAGTACATTTCAGAGAAATAATGACAAAAATCCAAGAAACAGGAGACAAAAACCTTCTTGTCGAACATCAACAGCACTTTAACATTCAGTATTCGTTTCAGTCACATTTGGTCAAATCTATTCATTGTGCTACTTAGGTGATGCCATCTTTCAATGTGTAATGGTGGGAGAGGAGATTAATGATGATCCAGCGGTATAATACAAAATGTAAATCTATATTGTCCTTCCAAACCATCCGTATGAGCAATGTGACCTTTCCTTAGCTCGTCTAAAAGCAATTCATTAAATAATAGCGACAATTTTGTCTGTACACCAATTACATTGGTAATGTGAAGCAAATATAACGAGCACAGCTGTTTTTCAGTGCATCAACAACATCTCCCCATTAGACACCTGCTTCATTATTGAAAAGAGGGGGAAAAAAAACCACTAAAAAGGGGGACTGCACAATCTAGATGCACACGAATGGCTGATGAAAGATGAGATGCATGGAAATGAGGCAACGGGTCAAAGATGACCGTCAGAATGAAGTTCAGTATCAAGCACAATTTATTTCAACCAGTGGTCGAAAGAGAATCTTCGCTCACTCGCAACAAATGTCTCCACGTAGAAATCCACGTGCTGTATGAAACATGCTTTTGCCTATTTATTTTTTCATGAAAAGTCCTCAAAGCTGTTCTTTTTTTCCAGGCTTTTGTCTGCCGATCCACTTTGATGGATAGATTTTTGACCACATACTGCCTAATGACTCTCCTGTTTCCTTTTCATTCATTTTGAATGCGTTCCCAAGCCCTGATATTTAGAGTTGATTCAATCTTCCCTCTACCGAGAATATATATTTATTTAAAACTATGCAATGTTGGCACGTACATTCTTAAAAAGAGAAGGAAAAGTGTAATTATACAGCACACACACACACACACACACACAGTTCATATAACCAAGAGTTCAATAAAAACTTTAAAAGGAATTATTGACACAATTGGAGCAGACATTTTATCTTCAAAGGTCCATTTCCAACGTGCACTCATAAATTCCCTTCATACAGCCCTATAAAATATTCTTTTGATCCTCAAGTGACCCACTAGTTCTCGCTTTTAACCTTAAACATCTGCCTGTGTTGTAGACCTTGAAGGCTTTGATTTGTACACTGCTCAGTTCTGCGCTTCACATGCCTTTTGGTATTAGGAGTAATGCAGTTTGTCTACTCTAAATCTTTAGCTGGGCCACAGCTCTCGGATCAGTTTCAGGTGCTGTAGGTCAGATTTTATGGCACATTCGGAGGCTTATCGCTTCTCAGTTTGACATGAAGTCATCAGGCTGGAGAAATGCTTCAACTCTTTCCTCAAGCGCCTTCTTTTGATAAACAACTAATCAAACTTTATTCAGCCTGTAAATCAAGCTGCTGAGAAAGATCACTATGCTGTCAAATAAGTGAATACAAAATTTGACTAAAACCGACGAGGGAAACCGTGCACATTTATCAATGTTCAGACAACATCTGCAGTTTAATTATGCATGATAGAACCAAATTGTCTGTTCAGTTGAGACGTGAATGCTAATTTTGAAAAGGGTAAACCTCCCGCAAATAAAGCTGGCTCATTTCCCAAAGAACACAAACTTGTTAGGATTTATATATTATCTATTATCTATATATTATCTATCGCACTAGAGTTGTTTCTTTTTTGCATTATTTTTTCTGTTTTAGTTCTTGTAACTTCATTCGTTTCATCCAGGCCATCATCCTCAACATGCTGTATGTAAGCTACTCACTTGATTTGAACTTGATGGTAACAATAGATTGTTATTCATCGCTGCGTAGCCAAAGTTAATGAAGTGTTATGAGAGACGCACCACTGCAGCTGGAGAGCTGTCTTGTCCAAGACTTTGCCATTTCGGCTTAAGGTCTTTAACAGTTGAGTGCTGTTGCTGAGTAACTAGTGAACATTCACTTATCTGCTGTGCCAGAAATCCCTAATCATTGCATTAGGCATGGAGCTAAGCTGGACTAATCCTCGTAAAATGTTTAAGTCCACCGATTCATACTCAAAAACACCAACAATACAAATGGGACCCACTTGTGGCTCGCTTGAGACAAGTGGATTAGAACAGTAAAGTGGATCAGTGTAGATGGTCATAGCACAGAGCAGGCAGTCGACTCCCCGAGTGCTCTTTGTCCACCTCCAGCTGCCATAAGCCTCGTCCCGCACCTGAAATCTCTGCCACAACACAGCGAAAGCTAGAGGCTAGAGTCAACTAAAGATGCAGTAATCCTTTACAGCTCAATGTGAACGGCCATAGTTTTATGAAAAGGTCTCAGGGAAGACAAGACTTTAAAGCCACATATTGTGAGCCACGTTGGCTTTAATCTTCTGCTAACCATCCTACAAAAATAATGCTCTTATACAACTGAACTGCATTCGCAATTACATTTATTACATTCATATCCCAAAGACACAGAGAGCAATAGCGGGGAAGTAGTACTGAACAGAAGAAAGATGTCTTTGCTTCAGTGTTGACTGGTAGAAATGCTGACATGCCAGCCTGCTGAGCGCGAGTGCAGTTCCCATTGCCTGCGGAGAGCAGCAGTGGCACTCTTGGCATAGCCATCAATCATAGAGCTTTACCTGCAAGTCGCAGTACTTCTGCAGTCAGCACGAGTGCGTCTGAGAGAGCACAAGGCACAACATGAGTGACACTTCTATTATTATCCTGAGAGAGATGACTATTCAGATTTTTCCTCGCCACATTTCTTAATGGACTAACTTACACAATAAACAGCACTTGAAGTAAAAACTTCTGCACCGAGTTAAATGTGCGTCAGTGGATTCTGCAATCCTAGATTTGCCCTTTTTGTTTAGTGTATTAGAAAGAAAAGTCAGAAAAGTCAGTTGCTGCCATGGGAGTCTGTGAATAAATGAGCTTGAGTATTGTTCTGTGTTCAGACTTAGGTGTTCCTGGAGCTGGCTCACTAGAGCCGAAAATTGCTTTTGCCCTCTGGGAAGCATAAAGGTCTAAACCTCACCCTTTCTTCTTCTCACAACTTCTGTCCTCACTGTCTTTTGTAGTGGACTCCAGGAGGATCAGATGTAAAACTGTAAGAAACGTTGCAGCTTTGCCTTTTTATCTGAAGCTGAATAACCACTTACACAGGTCACCAGTTTTGTCAGGGACAGACAACAGGCATCAGCTTTCTGTTGATGCCGTTTCAAGCAGAAATATTAGGAACATTGTTTGTAGTTGAAACCGATGCATTTGGCTGCCCCCCTTGTGTCCAGATTCCCATTCACCATCTCTGAGCACTAATCCAAAGGTAAAGCCCAGGGCACCTGCCCCCTGCTTTCAATGATTACATGGATTTTCATTGCTGGCCCTCTCCATGGGAGTGTGCAGGGTTGGGCCTTCGTTCACTTGCCGTTTGCAGAGAAGCATGACTGGAATGCAAAACCAATCATCGCTGCACAACAGCTGCTCCACATGAGGTGCAGATCCATTCAGCGCTTCTCTCAGTTATATTATGGTTCATGAATATAAGGAAGTTTAAAAAATATTTTCTGACAAATGTTAAGAGAAGTTGTCACAATTGAATATGACATTGGGGAAGGTCTACTGATGGCTGGTAAACATAACGCGGGAGTCCTTTCTCACCGAGACAATCTTCCACATCTTTTTTTGCACTCTGTCGTGAGGTTAAGCTCCTGCTTAGGTAAATATTGGCTCATTTTATCCCAAATGTGTGTCACTACTCTCCAACAAGGCCGTCATTCAGACAGGGAGACTGACAAAGCACTGAGATACACACAGACACCCAAATGCATAAAAATATTTGAAGAACGGTTTAGCAGGAAATGAAAAAAGGTTCCGATAACCATCAAACCCACAAGCCATCTCAGTGTTCTGATGAAACATGGCTACCAAATGATCCAAATCTTGAGCTGGTGAAGTACAATTACAAATTTGCATTAATTTCCTCAAGCTCCCTCTACTGTCTCAGGGGTATCAAAGTGTAAGGGATAGATTTTGACGAATGCCTGTGGAAAGTCAGTGTAAATATGTATACAGAGAATGATCAAAGCTATTTATCCATTAGTTTTAGCGATTTATTTGGGTACTGGATCATGGCGGCAGTGGGCTAAACCGACGTTCTCCTCCCGAAGCCATAACCTCCAGCATAGTGGTCCCTGCCCAGAAAAGACATGCAATTGCTCCAGCAAATTCTGTGAAAGTATCCTCTTTGATCTCGTCGACCTGGTAGGAGACCCAGGGGGGTACCTCTACGGGGAATACCCCCCAGGAGGCATTCAGGTCAGAACAACTGGCTCCTTCCACCTTAAACTCCCTTTGGATGTCTAAGCTTTTCATCTTGTCCCTGTGTTTTTGACTCTGCCTTAGCCTCGGGATTTTTGGATACTTCTGCCTCATTCTGGACTGATCTTCTGTTTACCGAACAACTGCTTCCAGTAAAGACCCTTTTTTTCATTGAACCTGCTCTCAGTGTTCGAGTCCTGCATTTGAGTCCACCGTCTGTTTGTACCAGTGTCTCAATGTAACACTCCGTCACTATCAGCAGCAAGTTAGTTCCAAACCTTTAAATGGGCAATCCAGTATTATCCAGTACAGTACCAAGGCCTCATACTTGGAGATACTAACCCTACCCCAGCTGCTTTACTCTTGGCTGCACACTTGTCGCTGAATCAGTAGCAGAAAGTACATTGGCAGTGCTTTGTGGGCCTGTTCATGAAAGCCCACATAGCAATGACCCGCATGCTATATTCTACGCTCCAACACAGTGGATCTCAGTTGGGTTCTTGTGAGCATTGTGATCATTGGCTGGCGTCTCTCACCGTTGGCAACTCTGGAGAAGTCAAAACATGTCCAGGTATTTTTTTTCCACAACTTGTCCTGCGTATAGAGATCAACCCAATTCCCTCTCCCAGTCTGATTCCCAGTTCTATGCGAGGTAAATCTTTACCATCTGACAACTCCCAGGGACACAAAACCTCAACGAAATAATAACGGATGGAGTATCCAGCGCTTATGGAATAACTTGACATTGACCCTATTAAATATTAATGTGATTAATTATGCAATTTCAAGTACAACCTCTTCTTTGAAGGCGTGACAAAGCCTCTCAAACCCAGACCTCTCTGGCAGTGCTTGTGTTAAGTGGATATGAAGTTAATGGAGAGTTAACGAGCAGGAAATGGCATTCAAGCGGGTGGAAAAACAAACTGTGACAATCTGCAAACAGTCAGACTACCCAGAGATTCCCCAGAGAACATGGAGGTGGCCATGTGTCACTGTGAGCCAAGCGAGTGGAATGAGATCAAAATGTATTTGCATGTCTCTGTGTGAGCATATATTTTGACTATGAATACAGCAAGGGGGTGTATGAATGAATACTGGTCCTGGCCAGACTCTTCTCCATTTCCCCATTTCAATGCGGTCAACCAAATCAAGACCAAGTGACTGCTTGGCTCCCTCTTTATTTCTCTTGATGAATTGTCTTGCGTCTTGACAGCAAGATGCTCATAACTCTTTCAATGTGACCTTTAGGTGCCACTTCATAGAAATTAGATTCATACTGATTTACCGCAAATTATCTTCAGCAATGTCATTTTTAAGGTGCCCTCTACCCGGCTACACCCCCTCCTCAACGATTCAGAGAATGCCCAGAGATCAGCCTATTGATATTGCAGTTTTTTGCTTTTTTTTTGTTGCTATCGCAGCCTCCACGCCATCTGTGAAAAATGACAGTGTCACATGTACGACCTCTACGGCTCTGCCAGGCAGCCTATCCAACGACTCCGATTCACTGTAAGCTGCCACATTCATCCCAAAAATCTGTTAGATACACACAATTTGAAGATGGAATTACCGGAAGTATGTCTAAGCTTTCTACCGAGCATAGATTCAAATTCCGAGAGCCAAGTGGACTTATTTTGAACAGATGCAGGTCAATGGAAATATCTTAGTTCTAACCATAGATGGCAGTTCAGAAGCCAAAAAAATGGTTGGTGATGGGAAACATCACCAGCCTTCTGGGCACCAAAAAAAACCAACAACACTGGAGCTCAACCAGTAATGAATGAATTTTCTCCTGTCATCCAGAGAGTCCATGCAGCAGCTCCGACTGTCACGCTACCTCCTCAAACGTTCACTATCTCGCCTCTCACTTCACATTAAACGTTTTATTTTATACAAAAAAAAAAGTTCCCACGACTGAAAACTCCCTGCACCTTGTATCCTCTGTTGAATTGGCTTTAATTAGCAGATTTCCATATTTCTAATAATAATTGCTTCTCAAGAGTAGAAGCATGAGCTGCTACCCCACCTTTTACATTTCCATTAGTCTGAATCTCAATGGAGAGTTTGTGTATCGTCACATCAGCAGTGTTTCAAATATCAGCACAAATATCTGCTATTGTCAGCAACCTTGATCTAAAAAAGGCCCTAAAAATAATCCATGTTAATTAAAACCCTAACGCAGACCTGCTTTACTTCATCCTCATTGGAGTCGTCCCAGGTGTCCCCGTTAGCTGAAACATGACAAACATTTTTTCCACTGGGCACCAAGGGCATTTGTAGCAAACAAGCCGTAATCAACAGACAGACTTATTAAGCAACATCTGGCAGCCTAACCATTCCTCTGGTGAAATGCTGCAGGACACTGCCAGCAGCAGACAGCCTGCATGTTTGTGCGAGGGTAATTCTATGGATGGAATAATGTAAAAACGTGTAGTGATCCAACGCTGCGTGCGTGGGGGAAATCTTTTCCGCTCGAATAAGTGCATTTCCATTTCTTCTCCTATGAATATCTGCCCATTTCTGATTATCTAATCTGTGTCTCATGGGGCAAAAAATACAACATTGATGATTGTTTTTGCACTTTGCGGCGAATGCCTGTCTCACGGCTCATCTCTGACAACCACTGCTGAGGTTTGCTTGGCCAGGAACACTATCATGTACCACATTATATGTGGCAATAGGACGTCTTACCCTATTGTTTCTATCAGCTAAGAGCATTTCCCAAGTAATATGCACCACCATTAGAATGACAATATAGCCCGTTTCCTTTTTCTATATTGCCTCCGGGACTCCCCTGCTGTCCCTGTGTCTTTAAACTATGCATGGCAATGAGCTGGCCCCACTACTCTGTCATGGCAGTTGCTGGCTTATTACTGATTTCACATGGAGCATAGGACATGGAGGCACTCTCCACTGAACCGCTGCATTCATGTAGCAGCTCAGTAATCGCCTCACGCAGGTGAAGCAGAGACCCTGCTGCTGCTGCTGCTCTGGGGCTTCCTCCCCCAGGCTTTGTTCAATTAAACCCTGCTCTTAGCTGCCACCACAGAACAACAGTATAGTGTCGCATCGCCTGGTATGGAAATTTAGAGGAAAGGAATGGATTAGGCGTTACAGAAATATACATATTTCAATTCTGATTTGTTGAAGAGTTTGATACGGCGAAACTAAGAGGGGTAAAAAAATTATAATCTGAGGCAGCTGCAAACAAATAGAAAGGTCACCTTCTGTTAATGTGGCGTAACGTTGCCTTTGAATAATGAGATTGTGTTATGCAAGTGAGCTCTCTGACTTTGCACAGTAAGTGGTTCTAACCGTGCCACCAGCCCTCCATGCTGACTGCCTTCCTGACCAGGCATTTTAACTCATGCCGGAGAGCAATTACAAGCAACCCTTTGAGTGGAGTGTGCTCAGTGGGAAGAACATAAGCCTGCTGATGTCACTCTCAATGTGACACTCTTAAAAAAGATTGAACTGCTTCTCAAAAAAAGGTGTCGAGCACATTGTTAGTATTCAGTAGTTGGGGGATCAGTGGATAAAGGTCATGTGATACTACACAGATACCTGGTCTGTAGTACTTGAGTCTCGTTACCGCCTTGATTCAAGTCTCAAGAGAACTCTTTTGAATTATCCACTACTAGAAGTTGACTTTACCTTTTCCTCCCTGGATAATAGGGTAGCTTTAGCGACTGTGGATTGTTTTTGAAGCACTACATAGACTTAAAACAACAATGATGTCTCCTAAAGAGCATCAGTTATATCAGAACTGGAGTATTTTGTATCATTGAAAGAAGAGCAAAGAACTACACTGAAGGCTTTTCTTCTTGAACAGATGTTTTCGCTCGTCTTGCGACTCACTTCGGCAAGAGTTCTATTGACAGATGGCTCATTTTTTAAAGCGCCTGCCCTTTTCCGGATGGTTTTGTGTAAGCAAACCATCTGGTGGGTAAAGTTACTCTAGAAATCCATTAAAAGCCACTATATGCGCAATATTTGTGTTTGATTTTTCAAATAATATTGATGTTGCCGTCTATCTTTCAGCTCATTCCTTTTAGATTTCAGCTCAAACTCTCCTCTCAGGTGGTCATGACTCCAGGTCTGCGTCTGCTTCAAAACACCTAATTCTAAGTCTTATACAATACGAAGTCCTTTTTTCCATCTTGGGAGGAGATGATGGGTGCATCTGCCACCTGCCTGAGCATGATGGTGCTCGTTTGCTGGCACTCTGTGAATCCGCATGCCTGTCTAAAGCACTCTTAATCGCTCTGCCAGCATCACTGTCACCCTGCTACAGTCCTGTCCTTGTTCCCCCTGCATGTGTCCTGCCTGTGATGTATCACACTGGCACCATCCCTCGATAGAGAGCTGTGGTGCTCATTAAGATAGAGAAAGATAGCAGAAATGGAAAAAAAGGCAGGGAAGGTGAAGGGAACGAGATAAAGCGTGTGCCTGTTGGATTTGTTCCACTTCATGGTTTCTGTATTTGGCTGCCCATCCCCCCCCCCCACACACACTCTGTCTTTCTCTTGTGAGTTTAGTGACAAAAAGCAGAGCTAGGTTGTCCTTGGACAGGTTGTTCTATTTACAGTACTTGTTCAAGTTCTCACATGTTACAACAGGCCGGAAGATGATTTCCATCACAATATGCATTCATCTAGAGCAGCATTCCGTGTCCGTCTAAGTTATTTACTAGTTTAGAGCAATTTCACATATCCAATCTCTAGTTTCCTGTGTTCTTTAAGTGCAACAGCCGAACCAAAAGTCAGCAGACTATAACGAACTGTCAGTGGAGCGTTATGGGACTTGCGGCCCAGGAACCACTGATGTATGAAGCATCTCTGTGGTTGTTCACTTTGCAGAGGGTTCTGTGTCACACTTGTAAAGAGACAACTTCAACTAAGCCAGATAAGACGGGAACACAATGTGCCACAGTCAGACACAAGTGGCCATCAGCATCGTTGTCAGTAACCCGCGCTCTGAAGCCCAGTGGTGTTGCCGTCAATAAAGCAGACGGATGCTAATTCACGGGAGTCAACCTTGATCCAAATTATTGGACGCGCCACGACCACAACTCAAAGCATTCGAACTTGATGGCCTGTCGAGCCACGTGTCACACGGACAGGAACCGTAGACATATTGTGTAACAGTAGAAAAGCACAAATCTGCCTCCTACTACAACTTGACTAAATGATTTGATGTCTTTTGAAGTATTCTGCCAGTTTCTACAAAAAAATCTCATATGTAAATACTTTAACCTCTCTGGACCCCAAAATGATTCTCAGGGCATCAGTTCTTTGAAATAAGCATCTTTAACATCCTTTATATATTACTTCCCTTCCTATTTTATTGGGTTAGAGGAAGGAATTGTTTTATTTCTCTGTTTTATCACACCAAAAAGAAGGGTAAAGCTATTTTGGAACACACATTTGTACAATACTGATTTCCAATAAAAAACATAGGGGAAAAATGTCTTCTTATGTAGTCATTGTAAAGCCCAGATTTGTGCAAAACTCGAGAAGAAACACTATTAAAGGGCACTTCTTAGCTTCTTTCAAGTGTAAAACTGCAGTTTAATAAGCTTCCACCCATCGAATCCACACTATATTTCACAGACGTCGTCATTAATTATACATGTTGTATTTTAAATACTCCAGCTTCACTATCTGCCCTTCACTTATTTGCATTGCCTTGAGAGGCTGTCCCGCCTGGAATAACCATCCATAATGGTGACGGCTTAGCTAATAAATTAGGTTTGTGAAGTTTAAAAAAAAAAAAAAGATAAATAATGATCACAGGGTTTAATTTTGAAAACAGGACCACACAACGAAGCGCTACTAGCATGCTGTGAGGGCCATATATATATATATATATATATATTCTGCTGCTGGAGAATGCATAGAGCATTTTGAGAGACAAGAAGCATGCTCCTGCATTATATATATATTACATTATATTATTTTGAATTGAAGCCATCTGTTTTTCTAGTAGCTCTTGACACGCAGGATTGATAACACTGACAGGCACTGTTCTCAGTGTTGCAGTAGGAATAACAAACTGCCAACGTAATGGACAGAAACACACGCTAACTCAGCCATGTGGCCCCAAACAAAAGCACCTGTTGTGGATTTACTGTGGAAATGTGAAAAAATACTTAGCTTGAAGGCAAAGAAGTGTCAGCTATGTAATTAGCCCTTCTTAGTCCGTCCTCCCCTTGCTTTCAGAATCTCATTTCCTTGTGCTCTGACAGACAGCTTTTATGTTTCAGGGGGAGCATGCCACTGGACTTTTGTGCTAAAAAAAAAAAAAAGCACTCTCCATCATTAAAAACGGGGCTAATTGGTGTTTCACATTTGCTGGAGCAACAAAAAGTGCACCTAACATTACATCTCATCAAAACATGGAGCCTAGAGCCAAACAAACCCTCACAACTAAACATTCATTAGCAGACGTGATGATGGCTATTTAGTTGACATTAGCGCAGGCAAAGGGAATAAGCCCAAGGAAATCCGCTGTCATTCCTGATTCTGTTAATTGGTCAATTTTCATGTAATTTCGCCTGAAGCCAAAATGCTTTGAAAAAGGCCAATCTTTGACCGACATCTTTATTTGACTGTTCATTTCTACATTTGGAATATAGCACTTTTATCACCATAAGAAGTTAGAGAATTATGTCCATATTCCATTAAGTACTTCAGTGCCTTTCAGCTCTCACTGAATCATTTTTTGGCAGTCGTGCTCCAAACAAGATTATGGCTCATAATTAGACATGATATGCTGTTAATACACAGACAACGTGCAGCATATGTACTGTAGCAACACCAGGAATCCTGAATGGTTGGTGCTCCTTTTCTGCCAACCTAAACTTCAACCTTAACCCTGCAACACAGCCACCCCCACATCTAAATCTCACTGGTGTGCAGAGGTTCAACAAGTTTCAAAGTGCCGAGATGTGACATGAGAGCTACAGTGTGTAACTTTTCATCTCAGCAACTAGAATTTAGTAGCCCTTCCAACTCCTTCCCCTCCATTGGTGAAATTCCTGGCCCAGCAGTTGTCACTCATCTTGATGAGCCGTCTACCTCGACACACAGCGTTCACACATTATTCAGGCCGACGTCATCTGCACCGCAGGCAGCGAAGAAGCATACAGAGAAGTCAGCCAATCTGGAATTTAAAAATGGAATGTTGATCACAGCGTCTCTGCTGCCAGATTCAGCTGCACAGCTTCACTACATTTCAACTATTGCTGCTATACCCACATCCATCTACACAGTCACAACAACAAGCATATACCCCTCAATTTCATTTTGCACATTGGGGAATTGAGGCATGTACACATGTGTAAAAAATGTTATGTGTTTGTAAGTAAAAATAGCATATCCCGGCTTCATTTTCTCTAGACTGGAGATTGATGCCAAGGGTGCACATGGTCATAAAAGCATAATGGGTATGTGATAAGTTTACACATGGCTTTGTTTGCAGTGCTCCTATGTGTGTTTGTATTGTTGTGTTGCCTCAGTGTAATTCCACTTATCTTGATTGGAAACGTCAAAGTGAATGAAGCCAGTGAGGATATATTGAAGGGATTATTTGCCAACAAGTAGAAGAATAAACACTGCTGTAATCAGCCAACAGGTAACAATCATGAAGTTATACAGAGCGCACAAGTATGTAGATTAGACGATGACCGCACACACACACACACTGTATACAGTGAATTGGGTTTTGCAACAGATCAGCAAGGACACTCAGCTATGCATGCCCCAGTGGCGAGCAGCTGATCCGCTCATCACAATCACGGCATGTGCTGCAGCTGCTTTCAATTGTTGGTCCACCGAACTTGTTTCAATTGTGACTGCACTGATGAGGTGGGTTACCATTTGCTCTAATGAAATATTTAGAAGCTATGATGAGTTGTTTCTGTCTTGACGAGCAAACAATTCTTTATAGCTGCAATGAAAAACTTTTTAATTAGGAAATTAATGCATTGTGGAACAGGAGGGACGGTTGCATGGCAAATTGGGATCAGGCACCTCTGCATTAATAATAAATGCTGTTTTGGTTCTAAGTGATTCTTTTTACAAATGGGATAAAGCTTTTTCCTACTCCCCGCCTAATTGGATAAACCTGACCTCAAAAAATCCAAAGGGAGCCTCTTCAAACTTCACTTCTAACAGATTCAGCACAGCTTCTGAGTGTTAGAGTGCCTACGCAAGTGTGACAGTGACGATGTCAAATTCAAATGAATTCCAATGAATTCATCCCACATGTCTGCTCAAACTTTGTCATTGTCTATAATTTACTGGGGGGAAAAAAAAAGGCAGATCTTGATCTCCTTTTGTTGTAATTTCATTCAGATGAGTACAGATTACATAAAAAAAAAAAAAAAAGGATAATTGACCGGAGTGAAAGGATGAGAACATCCTCGTCTCTGGAGAATAGATTCAAATCCGTCTCAGCTCATCATTATGAAATCATGGCGAGAGTCAAAAACAGAGGGTGAAAGTGGACGAGTTAGAAAACCAGTGTAACCGCCCATTAGAGAATGGGGAAAATATACACAGAGATCTCTTGTTTCCTGCACTTGTTTATATGGGTGCAGCATTCCCCCAGCGCTGATCAAATGAAGATCGCACTGTGTTGAGTTTGCCAATATGTGGCCACTTTATCGCTTTCACAACCAATGGATGTTAATGGTTTTAATGAGGCCTTTAGCCTTGCTCCCTTATTACTATTAATGTTACCATTTGGACTTTAAAGTTTAAGTTTTATTCAATAGATATGACGCTCAAATGTAAAGCAAATAAAATGTGTCATCCAAAGAAAGTTTGATGACTGAATCCTCTTCTAAATCTTTGAGCTTCTGGTACAATCGTGCCTGATTCTATGATTTCTATCACCTCCTTTCTACATCCTCAATATCTACAAACCATCCAGAAGCATTTGGGGACTTTTCTTGCCTTTTTTTTTTTTAGTCTAACCTTTACAGTTTCTATAGCGGTTTTCTATCCATTCAATTGAAATGTCAAGCTGGAATATTGTATCCATATGCACAGAGATTTCCAATTGAGCTCCACAATACAGAGTCCAACATAGAAGCTTTCTAAAGAGCTGGTGATGGATGAATAGGTTTCTCTAGTGAAAATCCTGTCAGGTATTTTCAACCGAGTGTGTGAGATGCACTCCCAAAACTGTTCCACACGGTTTTGACACCGTTGCGGAGAAAGCCTCAAGACTCCCTCAGTGTGCAAAATAGCAACTCTGACTCCACCCACCCATCTCACCGCTGCAGGCACTCAGTCATTAGGTGCTCCAATTAGATCTCACAAGCTGCAGAAATGAGAAGTGCACTACAGCTACTAAATCATGCTGTTTTTGGACATACACTGTATGTAAGTTAACTGAATAAGCTCAGATATAATGGCAGAGAAAACACTTAGTTATGAATAACTATAGAGAAAAGAAACAGTTTTCCCTCCATAAACTCTCAGACCTGATGATGAGGTCATAATCCACTCAGGCATACCCCGTCAACTTGGCTTCTCAATATTGTTCTTACATGTAGGAAACCACAGACAGAATGACAGCTTGGCATAGTGCTGTCCGTACTTTAACTAAATGCTAAATTTCAACAATATCTAATAATGCATAACTTGCTTAATCTTCATGTTAATAAAACAGCACGCCCATTAAAACATGCAGTGGCTATGGTCGTTTTAGGGACACAAACCACAGAACTGAAGTACACATTTCCAGTGGTTGTGTTTTATGATGCAACAGATCATTTTGTTGAATTCACAAGTTATATGTATCCTATAAGCCAAATTGGTTTAAGGGAGTAGTTTGACATTTTGAGAAATATTTCTTTAAAATGATAAACAAATTCAACGTACAAGTAGCACTTTGTTAAAGCTGTTTAAATGATTACAACCCCAGCCTAAGCTGAGACATTTGTTCATGTCTAGTCTCATATTTGAATGTATTTGGGCTTGTGCAATGTCGTCTGTGTTTGTTGTCTCCAAATCTGTAAAGTCCCTTTTACTAAAAGGAAAACGCCCCTTGTAACGCCGGTCGATCTGTTGGACTTGTACCTTCTCTGAGCTCTGTACGAGCTCGGATCACCTAATTGGATCATCTAACGACTGAGTGCCTGCAGCTGTAAGACGGTGGGTGCGGCCATATAAATATAGACTGAAAGCGTTAAGATGTTGGCACACATATTAAGGTAGATGGCTTACAGTGGAAAAATTGGAATTAGCTTAAAAGCATTGGAGGGTACATTTAGAGGAACTTCTATTTTGGGGAAGAACACTCTTTCTCCATTCCCTATGAAAATGGAAAGCAGTGCAATAAGAAAAGATTATGTTTGATATCCACTTCATCCGCTTTAAGCCACCGTTATTGGCAGCCTGTTTGTTTATACTCTTCTGCAACCGGTGCTTACCATGTTCATACCTCCCTACATAATGAGGAGTCTACCAAAGAAGACATTTAATTTGAGGTGGATAATGGAGGTTTAACGGTCCTTAAAAAAAAAAGCCTCCTATGTTGTGTTTGCTTGGTTTAATGCTTTTGATTTGTTTGTTTATTCTCTTTCTGTGTTCCGGTGATTTCCCCTGGCTCCCCTGTGGAGCAGTGCTAAATGAAGTGTAGTCTACACACATGTACACACACACGTACACACACCCACACACAAAGTGGCACTCTTGTCTCACAGCTCGCCGGGGGGTGGTATCCATCACTGTAGGTTTCATCCCAGAGGAAGTGATTGATTTTGGGTTGGCCTGTATCGCATCACATGATGTATTTCCCAGCTGAAGTGCATTATTTTGTCATGTTGTACTTCAAAGAGTTAGAAGACACGACATTGCTTTGAAAAATGAGGCAATCCACGATCTGAAGTGTTTCTCAAGGCTCATCTCAACTGAATATAGAATTAAACAGACCTGATTGTACGCTTGTTGCTTGATTAAGTGTTTAGATAGCTAAATATAGCAACTGTCTGGTCAGCTTTTTGATTTGCAAATGAGCCAGTGTTGGCTAATAAGTACATGCTAGCCTGTGGTTGCTAATTAATCTGATGGACAGATGCTCTAGCAAAGCTAAAAATAAAACTACAAAGGGTGTGATTTTATTTCATCACATAAAGTGTCATGAGAGACATGAATGGTTAAAAAAGGGATCCTGACTTGTAATCCTCAGTATGGCTGAAGCACCAACAATGCTATAATTCGCACATTGCTACTTGCATTGCACTCTCACTGGATTGTAAAGGAGTCTTTACCTCCGAACCCCTTATTTGTAACGCTAGCAATGTTCCAGATTTGTCATCTCCAGCCGAGATCAGAGATGATGTGGAAGTTTAAAATGATGAAAATGTTTTATAAAGAGGGAAATGCATTCATCACATTTCTTGGACCTCAAAGATACACTCAATGCATTTCGGGGAGAAACTGAAGGGTAAGAACCCTCCCTGGGGCATCTTTTCGAAGCTAACTTGGGCTAAAAGGGGAAGGCACTGTTAGTGACCTATAATTGGAAACAATTAAATCTTTAACCCTTCTGCCTATTCAGTTTTGACCGCATAATACTAATAAACACATCTGGCTACAGCTAGTAGAGCTAGCAGACAGTTGCCTGGTAGTGTCAGCAGTGCCCTCGGAAAGGGCTTCACATGTCCATAAACCTCTTACAGATGACATTTTAGCATATATCAGCATGAGCACACTGCCAGTTCTGTGCAATTTTTAGTCATTTGGATTCATGAACAACAAAACCCCATCTCTATTATTCTGCTCTCTCTCTCTCTCACGGTCTATTCTGTCCCTCTCTGCTCAGCTGTGTCCATCTCGGAATCAGATTAGGACATTATATTCGAGGTTGTTGGCCTAATCAGTGTAATAAAGGGTCTCTGAGAGCATTGCTGCCCATTAGCGTCATTAGGCTGCAGCTGAAAGGAGGGCTTTGTGGACTCTGCTTGATCACTGCTGCTCGGAGGAGGTGAACATCCATCTCTCAGGTGGGCCTATTGATCTGTTTACTCCCTTGTGAGCCGACAGGACTCGTAGGAGTTAGCCACCACACAGGAGCTGTGTGTTTTTTTTCCGGAAGAGCTGCTGTTGTGTTGCATAACGACTTCATTTCTGCTGCTGCCTTCAAGCTCAGGAAAGCAATACTGTGCAGCTGTGGCAATGCTGTTTTAAGACTGTTGGTACATTGTAATGCAAAGACAAATGAACTGTTTAGGATATGGGTTTTGCTTAAGCCATTGCACAACTATCTAACGTATTTCTCCCACATTCAGATTTTGTATTAGGACAGTCTGGATCTGCACTGCTTTAGTTTGTCACGAGTGTCATTGTTGAAACAAGAACTGCAAGATCAAACAGCTGGGACCAAAGGCGGCAGATTTGGATGAGCTGTTAGTGTTTGGGGAGCAAATGCCGTTTTTTTTTCGGGCTGTAACCCAGAGCTGTGACTTTTGTCAAATCCGTTGTTGTCGAGTGTTGCGTTTTTTTTCTCCTTGCAATGACGGAGCGTCAATGAGTGGCTTTAATCGTGCAAGCCTCACGCTGTCATGCTTTCATGGCACAGTGGGTTTGATAAACCACTGCTAAAGCGCTGTGCGCCTGCAACGGCAGGAAGTGAGTAGCAGCACTACCAGGCATCCGTCCAGCTGGACGGCCGCAGCTATAGACTCCAGTGGCTGGCATCAGTATGCTACACTCAGCTACGCCGCCTTCATGTGGCTGAGAGGGAGTGGCTTTGCCAACTAGATTTATAGCCCCAGATTAGCAGCTGCATCGGAGGGTGTCATCCTCTTGTGCATATGTTGACGCTCCATTATGCACATCAAATCCCTCCTGTGTGTGTGTGTGTGTGTGTGTGTGTGTGTGTGTGTGTGTGTGTGTGTGTGTGTGTGTGTCAATATGTGTATGGAAATGAAAAACTGCATGGTCCGTGGGCACTGGGCAGCTCTCTGAAAGCAGTCATGAAAGGACCATTATCAATGACCCCTGCAGTAATAATGGCAGCAGCTTCGTGCATGAGAGACTGGGGAAGCTGTAGCGAGCAGCCAGAGAGGTCAGACTTCAGTAATGGGTCACTGCGCACTCTTAGCAGAGAGCTCCTCAAAGCCGTTTCCTCTGCCAGCTTCCGTCATCCGAGGACGGTCTTTCTTCCCAAAGATTTCACTGATGTAATTGCCCGAAGTTCAGAAGTGCATATTTTGTAAGTTGCTAACTATTGAGGCAAATTCATGAAGCAGTATGGTATTTGATGATTCTGCTGATGGTTTGGAATAAAGTTTTGGGTGAAATGAATTTGTTGAAACTGTTAAAATGACTTCTAATGACACTTTACTCCCTTTGGCAACATCTCTTCTCACAGATAGACGGGAGTTTTACAGTTTTATTTAGAAGCATTTGGAATAATGCTGCGGTTATGATTTTGTATGTGGCCTCTGATTCTCATTTGACAGCCAAAGAATGACTACGGTCACCAATCAGACAGCCACAGTGCATCCAAAAAGAAAAAAAAAGTGGATGACCTAAGGTGACAGTGTTGGACACAAATAGATGAAACACATTCTGTTCTCTTGGCCTGATGACAAGAGTACAACCCATCTATTAGTCTGTATTCATAGTGGATGTTACAAGTGAAAGCTTTAGGAGAAATGAGAGCAGGCAGGACCTTTGGCTCACATCTGAAATCCTGCCGAGTATCTCTTTATATAAAAAAAAAAAAGTGTTTAATGATTTAAATACCTGAGCAATTAATCCTGAAGTAAACAATAATTGCTATTGATAGACTGACCATCAAATGCAAAATGAATGTATATTTGACCGTACTTCATGTTGGTCTCGGAATATTGATTGGATGGAAGATTTTCATCTCTGCTGGCCCTTTGATTGGCCGAGATGAATGAGACGGGGGGGGGCTAATGGTGAGTGAAACGGAGTGATTTTCCATTATGCCAAAGTCGAGTGAGAAATGACCTAAACTGGGCAAAGTTGATCACGTCTAATAAATTCAGCGTGCTCTGCTTCCTCAGCCCTGCCCTGCCTGCGCTGGACAAGCCCAGGAAACGTCCCTCGGCGAGAACGAAGAGACAATGTCACAATGCAGAGACGTGCGCAGACATTTTGAAGGGCAGTTGCTCTAACCTGAAAAAGGGCGCCGGATCGCCGCAGGCGCAAAGTCACAGATGGGGGTCTGGGGGTATCCCCCTCTGGCAAAGGCACCGATTCATGCATTGAAAGTAGGCTTTAAAGTAAAACGTGTTGCCTGGATGTGTTCCCACGTTGTTGTGGTATACCTGACTGGGAAGCCGTAGTTATTATAACAAGTCAATTAGTGCTTAAAAAAACGGCCAGCTGACAGAGCCAGCATTAAAAGGTCACCTGTACTGGAAGGTTGCATGCTGTAGCACCCTACTCGCTACACAACAGGAAACTGTACTTCAAAATAAAAAGTGCAGTGGCGAAAAGTTCATTCACACGCTTGTGATCTGCCAGTTGGGAACCACAGAGCTTTTATTGATTTCCTGAAGCTTTGCAAGGAGTTCAATAGGCTGTATCTTTTCTCATGTTTCACAATCATTACTTTTAGTGAATTCCTGCTATTTTCTGCAGCTCCATTATTCCCCGTCACCTCCCAAGCGGTCAGAGTTCCCCACATCCATTACTACATCATTATATCTGGCCAACCATCTTTCTGAACCAATCCATTGCTGCTGCCTTTCAGACCTACTACTGCAGAACCCCCCACCTCCCATCAACAGCAGGATCTACAGATGGGTCCAAGAGATTCAACTGTGAGATTTGGTTTTCCACCTATACTGGCCTTCCTCCACCACCATCAGCATCTAGAGTCCCGGGGGGGGGGGGGATCCTGTCCCATCGCCTATCTTCACCTGCCTGCATACATTAGGACACTTCAGGTTGATGAGTCCCACGTCTTTGTCTCTGTGGCTAGCACAGTATTGTTATACATTTAGGTGACATTTATCAATAAACAGAATGAATAAAAGCAAACTAAATGACAAAAGTTGTCCCAAGAACGAGGAGCAGTTAGCTTTAAAGAGACAAAAATAAGCCGTCAACAGTAGTTTTTGTGGATTTGCTCTTTATTTACTGCCCCGTGCTCGGCTTCTAAAACGGCTAAAAAATCAGACCAGATCAAGGTGAACCGACATTTAGAAAAGACTGAGAAAATGAGAGCGGTGGGATAGAGCCATGTCTGGCACGTTGCCAGCCTAAGCATCTTAGAAAAAGTTCTTAAACAATGTCCTGTTGCTACCATTCAGTGCAGGGATTACTTAATACGATTACCAGGGCCGCCAATCACCCGTGGTGAATGTAGCCCATAATTACATTGAGAAGATGAGGAAGGTGTATGACGGAGATTAGAAAAGGTGAACTCCAGTGAGCCATACAAAGTATGCCCTCAGCCAGCTCAAAACACACTCGCTGTGTTTACAGCTAGAGTTCTGCTTAAATATGATAGATGAGTTTTCACAATGCAGCCACTGTTTCAGACGGTTGAAACACGCCTTGCATACTGTGTAAGTTCTATCCTGCTCGGGAGTCTTTTTAAAACTGGCATAAACCTCAATTTGCTTGGACAATTTTTTTTTTTCTGGTTTCGGGTCATTTCACCCAAATCGGTTATGACTGGACCCAGAGGGTCATAATTCCAAGTAACAAAGACATTGATCTGGAAAGAGTTTTCAAAATGTAACGTTTTTAGTGCTGTCGGCACCATAAACAAAGCACATGCTGTGTCTCAATTTTCATTCTTCCATACTTAAAATGTTTGAGTGCACAGAATTACAAGTAGGGCAAAATGCAGCGTACTATTGAGTGCCTGGTTACAGTACTCATAGCGGTCAAAAAGCTCCGAGTGGATCGCTGAACACTTCTCACCCTCGGTAAAATCCTTTTCACTACCATTAATAGCATTGCAGATCGACCAGTGCTGGTGGTCAAGTTCAATATTTTTGATTTGGATGAGCTGACCTTTTTACTTGTGGTTACAGTCAACCACTAAATGGCAAGTACAGAGAGTCTGAGTGAAGTCCTGTCTCACTAAACATGACAGTACTCTTACTCTTACCCTCCAGCTGTCTCCTCTTCTATGTGGGATACCATTTTAATTTTCATCCCGTCACAAAGATTTTGACATTTTCATTTTCTCTGCTGCACTGGGAATCACCTCGAATCAATTGCAGGCACCTGGAAGATATTGTAAATCGTCCTAACAGGCCATGCCCTTAAGGTAAATGAAAGTGAATGTTACGTCCTCTTGAGGTGAATTTGCGGTGACTATAATATGGAGAGCGCAACCCCCAAGGTGCTTATTTGTTGTTTATTGTAATGGTAGGAAAAGACAATTCTGTTGTGAAACACAGTGCTCCCAGGTGCCATTTCAAAGCCAGTGAATGAAGATGTGATAAGCAGTTCACGACATGTCCGGTTTTGGCACGTCTTAACTGATTTGAACCCAGTTGAACATGTAATTAACCCCGTCCAGTACATCTGGCCGTCCTAATTATCATCCATCTAAAGTATTGATTAGGTGTCATGGATACAATACAGTTGACAGCTGTTGATTTTAATTGACATGTATGTCCAAGTTTACAGTCTTTAGGAAGTAGCTCTTCAGGGTAAATGTGTTTTTAAAAGAAACTTACATTTCTTCATAGTTCTTCAAACCTCTGCTCTACAAAACATCTTCTATACTTAGAATCGATACATCTATACTTTTGTCATGCTTTAATTCATGTATCTATGCTTTTTTTTTTGGCTCAAAAATAAACCATAGTCTACCATAAAGACCTGCTATGCTGGAGGAAAAATATTCTGACACTTAAATGTTTTATGAGATGATGATGATGAGCTATGAGAAGTGATTAAGAATCTGGCATCTGCATTTTGGCTCATTTGCAAGGAATCTGTGTCTCAATAGCTGAACGTGTCTATCCTTCAGTCAGTGTCCAAACCAGTTCATTAAAGAGTGCACAAAGTCCAGGCCATCTTGTTGCGGTTGACCAACAGATAATAACATCCCAAATGAGATACACACAAGGTCTTTAATATCATTGAAATCTCTGGTTTCTGTATAAGGAGAGAAATGTGCTTTATCTCGGAGGAAGGTGGCCATCTATCAGACATTTCTCTCAGTATATCGGCCTGCCAAAGCTGAAAGCACAATGATGTCAGGCATTCATCAAATGCTGACACCTCACATTCAGGACTGAGACATGTACCCTTTTCTCCCGGCCCAAATCTGGTCATTGTCCCGCTGAGGCTCTCTGGCTGCAGATTAAACCTCCTTGTGGTGCTATGCGCCAAATATCAGACAGCTGGCGGCTTGTGCTGGAGCCAATGCTGAAAAAAAACATGTGGAAAATGCAGAGCCCCATACACGGAGAATCCAAAAAGCACCGTGATAAAAACTCTTGAAATTCAGCCACTTCATTATAGTTTTATTCTCGCAAATGCGTTGCCGAAGTGCTCTTAGAGGCTGCCTCCTCGCAGCGCTCAAAGACGAAGAGACTAACATGTACTGTGTGTCACCGTGCCGGGAATAATCCTGTCCCCGGAAAAATGCAGCAGGACGAGGAGAAAGAGCTTCTTGTGGCGTGGTTTGTTTCTTCTTCAAGACTCCCCACTGGACACTCATTCATTCTGTTTAGAAATCACTGAGTGCTATTGATGTGCTGAATCAAAACCTTCACAGGAGGGTGGGTTGTCATAAATTGAACATCTTGGACGTTGTGTGTCTGGATGATACTCTCCACAGGGCTGTATTCATGTCAACACATTGATCTAATGTGGGAAGCCTATGTAGAGCAAAGATTGAATAAAAGTCTGTCAGTGAGAAGTGTTTGATTCAGTCTCGGAGGGTACTTTAACTGCTTGTGGTTGATTGTGAAATCCTTTTGGAGGACTTTAATTTTTCAGATGGATGATTATCCGGTTACGAAATAGCAGGGAGCCAGATGTTATCCTGGAACACAGCTCCCCGTTCCCTCTCTACTGTCAGAGAATGAGGATGTTTAGGATACGCTGTTGGTTGAACTCGATGCCTCCCTCTATCACTTGAAGTAATTGCAGGGCAGTTAAACTGGCATGACCTCTGAAACAGGAAATCCAAAATATTCAATGATTTATGAGTCCAAAAGTTTCACTCCAAAGGGAATTTACCCAGAATTGTATTCGTATTACTTTTTAGGAGTTATTTCCGGATGAAAAAGTGTATTCTCTTAGGACAACAGAGCTTCCAAACCTAGTAGCCTGCTGTAGATGCCTGCAATGACATATCGTACGTGATCAGGCCTTATGGCCTTATCATCATTATGTGCTGCTAGCAGAACGCTTGTAATGGAAATGGCTTTGGTTGATGTGGGAAAAAAGGACAAGATTACTGAGCTTGTATTGTCTTCCTTAATATCGTCTTTATTACACAATCTCCACCTGCATCAGAAACTTGAAGGAGAGTACAGCATCGGCCAAACTAACCAATCGAAGCTATTGCGCTCTCCTTGTAATTCTGTAGCTACAGTGCTCCCCAATCCAAATCTCCGGTATCCTCGGTAACATTTTCTTATTGACCATTGAATACCTTGTCACTAAACCCAACCATCAGACAAGAGAGTATTGGAAGACTTCTGCAAAACCCTCGATTATGTTCAAAGACAGTATTTAAATGTAAAATGCCAACATTTTAAATAACGTATTTCTTCAATATGGCAACTACAATGTGTTTAAGGTTGGGGAAGGATGGTAGTTATGGCAATTAAAAAAAGGTTAAGATATGGTTAGAGTTAGTAACAACAATCAGACGTACTAAGCACCCATCCACCAATACGACCTCAACACTCCCACCTTCCTACACATAAGGCGCACTATTTCTGAGATGCTGAAAAAACCTCCAAGGTCTAGTGGGCTGTGTCAATGCATGAACAACAGATAACCCCTAAGATTACGCCATTTTTTTATGAACATTTTGATATGATTTTGCTGAACAAGTGCCCAGTTATCTTCATTCTTTCTGAAGCACCCAGTTTTCGAGGTCACAATTTTTACAGTTTTCAGTGTGAGCGCTTTATTGTCCAGCACTCCAGGCCATGAAGGATGACTGATAGAAAAACTTCATGGCACAGTATTACGTTTACTAAGGTACAACTCTTTTCAATAGCAAACTTTCAACCTTTTACACCAGCAGTCAAAAACACGAGAAATGTCAGCAGCAGGACAATTGCACGCATCTCTCTCTCTCTCGTTACTGACTTGGGATTTGCAAAACGGCCTAGAAAGATAGTGTACTGTATATAAAGTGTGTGCACTGAGAGGTAATGTGTGGCTTTTATGAGAGTATCTATTCTAATGATAATATCAGTGATGAATGATAATGATCTGAGCGGCTATATCAGGTTCCTAATGCGCCAACGACCAGCCACCATTTACGATGGCCCTTAACCCCCCCTGCAGACAAACAGCTTACACAGATAATTCAATACCTTTAGTCATTACGGTACTACAAGAGTGCCGTTTAGACTGACACATTGCTAATATCTTTCCCTGGTTGCTTTAACATCATCCTACTCCCCCAAAAGAAAATCAAGACACCGACTGTGGTATCTCTCTTGTGCAGTTTAATTAGCAGCTCTTGGGTGACGCCATGTTAGAGTCCCCTTCAGTGAACACTAGAAAATCCACGAGACTTTGTCGAGGTGTGCCTTGGTTGCTGTCAAGGCTCTGGGCTGATGGCTGCAACGAACAATTACAAATATGTGTTGCTTGTCAGAGAATTTCTAAAACGGCTCATATAAGTCTGTTTGGACCTGGCACAGCTGAGGTTAAGGAATGGTTCATTTTGGGCATCGTACATTTTACACCCAATGATCCAACATGGCCTTTTCCCTTAAGGTGTTTTCAAAGTGAACACAAAGTGGAAATTAAAAAGCAGTCTCATTACATACGAAGTTAATGGAACGACATGAGTGGGTTGATGCAAACATGCATTTATCAAACTATAATGCAAAGGAACCCCGACTGTCTGTCTCTATATGTCCTTCGCATATCTCAAGAGCCGTTCATCCGATCTACTTCACTATTGGCCATTGTATTGCTGGGGACCCAAGGATGTACAGTGTCGAAAATCTATAACGTGGATAATTTCCGCTGCCAATACTGCGCCATGGATTCATCATCTCACATCGAATAAATGGTGGACAGTGGATGTATGTTTAGTGGGGGGGAGGCAGTCGTCATCGATCTCAATGGCTGAACATGGATTTTGGTAACATGTGTTCGGTTGAAAGCAGTATGAAGAATACTTGATGCAAATTCTGCAATATAAATGGATTTTAATCCAAGCCATGATGTCACATGTTGCTATCGAGCGGGTGCTTGGAGATGTTCCTAGAAATCCCTCAGGGCCAGTCAGATGGAATCAATGACCTGGTTCCAGTAATTACTGTTTACTTTAGCTCATTATTCTCAAAGCTTTGATTAAGCAATAGCCCTCATGTGAAGAATATGTGGCCTTAATTGGTGGTTACCAGGCCGCGTATGTCCTGGTCTGTTGTAATGCATATTGGGAGGAATGGAGGTCAGGAAGCGAGAGCCGCCTCGTGCAGCTATTCTTGGCCCTGCCTTTGAGTCATTCACATTCCCTAATTGTCCGGCGAGTCAACATGTGACAAAAGATGAACGGCAGTATTCGTCCGGCAGAGCAAACGGCAAACACTGCACACGTGCTTCACGCGGCGGAAGAGAATGGTTCATATGTTGACATTTACAACTTAATTAAAAACCAAGAAGGCAGATGATCCACACAGGGTCAGATGCTCATCACAAGCAGGTGGTTACACACAAAACGTACACAAGCGGCTGCACAGATGGCAATCCTACACACCATTTAGCTACACTACACACATTTAGCCGAGCATCGCTAATCCCGCGTGGCTGGAAAAACCTGCTCATTCGAAATGATTAAAATACATTACCATGTCACCGAAACTCATACTCGTGATATTAAAGATATTATGTATGCACATAAATTCCCAATTGCCTCCTGCGTTTTTGATTAGTAGCTGAGAGAAAAATGTAGGCAACAAATATCAATGATTGAACTGTATGCAGAACAAAGTTAATAGAATATATTTGCACATCATTGCATTATTTGTTCAAAAGCACATACACACGAAGATACCCAAGGCTGAGCCGAGTCGGCTGTCACATCGAACTTATCAAGCTGGAACATGCCTCTCAGCCATTTGTTTCAATCTCGCTGGCAATAGTGGACATAAGCTGAGCTCTGGTCTTCAGGGTGAAGGACGTGCATGAAACACTTTTTTTTGCTCATTTGACTTCTTCTTCCATTTAGACCTCAAAACTAAACTGCAGACTAAAATTCGTAACAGTTTTGAAATAACTGCAGTCAACCAAATTGAAATAGTGTTAGCCATATTACCAGTGCACACGGATCTCCTTTTCAATAATTGAGTGTCTACATTAGAAACCCAGTATATTCCTCCTTCTGCTACAACAACCACTGCATTCCCCAAGCTCCGTCATTAAAACATCCTCCGAGTCCTTCCCTGCGAAGAACAATACCATCTAGATCGCACAATTCAGTTAACTGCCCCCCCCCCCCCACCCACCACCACCACCACATGCACAAACACTTGCTGTGAGGATATGCCATGCTGTGTTTGCCTGTGCAGAGCCTCCTGTTATGACTCTCACTGTATGCTGAGTAAAGAAAAAACAACTCCGTTAAACCAGTTTACTGTTGCTCTGGCATTCTGTCACTTAAGATGATAATAGGTGATTGCAAAAATGTGCTGTTTTTTTATTAAACGCTTTAATAAAAAAGAAAAGATGATTAAATAAGCTTAATTACGAAAATGATTTAACTATATATTTAACATTTGTCTTTCCATGTGCATCCACGTTTCAGCTTCTTAATCCACTAGGTGCTTATCATTTGTGTTAATCACTTGCAGACAGCTTTTTTTTTTATTTACATGGGTAATTGGCTATGCAGCACATGGAACCAGAGGCCTGCAGGCGACACACAGGAAGGGGAACACTGCGATGGAAGAAACTGAGCTCACTGAAGCATGTCAAACTACCCCCCCCCCCTCCATTTAATTACTCTATCCTGTTGTTTACTTATTTATTTTGTGCTTTCCCATTTCTCAAACACACAATATCCATCTTGAGCCGGGCAGGTCTTTCCCTCATGTTGTCTTGCTTCACCTAAATCTTAATTCTCGTTCTCCCTCCTGCTCAGAATGTGAGCGCACCCATATCTCGATTAGACCTCTGGAGGGGGGCCCTGTGCAATTTCCTGGAAGATTATAGTGATTGATTTTCACAATGTCAATCAGAGTGAATGTGGGGCTCGAAAGAGCTCGGCGAGAATTCGAGCAGTGGTCAAAGAGACCCACCAGAAACGAAGGTGATGCAAACGTTTTCATAGCACGCTCAAATTGTTCTCTTTGGTCCTCAAGGGTACATTCAAAAAATGATATGAAGAATGTTGATATGATAACATAACAGACACGGAAGTACAGGGCACCTGACGGCAGCCACCTCGGATGAGGATGAGCCAATCCCTGGTGACTCTTCATCTAATGCGACTTCTTTAACAAGCCGCTCTGACTGAGGTCACGATCCACTGACCTCGGGGCATTATTACCCCGTAATCACGCGTTGCTCTGGATGGCTACATTTGTTATTTTTCGTTGACAGCCTAATGTTTGAAGAAAGCAATTTCACCTGATGGATGATCATAAGAGGGGGAGAGGCTATATCAGCTTCATGCCTGGCCAGTGAATTATGCACAACAAAATCCCTGAGATGACTGAACAGGGCTGCCCGCAATACCTGCTTTCTCAGATATACTACCATTCTACGTGCTTTATACGTGGGCTTATCACTGCCGGAGCTGCGGGGATTTTTTTTTCAGGCCTATTCATTACCATAGTATTTACCTGTCCTCTTAAATCAAAAAGGCTGTCAGTCCTTACATTACCGCAGCGCGGTGAAAAATTGCCGTCTCATTTTCAAGCAGTATAGCCCGAGCGACTGATTCATAGGACTCCGGCCATTCATGATCACAGAAATCAATCGGTGCTGCTCCTCTGGTCTGTTGACGGCAGTAAGGATAACGTGTCAAAGGGGGCCTCCTCAATCTTGTCACTTTAAGTGCAATCAATACTGCTTCTCCACCAACCGAATGCCTCTGAATACCAGCCCCCCCCCCCCCCCCCCCCCCTTCTCCTCACACTCGGCTGAACATTTCACTCAATATCTGACTGGAGGCTGAAACCATCTGCAGAAGCACAACAAAAAAAAGAAAGGCGGAATTAAATGCTTTACAATATACTAAAGACGACGACGCACTCTGAGAATCTTAACAACTCGTGTGCAGAGCTTGAGTGTAATTTAACTCAGCAAATCAAACACCGAATCGCAAGTCAATACAATCAGAAGAACAGAACTTTTTATCATATAAACGCAGCTTCTCCAGCAGTGTTTTCCACTGTGAATATGTTGTCCCCGGAGCCCCATACATCATTGCGGACAATCCTCAATGTATGGCCTGCCGTCGGCTTCCAGACAGCTCCAATCCATAAAAGCAAGCCTCTAGCCAACGTACCTGTAAATTAGTCCATCTGAAAAATTCAACGAGCCCAGGGAGAGGTTTGATGCGTGCATCTAGGTGCTTGGCCCTGGAAACGACGGTATTAATTGCCTGGAGGATTATGGGACACAGACCTCCACTCCCTCATGCATATTTGACACTTCTAGCAGCACGCTCGGGCCCCTGTTGCAGCTAATGGATGGTGTTTGGCACTGCATTGCATATGTATAAGCTAGCAAGTTATGAGTGGGTATGAGGCGAGCCTATCTGTCTGAGCATGTGTGTCGGCTCTGTTATCTTGAGCCAGCCAGGGTGAGCGCGGGGCTGGGTGGCCGGGTTGCCGGTTCCTAATTGGTGCGACTGCTCCCACTACGCTTGCCCTCAACGGCTGCCGCTGCCCTCTCCTGTTAATCTGTGCCAAGGATTCGGCTGGCTTGACACGGAACTGACCTGACAGTCCTTTGGGGGTGTTATGAGCGCAATTACACACAAAAAAAGTAGACGGATGAATATGCAGCCACTTAAGACACACACACACACACACACACACAAGGAGACATGAACTCTCTTGCAAATGGGAGACTCGGATATGCAGTTAGGACTGACAAATGCACACGTACACAATCTCAGTGAAATGAGAGAGCCGCAACTCCATTTGAGATATGGTTCTGGACAGCATCGCTATGATGAAGAGGGAGAGCTCTTGGCAGTGTTGTTGGTGGAACGGCATCAAACAGTTGTGTGTGTGTGTGTGTGTGTGTGTGTGTGTACCTGCAGATGACATGTCTGCTGATAACATCCGCACACACTCCCGCAGAGTGAAGTGAGGTTGTTGTTAAGTGATGGTACATTGCTATACATGTCGTCCTTTTTGTCTGCAGAGATAGTCATAGGCATGGCGGTGTGACACCTGATCTGATGGCCGTTGAAACTTCTGATGCAACTGTGTAGCTTGCCACAAACTGAGCCAAATTAAACGATTTGAATCGGAAAAAGATTCATAATCTTCACCTCTAAAATAGACTATATTGTAAGTTCTTTGAGATGAATTGGTTTTAGTACTGAACATACCTAAGTGGACCAAATGGTGGACCAGGAGACTGACAGACCTACAATGCAGCTCGAATATATCTAAATATTGTATGTAAATTTAGAGTGCATTGCCATGGATTGAAGACTTACCTGAGGAGATCAGAACTTTCAGCCCCACCCACCTGGTGCTCTAAAGCCTTGTGACTCTGAGCACTACACTGTGTGTTTGTTCAAGGTCTCAGTGACTGTAGCATAATTCACACAGCATTCACAAGAGCTCTTTTGTATCTGTTGAAGTAGCACAAGGTGTTGTAAGGCAATTGACTTTGTTCATGTCACATACATATTCTGTAATAATAATCCAAGGACAGACCTCTGAAGGGGGTGGGGGGGGGGGGTGTGTATCTGTGTTTTCTGTAATTTTATACTTTTAATATGCTACAAATCACTTGCATCCTTATCAACAGTGTTGGTAAAGTCATTTAATTTGGTTTCTTTTTCAGCCTGCTTGATTTTTGTGTCCTCTCTCTGCTCATTTTGACAGATGTTCGTTCACAAATTAAAAGAAAAGTAGCGCTCCGCTAGTGCTACATTTTCCTGTGTGCTCTGATGAATAAATGTATTCTTTCATTTTGAACCAGCAGCCTTATGTTGTTGTCATTACGACTTTCTGAGGTTTTGCTTTGGTTAAAGCATTTTATTTCATTTTTCGAAAATAAATTGGCCCCTCGCAATTTTTTAACAACCCTTCAGTCACTTCATTCTGGCGTCTCGTCTGGGTGATGGACTTAAGTGCGCTGTAGCGTTACTCAATACGGATCCATCAGTAATGGGCCTATGTCTGTTTTGTTGCATATGCCCCCTGACCCCCTCCGCACGCCTTGAATTTATGCCCCCCCCCTCTCGTTCAGATGCGTTCCGTGGTCCGTGACCAAGGACACAACCATTAGCCATCTTTCAGTGCACAAAATTGCTGGTAGCTCTTCAAACAGTATCGGACAGATTGTGGCCGTGTGTACCACGCATTCAACAAATTGCCTGTATGCATGTGGCTGCATTATTTCACATGAATGATGAATACATTTAGATTATGAATACATGATATATTAATGCAACCTGCCAGCTTTGGTGAAGTGATTCTGCTTTAGAAGAAGTGTGCATTATGTTATGTTAATATGTCATTTGTGTGTACATACATTTCAGTCTGCCAACAAGTCATAGGTCAATTTAAATGACCTATGAACCATGTGTGATATTTGAACAGAATTGGAAATGAGTCATTCGTAAATCCGAGCTGAGGGGGGGGGGGGGGTTTCCACTCTTTTTGGGTGTATCATGAGTAAACACACACAATAGCTATCGCTCGTGTCAATAGCGTGTAAGCACTTACAGCAGGCGTTAAGCAGTCCGTTGGGCTTTCTCGCACTTGGATGGCATGCTCGGAGAGTGTGTGTTCAATGCAGCACCAGAGAGGCTCTTTTTGACGGAAGGAAGCGATGGGGGTGTCCGGCTCCAGCTTCATGGTTAATAGCCATGGCCACTGTTAAAAAAAGAGAAAAAGTAAACGAGGATGAGCAATGTGCTGCCTTCAAGTCATCCCCAAAACACTTTTTAGATATTCAATTCAACACCTACCAGCACCTCTAAAGCTCACACAGTCACTCGTATCTCTGACATTCATCCATACAAACAACAATACGAGAACAAGTTGTACATGGGGTTTGGCAGTCTTTTCAAAATAAGCTGAGCATAAGTCTCAACAGCACAAAAGCATAATTCCCCTGAATGTCAAAGCGTTCCTTTTTAAGGTTTAGGAATGACTGATGTTTTTGTTAGCTTAAAAACACATTTGTTGTAGGAATGTGACATGAATGACAATTGAATGCAATGAAAAGTCCCATTCTTATGTCTGCACCTTGATACTAGTCACAGTAAAGCAGAAGTTGGAGCATCTTTCGCTTCAGTCATGTAATGAGATAAATGAACAAATGACGAAACCACAGGATTAAAACTTAATCTCACTGTTTTATTAAGAGCACGCCATTTCCTGTATGGCCACCGAATGTTGACGTTGGATGTGTGCAGCACAGCGTGAAACATAATCATCCGATCCCAATGTGTTTCATAAGTGATCCTCCACTGGTCATCCCCAGTGATGCCGTTTTCAAGGGAGGAAGAGCTACATGGATGTGATTTACAGTCCTCAACCTCTACGGACCTGTAACTCCCATTTTACATAATGTACACATCTTGGCCCTGTCCGCCTCTAATGCAAATGACTGTGACAGAAGTTCAGTACGTATATGTGCGTACCCTGTATGGTAGCCACAGCCCTCTGAGACTATTATCCCAGAGTGCCGCAGCACTCAGTCATATTTACAGATGAGACGCTAGCAGGCACACCTCATGTTTAAATGCAAATTTCAACCAACCAGGGCACCTTGCAGAAGCCCCAGTTTAGAAATTTCTTAACCCAAGCCTTGCACGCTAATAAAAAAACAACTCTCAACACGCCGCTGACGAGCAGGAGCGAAGCAATGTCACACCTGCTTCTGAACTGCAGGCAGAGAAAGATCTTGAGCTGAAGAAGTTGAGGGAAAGACGGGAGCGACTGATAAAGGGATAAGCCCCGAGGCTACAGTGTTTAGTACACTAAGCCAGGCTGTGCTGGTGGAGAGATGTAGTGCGATGATAACAACTTGTGTTTATGGCGCGTCACTGCGTGGACACATTAGCCGTTACCGTCTGCAGCCACTGCCATTCGCTGTTATGACTAATCACAGAACGCAAGACAGCGGAGCAATCGCAGCGCCCCCGTGTTTGAAGCGAAACAGCTGCCTTGAAAGAAGTGAGGGTTGTTTGGGCAGCATGCAAACACCAGCAGGGCTTTAGTGAGGGAAGGATCTGGGAAAAGGCCGTAGGCTGGAACATGTTGAGGCCGCGCGCCGCGTCGCTGTGGTCTCACATTGTTAGACAATACATTGTCCGAATGATTTCCCCGTGGTGAAAATCTGCCTAATGATCTTCGTCTCTGGTGCTCTCATTCATTTATTATGCTAATAGGAAAAAGCTTTGTCTGATCAGACATCGCATAAACACGAGTGTACTTCAATGTTCACTAATCATGTCGGAAGAGGATTCGAAGGCTCCCAGCAATTCTGCCGAATTATAAGATGATGAAATTTATTCATAAAATTGTCAGATGATGATAAGGGTTTCAAATATCGAATAGGCAGCAGCCTTGGACGTGGATTGCAATCTCCCTCGCCCACAGGCAGTTAATTCCCCCCGTGAGCAAATCTGAGAACTCTGAATAAATGTGCGCTAAAGCTTAACATATATAGACGATGTATACTGCATACTGTTTGGCAGTAGAGTGGCATGACCAAAGATAAGTTTCTTTGCTGCGCCGAGCAGTGGACTTACAGTATATGTGTGTGAGACGTCCAAGGTTATAAAGAACAGTGTTCTCCCGGGACCAGCGAGTCTGTCTTCATCCACACTCTGTCACCTTAATCTCCCAAGAATGACCTCAACCTGTGCGGAGGGAGAACTCTTATTGAATATAGTGACCGACCTGTACAGCAGGCTGTCATCACTGAGGAGCACTAAACGTTTAGTACACGCTTGTTGAACTGCTTGGAAAACTTGGCGGCCCGCAAAACCGTGAAATGTGTCCAAGCCCTGTAAAGATGTAGGAATGAGTTGTCAGCTGGTTAACCATACCGGCTCTTTGCTCCTGAAGCCTTCCTGTTTCTGAGCTATTTTACACTCTTTTTTTTTTTTTAAATAATAAGTTATCATGTTGTTGAGATCACCCAATTATTGTGTGCAGTCAGATTTTGTTCTTTACACCTCTGTTTTCACACCTGTAATCCGATACATATCACATTAGTTGCCATAGAGCTGGCTGGGCTGACAACTAAATCACATTTACATCTCATTACACGACTAAAACACATTTTGTAGATATGTGTTAGTAGCTACATACCAGGATGGTCTGCTTGATCTTATCTCCCAGATTTATGCAGTATTCAGCCGGATTAGTGATATTAATGGTTTGGAGCTTAATCTCTTATTGATAACAGTGCTTATAAATGGGTTCTTTTTGATAGCTGACTGTCAATTTCAGTTAATGTTCAGAAGATTGGCAACCTGTGGGGGTTGAATGGTGTGAAACACACGGAGTGCTAGATCTTTTAAATTGATTGTGCATCAGCGTCGGTGAGTAATAACAACATAGAATCTGTGAAAATTACCACTGTGCTTCCAAATGGACACTTTAAAGCTGCTTGTATGCTCATTTTGTCTGTTACCGGAGACGGTTAATCAAACATTTTGGCAACAAGATGGAGCGGAGTTTGGATGAGCAAACTAGCAACCACCGTAGCTCACTATGACAGGCTGCCAAACCTCTCAATTAGGGCAAATCGCTTCAGTCATTTTTGAAGCAAAAATGCTTCTTAGTTGTGAGGATTTTCTGCTTTTCTTTCTTATGTGACGATAATCGTGGCACAGTGGGAGAGCAGATGTATTTCAAGGTTTTTCAAATTGTCATACTCTCATTATGAATATGGTTTACTGTGGCTAACAGCAATGCAGTATCACACTCACTTATCACAACTTCACCTCAGAATACTCCTCTGTAAAACTGCTGTTATATGTCTGATGACTTCTGCATCTCCACGAGACCCCCCCCCCCCCCCCCTAAGAATGCCGCACAAAGAAAACATGTTCACACTGCTATGAACTGTCAGAAGCACTTTTGAAAGACCGAGTCGAAAGCACAAGCAATAAAAAACAAGCCTTTCAGTGTTTCCATTTTTAAATACTCCGATGGGAACAGCTGTAATGCAATTTCCTAGTACTTGGTGTCCCCTGACTGCAACTGCCGGGGCCTCCCTTGAAGTGTGGGCTGCTGCTTTATTGCAATATCAGCATTATGCTGGGGAGGAGGGAGGGTTTGTGTCTCCAAGTCTGAACCTGGTCATAGATCTCATTGGACATCTACACTGTCTCTTCATTATCTGCTCTCATCCAACATCCCAGCACATCCCAGCACGGGGGCATGTGTCTGGATGAAAAAGGCTCGATTATATAACTGTCTGAAAGGCTGTCTGTCAGCCTATTTACAGGCCGGTGCATCAATCTTCCACTCACTCTGCATCTCCCTAGAATATCTGGACTTCCGATATACATGACGGATCTACGTGCGTAGTTGCGTGGGCAACTGTGGGTATAGCAGGGCCGTCCTTCAATCAGAGGATCGGCGGTTCGATCCCCGGCTCCGGCTCCACTATTCGCATGTCGATGTGTCCTTGAGCAAGACACTTAACCCCAAAATGTGCCCCGTAGCTGTGCCTACGGTGTAGAAATGTGATTGTCGCTTTGGATAAAAGCATCTGCTAAATGACTAATGTAATGTAATGTCTGCTGGTAAATGTTTCTCATTTTAACTGTCTGCTCTGATCGATCAAGAAATCCAAATAACGAGTCAGTAAACATGCATGGACAAGTGCCAGCGTTTATTCAATCTGCTTCTTGACTGATGTGGACATCGCTCTCATTTCCAGTGGGTGGGATGTTTCCTCATCTGCATATTTAGCCAAATGTTTGAAGGCTGAGGGAAACCGCAGAGATGCAAACACACAGACGTCCAGCGCTCTCCGGGTGCCGCTCAGATGAATGCAAAACACAAACCAAACAAAGAGAGTGATTAGCGGATCTGTTTAACCTCAGGGCAGGAGGCTCCCGTTATTAGACCAGAGAGTTTACTTAGCTATGTGCCATCCTCCGCTCCCTCTGCAACGCGTCCTGACACAGTGCCACTCAGAGCTAACGGCGCTAATTAGGGAAACCGCCAAGGGATTTATTTTCATCTGTGTCAATTAATCTGTAAACTATAGTCAAGTACTGTGCTGAAGTACAAGTTTGAGGTATTTGTAGATGCCAGAATTTGCTTATTATCAGAGTTGGTGGACCGGGGGAAAGTCATTGGTTAGTCTTGAGTCTTTGAACTCAAGTCCCAAGTCAAGTACAAAGTCATAATACGCTCTTCACAAAATGTGATGGATTTTACCCACAGAGTAATAATATATTACAAAAGATCGTAAATCGTAAATAAAAGATCTGTACCGTATCTGCTTATGACAGATGCAGTACATTGGCATATCACATTAAAAATTGTAGAATCGACGGGTTTATTTTCTATTTTCTGCTCAACTTGTATTGCATTTCATCATCAGATTTGATATAAACTGTAAAATGTACTTCACCAGTTGAATTGTGTCCTCCTTTCTATCATCAGCAGGGCTGATATTTATTGCCAAAGGACAGGATTCAGCATCCGCTCCAGCTTAAAATCAGATCGCTGTCGCTTCGAGTGCTTACAGACTTGGTGAGCCCGTTCTCATAATGTGTATTCAATATTTCCACATCTCACTGTTGTGTGCAGCAGTCAAAGAAGAAGACCTTCTCCTCTAAATTCTCCAAGTACTTCCTCTGCAACCCTCCTCATTCTCTCTTATTTGCACAGAATTGAATCTCTGAAGGTCAAACAATTATCTCTTTTTGGGAACATATTTGTGAATGAATTTCTTCCCTTCCCTTTCTAGTATGTTGCTTTAGTCATCAGTTTGCTCCATTAAGTATTGACACAGCATGATGTCTGTGCAGATACCATCTGATTTATAATGATATTGCAATAAGCTTGAGGCTTCACTGCAGTAGGAGCTGCTTGTTTCTCACCAGGCTGCTAGCAGACGTTTACCCCGACATGAGAATCACTGAGGAGCCTCTTTGATGTTGCCGCCAACAACATCACAATGTGTTGGATTTTCTTTCTGAATTGATGCTCCTTTTGAGTTGAACAAATGCATGTTCATTGTGTTCGGCTGTCATCGAGTGAAAATGAAGAACAGCTATAGCAAAAAAAACATGACTGTTTGTTATACCCTTTGGGCTGTGAACAAGTGTGTGTGTGTGTGTGTGATCACATCTGCAGATGGAAAAGTATTTACTTGAGATGTTTTGTTTACAACTTCTCAAATAGGTTTGATAGAAAAAGAGAGTCAGAGATTTGGAATGGACCAGCACTGTTCATCTTCTCCTCAGTCACAATTTCAACGCTCGCAAACTTGTTTTGGTCGCCGCCATCTTGGTTTTGGGCCGTTGCCATCTTGATATTTGCAATCCATTTTTGGGCAACCAAAATATGACAATTAACTTTCATTAATTGTAAGACAAGACCAGGGACAACTCCACACCGTGGACGCCGTGGTAGCGACCTGTCAATCACAAGGTAGCCCCACCCTAAAGCACACCCTGCTGTATGGTCTATTTTTCTCTAAATGGGACCATAATGTACTTAATGAACATCATGCTGTATTGAAGAAGACTTGACAATGGGTTTACGTAGGAGTTAGTTGGTTCCTTGTGCGTTGGTATCGAGACTCTTCTAGCTTTGCGAGTCCTTATCGCAGTGGCCAGGGTTCGAGTCCCGCCCAAGGTCCTTTTTTATTGCATATCATCTCTTCTCTCTCCGTCGGTCTCACTCACTATCTAATAAAGCAGAAATCCCAAAGGAAGAAAAAAAAAAAAAGCTTAGCTTTGCACATTACAGCCAATCAAAAAAAAATCCAATGAACAAGGAGATAAGATGAAATTCCACAGCGCTTTGATTAAACAGTAATCTTGATGGCAACTGGCTGGACCCTTCTTACGATGCCGTCGGGGATTTGAATCATACATGTCACGGACTGCATCTGAAAGCTCCAGTGAAGAGGTGGAATTGAGAGAATCAGCCAGTGGCTTCTTTTCAATGTAAAAAATAAAAGGTGAAGTAGCACTTTTTATTAGAAGAGACTTACTAGCATTGATTTGTGGGACGTTTCTTGGGTTTCAGGACATCTGAGAGGTACAATTTCACTGCTCCTGATCACCATCATCCTATTGGAGGATTAGGAGTAACATTTTAGAGGAAGTATGAACTTCAGCAGCTTTCCAAATCAAGCCTATAAATCCCTTATCAGATGATAGTGTTTGGTACTGCAGATCATTTTTCTTGTCTTATTGAAATTTGCATATAATGATGGCCGGTGTAGACTGTAATATCTATATTATATATCGGGGGGAATGTGGACAGACCCCATGCTTTCTAGTTTCTTGTCTATAATTCAGAGTCTTACTTTTGTCTGCAATAGCGCAGTAATAGTGTCTGAAATAGAACAGAATAATTTCTCCCATTTACAGACAATTTTTACTTTATAATTAAGAACAAAGCCTCAAGGCTGCACATATTCATTGCACAAATCTAACAATGAATAAAAAAGCATGATGAAATATTTGTCTCCTAGAAAATATTGACATAACCTTTTCACAAGCTGTGAGTCATCTCCTAAATCCCTTTGCAAACCATTTCGCAATCCTCTGGGAGGTTCCATCCTGCAGTCTACTCTAGATTAATACCCAGTCGTTTTTATTGGAATTGATTATTTAACATTTTTTTTATGTGTGTGTGTGTGTTATGTTTTATCTCAGTCCAGCAGAATGTCTCTGCACTGCCATAGAGTGCTTTGCCAGTGAATGGAAATCCTTCAGTGCAGGTGTGGAAAGCAGAGTGGTGAAGAGGCTCCTTCACTTCTGCACTCCACTGATAACTTTAACATTTGACCACGTATTGTGCTCAGGCAGCTGGTCTCATGAAAGCACGCAGCGATGCTTTCCCTCCAAAACAGATTCACATTTTTGTTTCCACATGACTTTGAAAAAAGGAGAATAAAGGGCGTGTCAAGAAAGTAGACGGCGAGCGGGTTGAATTGCTGCACAGACGCGATTAATGAGCATTTCTTATCAGCTATCTGCTCATTTTGCCGCTAAGTCGGTGGCAGCTTCAGACAAATTGAACCGCTCACGTAGGAAGTGAAGTGAATTACCAACAAGATGCATGTTTTGCTTTTGGTCAAGTTTTGAAATTATCACTTCAAATAGTCAGCACTTTCTATCTCTCGGATTCAGGTTGTAACAACGGAGCGTTCTGGCTCTCAAAATGGTTTTATAATGAATTAGTGAAGCCTGGAAATGAAAACTTCTGCTGTCAGCTGGATGGCAGTCGGACCTGTTCTCGCTGCCGCTCCGAGGAGAAAAAAGATGAAGTGCTTGCATGCTGATTTTGTAACTAGGTTATTGGTCACTCTTTCCCTCCTTCTTGCTCTCACTCTTTCCTTCCTCCTCTTCGTCTTTTCTGCCATAAGTCTGTTAGTGTTTGCTGGATGTCATATTTATGAAGTGCTTTCATGTTTTCCAAAAGGAAACTTAGAAATTACGTTTTCTTTTTTGGAAACATGACATTTTCTTTCTTTCTGTTTTTTCTCTTTACACTCTGACCTTGCCCTTTACTCGTTACACACACACTCAATGAACCATTTCCATGAAAGCAACCAACCCCCCTCCGCTCCCCCCCCGTCACCAATTCCTGTCTTCACACTGCAGCCATTTTTCCGGAGCGAATTCAGGGGATAATAGCAACCACAAATCATCCGCTGGCCAGTGGAGCCAATGAAATTGATGTGCCTTCATTTCAAAACAATGGAGGTGCCTTATGAGGGCTCCTCATGATGTCATAACTTTAGCAGCTGACAGGCGGTGCAGGTGTATATTTCGGCCCCAGGATGGGCACAGGGCCAATGAAAACACTGTCGGGACGGCTTAATCAATCGCGGTATCGAGGAAGATGGCAAGACTGAGGTGTAAGCAGCCAGCAGACATGCTCAATCACATTCTCCGCGCTAAGCAAACTGACAGCTTTTATTTGGGAAACCAGGCATCCTTATCTCCCGAGAGTTGAGTAATGCTTCACTGTCTATCTGTGGCAATCTCTCTGCAATTGCCATTCCAACAAAACAGTAATAAAAAGGGAAACGACCTCAGACAACAGTTATGATTAGTTATGAACAGCATTTTGGTCGTACGACTCTTTCTATCTACACCAGTGTTTCCAAACCATCGCAATCAAAATTGACGATTTGCCAATACCCAATAAATGCATTTAGGCCAAGTTAACGCGTATGTTTTTTTCCTCTCATCATTAAAACAAACAGAATGTATGCCAGCCTTCCATATTAGATTCAATGTCCTAAAGAGGCTTCAATTATCAGAACAACACAAACATCCAGGCTGCCTCGTGTGGCCCAAAGGTGTACTGCAGATATAAATGTTAAATAAAAGATTATGGAAGAAATGTATTTTTGGCGACCCAAACTAAATCTCCTGCGACCCACCTGTGGGTCCCGTCCCAGTCTTTGGGAATGACTGCGCTGCACAATAGAGCCTGATACCAGTAATAGTGTTTTTTGTTTGAGAGATTACGTTAATACATTATTCATATGGTGAAGTGAAAGGATGCCTTTTGAGCTGTAACTGAGTGGGATGGGCATCCGTGTACATGCCATCCTGATTTGAACGCATTGATTGAATTCAAATGAATGAACTGTACTTCACGTCACTGGGAAAATTTCAGCAATATCCATCAGACACATCGAGGCTTTTAATGAATTCCTCCCGCGCCCGTTGGCATTTTGCAGAGAGGGTGCACGGGTTAAGCACACCTCCTGTATGAAAAGATTAAAAAGCCACTTGCATGCTAAAAGAATTATGGATGACTGAAGAGCATGGCTTAATTGGAAATTGATTGACTTGGCTGCGTTACACCTGGTCTCATAACATTTCACATCCCTCATGCGTGGGGAGTTTGATGCATTTTTTCAACGAGCGGCTGCAGAACCGTTTCGTACTGGTGTCTCTCTGTGGAGAAAGTTGTGTGGATGAAGCCATGTTGCCTCTCCAGATCCAAGCCATCACTTCAAAGACCCAGGGTGGGGATGATCTTTGCGTGACGGATGGCAGCTTTTCTAGCTGCGAGTGGCCGGGAAACGAGCTTCACCTCGTATCTACGCTTCATGTGACATTGCATCTGCCCTGCAACCGCTGCAAACAAAAAACACACTGGTGTCAAGAAAGCGGAGCAAAATCGTCCCCTCCTCTTCCCAAGACGGATGGATGCCTGGTATCATTTTGTGGAGCCAATTATTGTGTCTGCTAAATGCAGTATGCGCAAGCTAGGTGTTTTTTAAATTCTGTCATTTGATGGGTAATAATTGTAATACTGTATTATGCTTTCCAACCCAATATAGCACCAATTCACTCATCATCAAACCATGCATGTTCACCAAATGTGCAACTGCAATTTACATAATGAGAATTTGCTCTCATGTTAATTTTTGACACATTTCAGCATTCAACATGTCAGACTCACAATGTTATCTGCAATATGTGTGAGGCAGGCATTTGTGAAACGTGACGTCGCCACCATTTGCAATCTGCATGTAAGCAGTGCTCACAATTTCCTTTTGTGGAACAAGCCTCAGATGTTTAACCTCATTTTTACCAGCTGTTTTGGAGTTTTGTTACCGATTTTAAAGACGTTGGGAATTCCACATCTACAGTGGACTTCTCCGGTGAGATAATCAGCGAAAGCTGCAGGATACTTTTTAAGGGCGTTCCATTGGCAGAAATATTTGAAAGTTTTAAACTTCCATTTCCCAAGATCCCATAATCATAAGTTAGCAAACATACAGCATGCTGATTTATCAACTGTGGCAGATACCGAAGGGTTGAAAGAGGCAGAAACCCCCGTGGCTGAATATAGAAGCAACGACAGAAGAGCCTTCAGACAAAGTTTCTTTTTTTAATGGCTGCGTGTGCTGTCAACTCATTTGGGTTGCATTTCATCAAATGTGCAACATGCAAGCTGCCGTTTGCAAAATGTGTTCATTTCCAATTGCACATTTTGACACTTTTGCTCATTTTTAACGAAGGACAACAAACGTATATGTGCATGAGCGTGCAAGGGCTCTGCAAACATTTACAATCTGCATGTAAGCAGTGCTCCCAAATGACTTATGTGGAACAGCCCCTGCATAGTTTGTTGGCCAAAAAAAACCACCCGGATCGCAGACTGACACCAGGCCTCTGATCATTTCAGGGCCCAAAGAAAACCACAGATTCGGCCCAAATAAAAGCTGAATAATAACTCAATAGGTTTATAGACTATAGGCTATTTTTGTGGTAATTACCTTGAACTTGGTTGGTCGACTGGGGCATGACAAAATTGTCTATTAAAAATGGTACGTAGTGCAATAAAGATTTTAAAAACGACCCTTTCAAAAATAAAATGTAATGGCTTGAAGATTAACATTTAAAGTGCGTTTAACGAGTGCATGTTGTCCCGTTTGTCTTAATTGCCTTCCACATGCTTGATCTACCTTTTCTCCACTCAGGCTCCGACCTGTTGCATTTTCAGCTCTTAGTAAATGTGTTTTAAATTTCGTTTCTGGATTCTTTTATCGAGGGAGACGAGATGGGTTTACCTTTTCTTTTTTTTTTACATTAAAAAAAAAAACATGGTGAAGCTTTACATTAGGGCTTGCCTCAGGAGGAACATTTCAAACAGACCTAATATAGTTTGCAGTACTCAAGCAGATTACACATCGAGCTAGGGGAGCAGGAGTGGGTTTAGCAGACGGAGACCATCTTTGTGATGGAGGGAAGCCATGCATGGCTGCTCTACGGGCTCCAGACAGACAGAGACTGACAGGAGAAACGTGGGGAAACTCCTCCACTCCTCCTAATGTACGTCAGCCTGGGTCACTGGCACAGCAATCCTCGCATGTAAAAGCAGCTAAACACAAGGGCACACACATCTCCATGAGCACATCTCTGGCTGTCAGCTTGTACCGAGGAGGTTCGAGGAGGTCAGAGTGGTAGAGCAGGAGCAGGCAGACAGCTTGTCAATGCTGTGTTGACAACCAGACGGATGGACCAATACTTTAGGGAGCCACAGCTCTACTTCCCTGTTAATTGACACATCATACTACTGCACTTGGACATGCCCCAAAACGCCTGTACGGTTTGTCATTTATACTACGGGCATATGTCAACAGCTCAGTTGAACGTTCCCTGATGAATAAATTTGAATTTGTTTTTTTCCCATATATGTAATCTGTCTGCAAAGCATCTCCCAGCTCTCAGTCACAGCCTCGGATCTGTGTGTGCTGGTCGCTGGGCTCAAGCTGGCACATTCATTTGTCACTGCTGTGTGTCTTGGAGCAATATCTGATCCCAGAGTCAACATTAACATGGCTTTTCTAGGGCAGCAGCTTCATTATTGAGCCTCGGCATTGGTGAACCAGACCATTACTGCTCTGGAGAGAGAGAGAGAGAGAGAGAGAGAGAGAGCAAACACGGAGCGAGGAGGGGAGATGGAAAGATGAGATGGTATAGGATAAACTGGATGATGGGTAGAGGGAATGAGGGTGTGTGAAAGAAGGATGGTAGTATTGGGACGGAAAGGAGAAAAGAAGTGACCAAATAAATCACCAGCCAACAGATAATTGGACGAGCTGCTCTCAAGGGACGGCTGCAGCACCATGAAAAGTGACACCATTATTTGCAATTAACTTCCAAGAGGAGAAATGGGGATTCAGTTCCCTTTGGATTAATTCCAGGAATGTGATACCTGACAAGATGGTGGCCGTAATTAATCTGTTGGGCCTCAGGAACCGTTGTCATCTTTTAACTTGTACGATGGCGCCTCTATAGGGAGCACAATGTCTCGATCTGAGAAGCGGGAATGACCCAGAGCAGTTGACATGTACAGTCATGACAGAGCTTTTTGACGTTTCCATAGTTTATGGCGCTTTAGGTGAGGCATTGTCCTTCTTATCAAGTTCGCTGAAACGCTCTTGCTTTGCAAGTGCTGTAGCGTGATAGAGAAGTGACCTCAAGGACAAGATGATTGAGGTCGGTGTCTTCTGAACAAAAAGGTCGTTCGACGCCTCCCTTATTACGCCCGAACACAGTCACACTCTCACGGAAGTGTAATTTAAATTTTTTTTGTCCGAAGGCATAAAACTTTCTTCTTTCACTCAATTAAGATGCAAAGAGAAACTCTTTACGTGTTTTAAAGTACTGCACTGGAACAGACTGTCAAGGTCACATCACTTATCTCCTGTATCACAGTCTCACATTTTTCTTCCTGTGATATGTGACAAAGTGTAACGACAGGGGACATGGAGAGGGCGAGAGAAATATGGGATTATATGCGCCATGATTCCTCGGGTGTATTCAAACTCATGGTCATGTGATTTGCCAGTCAAACACTTTCAGCACACTGGGGCAACTCTAAAACTGTTTGCCATTACGTTACCTTAATTTGTATCTCATTGGAAATTGCCTGTATTTCATTGCAAACAGACTACACCTTAATCACTCTGATTAGCAAGCGTACTGTGTGTTTGCCCTTACAATGGATTTCTTTTCACCGTCTGTGTCTTTGTCGCTAACTGGTTGGCCTTTTGAGCACACCTGCCTCTCATAAAGCACTAATTACAGTAGGAGTCTCATTAGGATACGAGAGACAATCAGCTCACTGGAGGATGTGTCGGCTGACAACAAACAAAACAATCCTCAAAGTTGTCAAGTCGTGTAAGAAACGGGGAACATTTCTGATTTAATGAAGTCTTTAAAGTGTGAAGAAAATGCTCGCATCGCATGAAGCCTAGTGATCAAGACTCAATCCTCTTAGATCTCAATCCTCAACAATAAGATGAAAAATTGGCCTGATGTGAAATGAATCACTGTTCACTCCTTTAAGAGTAATTGCTTTTCCAACCCATGCATCTTAGCCAAGTAGTTTAGTATATTCAGTACACTGTAAGAAACTATAAAAAGACATGCACATCCCAGTGCCCAATAGTACTGAACTCTCTAGAAGCACTGTAGGCTTAGGTCTCCATGATTTCCCTCCATAAACATTCAAAAATATTGAGCTTTGGCTTTTAGTAGAACGCTAATCAGCCTCAAGTGCCAATTGATACTCCTGTCCCGTCCTGCATTCTAACAGCTTCCAATTATCAGGCGACTGGGGAATGAGACCTCTCTGATTTAGTCATGTTGGGCAGTATTGATTGGACTGGAAAAATGTTTATAATTGGACAGACGTGCGATGACCTTGTCTCTTGCACTCCTTTCCTGATTGACAGACAAAGTAGAGACAGCTGTACCTGCATAGCAATACTCAGTTTGATTCAGTCCAGTTGAAAAGTCCTTTTTAAAGACGGTTAGTGCCTTAAGCTTCTGTAAAGTGACGTGTGTTTGGAGGAATTTGATCAAATTGCTCAGATTTAATGTACGTACAAGTTTTTTTTCCAACTGACGCACACTTCTGATGCTTTGTCTTAGCTAGGGGCTATAACTGACGAGCTAACGAAGCCAAGTGTGGTTATCTAGTCATCCTAAATCTTGTTTTTGCTGGGATTGAGATGTTAAACCAGTGGAGGTCAGAAAAACCAAGATCTTCAGGGAGCGTTGAGCAACTCTTTAATATCTTATAAGTAAAGAAAACCAAGGGACTTCCTGTAAATAATGTAGATATTCAAACATGCTATTTGACATTTACTGAGCACAACAATTAGTTCTAATACAAAGTATAAGAACTTGGAGAAGGTATTTCTTCTGTCACATGATCCCACATGTCTTTTCTCTGTTATGACTTTGTTTGTGAGCGGGCTTCATAAAGGGCCATCGCAGAGTGTGAACATAGGGGCTGTGGGTGCCTCACACACTAAATCTATCCCACAGTCTGTTTGTGCTCCACTGACACAGTGTAGTCTCTGGACTCAGTCCTGTTCCTGTCAAGTCAAAGAACAGTATTTCAGATGGGCGTCACGCTCTGACACGACGAGTCGGCTCAACTGGAGGCCAGGAGAGGTTCCAAAAAACATGGTCGGGGGGGGAAATGCACGGAACTCGACTGCGTGTCCGCTGCAGAATGCAAAGAAGAAGCCCTCCGAAAGTTCCTCAACACGCGCAAGCAAGCTCGGAAAAAACCTAGAAGTAGTGCCCACTTTCCCTCTCGCTGCCTCTCTTTCAAATGTCAAATCGTTCACCTAGAACGAGTTACACAGACCTTCAGGGATCTTCTTTGAGAATGTCAGGCCAAACCGAGCATCTGTACAAAAGCTTTGGATGGAGTGCAATGTCCACTGGCTTCTCATAGTGAAGCCCGGGGGGGAGGAAGTGAGACATCCAGGACTCAAGACGACTTGGTCACGCTGCACTTATCCAAGCGCACATGTAATCTCAGGCTTCTCTGTTAAATAACCCGGTCATGTTTATACTTTAAAGTATCTCATGACCCCTTTTCCTGTGCAACTTGGAATAATAGTGTGTGTCTACATACTCCAGTGATTTCCTCTACCCCCCCCCCCCTCCCCCAAGGCACCGCACAAACAAGACAGTTGTCTTTTCTGAGGGGAAAGAAAAGGCAGACATTCACCAAATACCATCAAACCAGAGAGTGGTCTTTACTGCCATTGTCTGGGTTTTGTCTGGCGTTTACTTTTAAAAAGACAGAATGAACAGACCCTATAAATTGAACCGGCTGACCACATAAAAAGGAAACCGAAGTTTACATTGCCGGGGGGGCATTAAAGCAAACACAGGATGATACCCGAGGCCGAGAGCCGACACAGAATCCAATAACAATAACAGACAATGATTGTCACTGGAGTTCAACGTATTGGCTCAGGATGGGATGTACAGCAGCCTCGCCGCCTCAGCTAGCGCTGTAGTGTCTATTTACCTTTTTGATTTGATCCACAACATCCCGGAAACCAGGGCGCGTGTTTATCTGTTGAGTGTGTACACAGTATTGAGTCTGTCTCAGAGGCAGCTCTAATCAGCTTTGATTTCAAGCTCTCTTTATCTGGCTTAGAATGTGAAGACACACAGTTTTAGAAATGCTGTACAAACTACTGAAACTGACCACATTTGTCTGTTACCTGTGCGTAGAAAAACCCTCAAAGCTACTTCAGCAAATGTTTTCTTATCATTCATAACTGTGGCAAAGAGGGGAAGGTCAGAGCTCTTGTGCTTTTAAATAGCCTTCCTTTTATTGGAGTGGAAAGGGATAGAATATCATACCAATGCCCCCCATTGAGAGATACCTTTCGTGTTCCGTTGTCATTGCCATTTTTTTAAAGGTACATTTGCAAAGTGTGAATAATACAGCACAGCCCTGAGGCCATATCCCAACCTGAGAAAACCTTTCATGTGCTTCTAAAAGGGATATTACGCAGCAGAAACAAATATATCTTCAGGCTTTGGGTAATGGAAGGCAGACGTTAATGCTGAATAATGTGAACACCAGTATGGTTATAATCTGATATATATTCAATTTCAAGTTTTGATACTACTGGAAAAAAACAACTTTTAAAGAAGGTAGCTGCTTATAGTTGCTAACAGTGAAGAAATAAAGAAAGTCAAGAAGACAAAGAGTCTGCTAAGTACGATGGCCAGACGTCCCAGTTTGTCCGACACTGTCCGTGTTTCAAGCCGGGTGTCCCCAGTCCCAACAAATCAGTCAGCAATGCACAAGTCAGCATGTCCCGGATAAGACCGGCAGCGTTAACAAACGCCTATGCAGCTCTACTCGCCAATTGCTGAAAACAATGACCATTAACGTCACGGTGGCGCTCGATGAACAGCCACGGGATCGATCCATTATAAGGACTTTAAAGGATCTTGTAATCCATCCAGTATTTGTTGAACTAATTCAGTCTGAACCAAAGTGGTGGACTGACCAACAAACTGTATCCAGACTGTACAGCAGAATGACGAGTACAAGAGGGAAAGTGATTCATTATTGACGTCAAGTACACGGTGCTTCCATTTGGCCATCGTTCTTGTTTATCCGCTCCAGGCAGGCGTGTAATTAGGACAGCAATACTTTCAGGAGTACAGTTTGACTTTTAGTGTCTATTTAAATAGACGTCCGCTGCCAGCAGCTCATTTATTTGCACTTAAAAGTGGATGGATTAACGCTTTCCTACTTTGAATGCATCACACATACTGTCGTTTAATCTATATTGTATTAACTCTGCAAAACTCTCATTGAGATATTAAAGGTCAGGCATGCATATCCATATCTCATGTTCTGACATTTTCAAATGTTGCCCCTCTGTTTTATTTGTTCAAATTATTCTGAGCTGCTTGTGTATGAGTACCAGTGGCTGTTGCTTACTAGAACAAGCAAAAAAGGAGCAGTCTTAGACTTTGTAAGCTTTGGATTTTGTCCCCCTGCAATACCAAAGCGCCCTTCCTGTTGGCTAATTGCTTGTTAGTGCACCTGGCCCACGAGGAAAAAAAAAGTCACACCGGGGCTACTTCAAATACACCCACACAAGCAGCATCTGCAGCAGCAGAGTGAGACATTATGGCGCCCTGTCATGTTGGCGCCATTTACAAGAAGTTGTGACACCAGCCTGAGCTCTTTCCCCTGCTGAAAGAAACATTTTTTACCTACTTTCTTTTTTTTGTGTACACTGTAGGTGAGATGTGAAACTGGATTGTCCCTCTTTCTTTGGTCTCATGTCTTTAAAATCTTTCATCACAGAGGAATTAAGCCTGCTGGCGATTACAATAAGCCTACCAAGGTCCGATGAGAGCAGACGGGCACACTGAATGTTTTATGGAGACGATGATAATGCCAGAGCTTGAAGTAGCATGGCTTTAATGAGGTTCAGAGTAATTAAAAGCAAGAAATGGCTGCCTGACATTATTGCTGGATGAGCAAGACTGAGGGAACACCTGAGGCTTTTGCAAGCAGAGAACATTCAAAAGGGATCTCCAGAGATACTGAGGGCAGAAGAACTACAACTGTTGCTGCTGCAGCTGTCGCATATGAGCTACAGAAATGTATGGCTCTATTATTTTGGCATGAAACGGTGACAAACAATGCTAGAATGAGAGGAGAATCTAGCATTGCAAGTTAGCATTACCAAGGAGGATTTACAGCCAGCTTGATTGAGAATGTTCTTCTGTGATACGGAACAATGGAGGAGATGTGTTTATAGAAGCCTGGGTTAGAGGTTTATGTTTTTTTGCTATTCATTCCCTCTAAAATAAAAGCAAATCTTGATTTTCCGTTTCTGGTTGTAATTCAGTATCACCATGACCTGTTGAAAGCAAAGGCACTTAGCCCACCGTAAGAATTATTTCCCGATTTTTAGAGACAAGAATGCTGCGGTGAGCAATTGCCAGGTCGACAGTTTTTTTTTGTCCATGCAGCTCTTCCGTGTGTACATTATAAAACTGATTTGTAAATGCTGTATGGCACCTCTGTTGAAACATATATCCTGATACAATACATCACATTACAAAAATTGTGACAATAATGCATCATGGAGGTAAAGCCGGAGTGCATGATCAGTTCTTCCCAGGTGGTTAGATAGAAGTCCATGAGAAAATAACCTCAGTAAACATGAGTTCATGGTCTAAATCGCTAGTTTCAAGTCTTATTCAATACAGCATGTTGTTCATTTCGTAAATGATGTAATAGACGACAAAGCAGGGTGTGCTTTAGAGCGTGTCTACCACGGCACTGGAAGTTGTCCGCATTTTACCGACGTGAAACCCTTTCATAATGTGTTTTCAGTTTTTTAAAGTTAATTGTAACATTTTTGTCGCCCAAAAATATCTTGCAGCGTTTGGTTGCATTTAGCTCCACCCTCTTGTGTCACATATGGTTGCAAAAAAACAAGATGGTGAACTCAAGGCTTCAAAACGTCAGTCCACAAACGTCTTTGACGATGTCCGATTTTCAAAATAAGGTGCAGACAAAGTGTTATTACAAAACAAATATATGAAAATAACATTATTGGAATATATTCACAAGAAATATAAAACATGATGCCTTTGTCGCTCTAAATTAAAACAAAAATATTACAAAAAAAGCATTTATACGCTGTCAATTTAGGGATTTTCCAAAGTAAAAGTCTCTTAAAGTCTATGAATAAACTTTGTCCCGTGGACTAGTGTTGAAAAAAGTTAAACAAAAATTGCAATAAATCACAATATCGAAGCACAAATAGGCACCCAAATATGGCGATAGCATCAAATCTGGAGATGAAGTGCTAGTGTTGTGTGGATCAGCATTGAGGTGGTCAGATGTATTCTGAATGACATGAAATGTGGGTCCACACAGACCACACACTTCAGGGAGCTGCGGAAATGATTTCATAAGCCATTACAGGGTCACTGAATCCATTTGTATGTTGATGAAATATGCTGTAAGTAGTGCGTAGTCCATTGATTCCGAGTATTTTGTTACAAATGCACTTACACTGGTTTGTTTCGTCTAACTCTCTCTGTCTGCTAGATAATGACCTTAAGGAGGACTTTCCCTCCTCCCATCCTTTCCAATCAATGCCACTTCTTGCGGTGGTTTAGTGGCACTTCATATTGTAAAGCCCTGCAATCACTCAGCATCTGATAAGGAGCACAGCTAAAGGCTACACTGGCAGTTTGTCCCACTAGCTGAAGATACGGCATCCGCATGTGGAAATCTGCATGCTATGAAACCATATGCACGAGTCAAATACATCCTATCAGTGTTCCCTCTGGCAAAACCAATTGCACGCTGCATGTTCACGGTTACGTAAAACCCCTTCATAGAATCTCATTGCATCTCTTCCACAGAATGTCTACACATAACCGGAGCCAATCTTCTGTTTCTGCTCAATTACACCTCCCTTCAACAGCCAGCCGATGCTGCGGCGGACTTCCCGGCTCATCCACACGGAGCAGGAATAACATTTTTAATTGCGTTAAAATAAACAAGTGTGTAATGATGGAAAAAGACAGCGATTTGGAACAGGAGCTCAGTTGCACATAGATGAGGCCTACTGCGGTTGAAAGCGTGATAATTAAGACATTCCTTTCTGTGTGTGCCAGCTACACAGATCCACTAATGTGCACTGTGCAGCCGCTCTACAAGCTTATGTCCATGGAATGAGGCACCCCGAGGGCTAAATTTAACTTTTTACAAAAGCAACCTCGCCTCAAACGCTGTTTCCACAGCTGCCTTAGACACGGATTCAGAAATGAGTGTACATTCATTCCAGTAGGAGCGTTGGCATGAGCCTCCTCCTTCAATCTCTCCTCCTCTCTCCTCGTGAGTGTGACCAAGTTGACCCCGTTGTGTGTGTGTGTGTGTGTGTGTGTGTGTGTGTGTGTGTGTATACACATTTAGCTTTAACAAAGCGCACTGTTGATTTACATCATCATGATTTTAATATGAAAGAAAACAGCACTCAATTGAGGATCATACTGTTCCATGTCTGGTTTTCACCACAGGGGGCAGTAAGCATCACTTTTAGACACAACTGCAAAAATCTGTGGTTGGGTTCTTAAAACAGGGGGATTCGATGACAGATATTCAAATGAATATACTTTGAGCATATGTCACTCTTATCTGCATTAACCAACATATTATTGCAGAATCGTTGGCCAAGCGTGATCCACGAATCAATGCACGCCATCATTTGCTATCACAGTCAAGCACATTGACACCGCAAGAAGAAATTATGCACGGTCCATAATATCTGCATCTCTAATGTAAGACCAATAGAGTTAGTAGAAAGGGCATTTGAAAAAAAACAAAAAAAAGGGAAGCCACGTCTGACCTCGGTAAAACCGCAGTGGGCTGGCAGAAATTGGAAAAAAAAAACATGAAATGACTGTTCAGTCACAGTGCATCCAAACCTCATCCATCAACATCAGGATGTCAAAGAGGATGATAAGTGGAAAAGGAGAGCAACAAGTGTGCCAAACTTCTGCAAACTTGCACAGATAGACCAGAGCAGCGACACAACACTTTGGTAAGATTGGTGGAATTACGCAGTTTTATTTGAGACCTCAATATATGTTTGGTGGATGAAAAAGGTAAAATAATACAAAAGGACATGGAAAAGTGTATAGTACTGAGAAAGTTGTAGTTGTAGTGAAATAACCATAATTTAAGTAGTATCAACATGGCAGTACTAAAAGAAAATGTATTGTTTTAACCCGATAGTATTTTCTACGATCGACAGTGATTATAATGTGGTTATGCAATAGAAATGAGCATTCCAAGGTTTTTATTCATATCTAACGAAATGGTTCTTCCCTTCTGTTGTGCTGTAAACGGTTTTGTGATTGTATCGATGAAAACTACATGTTTTTTTTTTGTTGTGGGCTTGCAAATTGTGTTTTCTATGGAAAAAGGGTTGTCAAGAATCTTTATCTAGGTAAACAAATGGCTCTTCTGGAAGCCTTTGGTTGTCAAGTGGTGTAAGCAGATAGGCACCCAGTCATGATCAAGCATCCACCAAAAAAAAGCTAAATTATCAGAGAACTCACCAAAGTACAGCAGCTGTAATCAGTTTGATGTTAGTTACCTTTTGCCAGATGGATAAACAAACAAAGGAATCCTAAGTCTTCACCTGCAGCGCTGTCTCAAAAACAACAGTGCGTATAGTTGAAGTGATGGAAACTTCCTAACGGACAGAAGCAAAATGCAAATCATCTCCCCTTGTTTGACACTAACTCAGATTCCTACTTGGAGATCTGCATGAATGTGACAGAACATTGACCAACACACCGCGACAATCGCAGACACTAAAGAACGACATCGGTGCTTTTTTGTTTAGCCGCCATCTCTTCAAACAGGAACAATGACTTCATCACGGTCAAGCCACAGCACTCACTTACACACTGCACAAGAAAATGCCCAAATGAGTATCAAATATCGGCACAGGTTGGTGCTCCAGGTGAACTGTAGCTGCAGTATTATTTAGGATCCTGTTGGAAATATCCGCTTACTAACCCCCTGAGAAAATATTAAATTCTAAATAATAATCAGAAATAAACTGTTCTCTGACTCAATTATAGGGCAATAAGCAGGCTCATAGTCTACTTTATTTCTGTTATGGTGCAGAAATAACCGGCAATAGTTTGATTTTCCTTCTCAGGTCACAAGTGAGAATTACTTTTCGTTGTTAGTCTCACCAGTCTAAGAGACTCTCGCTCTCTTATTAATGTCTTATTAAAGTTAAATGATCCCAAACTAGCACCTACCTCCATTTATCACAAGTAGTACACCTCGTCCCAGTGCACTGATTAATCCAGCCAGACGACAGGAAGAGTAGAGATTTACTCCGCCTTTCATTCACATAGACGTGACTAATTAGAGGTAATTGTCCTCCTGATTAAAAGAATAAGATGTGCAGCCTACACGTGTGGCGTATGAAGGAAAAGTAGCACGGTAAATCACAGCTTTACCTTTCGAACATCGAGTCCTGCAGTAGATTTTATGGGCAACAAGCTCAACGCGTGATTTGGGAGATCCACTCTGCGCGTAAAACAGCTCAACTGTAAGACCCACAGTCACACGATCCGACACAAACCTGCCGTTTCATGTCTGTTCTCGCCTCGCGCTTTTACGCAATAAGGCTGCGGCTGCGACGCGAAATCACCTCTCGTTTTTAAGAGGGTTTGTCAATCTTAATGCACATAATCTGGTTGTTTTATTGACTTGACAACACATGAATCGTATGGCAGCATAAAAATACGCATTTTTTTCCATTCGCTGTGGCGATCAAACGCGCTGAAATCTAGGAGAAGAGACAAGAGAGGAATCTCGATCTCTGTGCTGTGTGGATGATTAGACGTAGTTTTTTTTTTTTGCAGCAGATGGAATATCAAAAGAGGAGAACTGCGGAGAAAACAGCTGTTATATGAAGGCAGAATGAAACGACACGGAGGACGCTTTTATCCAAAGCGCAATAGAGTGCCATGAGCGCACACGTTACTGGTAAACTGGTATTTCTTCTGATTAACCATGAAAGAAAAGCTTACAGAAAATCTGTTGAGAAAAATCCTGAGAAAGGAGGGTTTACGGTGCTCATTGCACGGGATATTTGATCATCACCAATGTATTTGGTTGGAACATTTAACTGCATTAGACGACACTATTACTAGCGTGATTTGATACTCAGACTATTTCTGCTCTGGAAACTTTATGAAATAAACCACGAATAAAGTTCTTCTCTCCTTTCTGTCCACGATGCGCAATATGGCACACAGCTGTGGATCGAGCGTAAAAGCTTTCGCTGTCCTTGCGCTCATCGTGCAAACCTTCCCCATTACTAGATATCGACTAGATATTTACTGTCACCTAGGTTTCTCTGTTGAGTTACATCTTACTGGAAATAAAGTTACACACTTGTGTCACCTTGGCGGACAAAAGCAACTCTCAGAATATTACTGTACTGACCGAGTGTCCATATTTCGCCTTTTTACGCGCAGTGGGATCATGATACATGCGTCTACGGTTAAGAGACATAAGTCTCAGGTTCGGTCCCTTCTGTTGGAGTGTCCTTGAGCAAGACACCTAAATGAAACCTGCTCTCCTCTCTCGCTCAGTCGCTGTAGGAACTAACGCTCCATATCTCTTGGTCTGGGAGAGTCAAATAAACCTGCTTGAGAAATACCGATTCCTTTGTTTTTTATCAGAAACAGGCTACAGTTCATAAAAGGGGAAAACAAGATCACTCGGGTATCGGCTTACCTGCTTTCATGCTGTCATGCTGGTGGCGTCTTTTGGTCCGCTTCATCGCACCGTGGCTGCATGTCCTCAGACATGCTTCTGGAGACAGGCTTTGGAGACGAAACGCGCCTCGGCTGTAAGGGAGACAGTGGGAAGGTGGGGGAGAAGTGTGACAGCGCGCGGGTGTGTGTATGTGTGTGTGTGTGTGTGTGTGTGTGTGTGTGAGAGAGAGAGAGAGATAGATGGAGATAGAGAGAGGGAGGGGGGAGAAAGAAAGAGCCATAAGAAGAAGGCATTTCTTTGACGATAATGACAGTCGTTATTTGCCTTTTAAATTCGGAGGAAACCAGGCTGAGCGTGTCCAGCGACACGTGATTTTAAATATACAATCGCCCCAGAGCCTTGAATTGCATTATTCGCCAATAGTACAGCAATTAAACCCCATGTCAGCGGGCTCAGACATATGCCACCAATTTTCATAGGAAATCAACTAATTTAGCCTGAGACTTAGTCCAAAGCACGGATACTTTTTTCACATTACTTTAATGTATTTGAGGCTATTTAACTGCGACTCATTCCTATTATTTTACTTGCTGGTAGAGAACAAGATGCAAATTAAGGGAAATCGGGGTGATGTCCATTCAGAAGAAAAAAGCAGATTTACCCACACTTTCTCCTTTCAGCACCGAGGAGAGCGCATATTTGGTAAGGAGAGGAGGAAAAAGACACGCTCACGTTGTTTGCAGATTTCCCCTGTGAAAGATCCGATACACGAGGGCACACTTTAGTCTACGTAACATCATCCTCTCCTGTCATCCAAAGCACGCTGCTAATACGCCAAAGTCTCAAAATGTAATATTCATTCTCATTTCCAGGGAGAAATCCGTCAGTGGGAGGAGGGAGACAAATCAGTTTCTGAATATCTCGGAGCAAGACAAAATCAATCACTAAACAGTTCCACGTAATTAAATACATTTCTTGAAACTAATTTGAAATGGATACAATTAAAAGTAAGCAATAATTAGAATAAAATTAAAATGGATGTATTACATCCCATTTGTTCCTCCTCTTGGTTTCCCCATGTCCCCCCACGGGGAGCCTGTTGATCATCAGAACACGTGGAGCAGAAGTCCTGCTCTTTGTCACTTTGTAAACAGTGTCCCTCCTCTCTCTGAAGACAGCTGCTAAAGCCCAATGACTCGCTTTATCATAACTGACTGGCACTTATTGAGATTTACCCGCTTAACACTTGTATGAAAAGGAGAATTCCTGCCTGATTTATTACAACGCTGCATTTCAGAATAGGGCTGCTGGTATTAAAGGCTTAGTGTGATTTGACATTATTTAGTATTTACTTTTTAAACATGCTACAGAGCCAAGATTGAGAGGGAAAATAAACAGAGGATGGGAATGTTTTACTGACATCTACTGGGGAAATAATCTCAAAAGACTTGCTCTCTCTTTATGTGTGTGTGTGTGTGTGTGAGTGTGTGTGTGTGTGTGCAGGAGGCAAAGTTAAAGCTATATAGTTTCATACACAGCCCTCTTCCTCCAGGTCTGCTCACCACGCTGATGGACAGGCAACACCAACTTTATTTTAATGAATATACCTCCTCCGCCTCTCCTCGGTCCTCAATCTCCCAAAGCTATCACTCCACATTTCATCCCGTCACCATTAAGAGTTTCATGTGATTTCAAATTTGGGGGGGGAAAAAAGAAGCCATTAGGCACAGTTTGAATGGTGCCATCCTGAGCCTTAGCTGTCAATTAAAATACATCATGTTGCAGTGGTTTGTGAAACACATAGTGTACTTGAATTATTTAACAATGTGGCTCTTGTAGCAACTGAGAAGTATAAATTGGTACGCTGAGGTTGCATATAAAGCAGGAGGGTTCCGAGAAGAAAACAACGGTAAGATGCAGAGGAAAAGCGTGTTTTCATCTGGTGACAGATGTCAGACACAGTTTTGCATATTTTAACTTTGAGAGAATGCACTAACGGCCCATGTAAATGCTCCAGGTCGGGCGATATGGTATTGGCACTGAAATGAGACTTGCCTGTTCTCATTATTAAATCCCATCTGATGGCCTGAGCAAACAAACATGTTGGGTGACAGTCAAAACACCCACCGCCATGCTATAGTTATTCCTGTTAGTTATATAGTTACACAGTGATGAGTCTGTGAACATGCATATACATGGATATGGGCGGACCACACGTTGCACACAGTATGCACCTGTCTCCGACTGATAAACGGGAGAGCCTCAAAGGCCGGCTTGAGTGCACTGCAATTAGTTGAGCTAAATCAGTTTTTAACGGACTCGCTTATTGCCAAAAAATACGAGAGACCTGCTGAACGACGAGTCGTCTGAAGCGTCACCCTGTGAATGTACGTATGAAGGTGTATATGAAAGATTGACTGGTAATGTATTTTTCTTCAATGGCAGCAGAGAGCTGTCAAGGCTGCGGCGTGCTTCTGTTTTACCTGTCGGAGCTGTAATCTCTTGTGTGTTCAGTTGAAAAAGCACGTCTCAAAAGAAAGACTACAATGGAACTAAGCTCTATTATGGTTCATCCTTTTGACAAATATTGAACAAAGATATAATGCCTCCTGATGAGACAGTATGTATATATATATATATATATATATATATATATATATATATATATATATATATATATATATATATATATATATATATATATATATATATATATATATATATATATATATATATATATATATATATATATATATATATATATATATATATATATATATATATATATATATATATATATATATATATATATATATATATATATATATATATATATATATATATATATATATATATATAAACATTTCAATTTAACCTTATTTTTCCAGGATATTCCCACATGAGTTTTAACATCTCTTTAACGAGGGACTTCTGGCCAAGACAGCAGCATACATGTTTCACAAAAAAGCACAAAGAGACTTAAAACAAAACCGCAAAAAGGTTAAACAACATGAGAAATTCTACAAGCAAATTACCTACAACAATGAAGTGACCCTGCGTTAAGTCCCACCCCTCGAACGCAGACTGGCCAATCATAGCGTAGCACACTAAGCTACAGCTACTGAAGGTATACTGATGATACAAATGCTGCTGTTGCTTGTGAATAAAGACCGACCCAGCTTTAAAGGAACAGTGTGGGCTCGAGGGTTAGCGAAGAGTCACTGAGCAGTGTTGTTCAGTAACAGGACAGGCATTCAGCGGTCTAATAGTTTAATAGTCAAATTTTTTGCACTGTTCCCACAAGGAGGCCAGGCTGTTACTAGGCCCTGTTTCCCCACATTAACATCATGTTTGTGTGTCTTACTCATGATTAATTCTGTCCAATGATAAATTATCAACGGGTTACATAAACCACACACACTTACTTATTGTTTATAGGATTTTGTCATGTTGAAAGGGGTTCACTCTGTGGAGTGTGATGGTGTTCTGCGTGGGATGTTGATGTAAATCAACCGCTCAATCAGGGATAGTGCTAACATTTGTGTCTCATTATGTCTTCTTAGCAGGGAGGGGCTGGAGCCTGTTGAGATGTAGAAAGAAATTACATTATTTTGACTTCTTTTGGTGCGCTCGTTGATGTGCATGGCGCCCGTGGATCAATTGTAATGTCAGCAATAACTCAGAAATCTTACATTAAAGTTTTGCTAATTCTTTTGTTGATGATCTTTTGCCATATCTTTACATAGCAACAGTTGTTTGCTGTTATATTAATGCTCTGAATGTCTATACAATAACAATCTATATAATATATATATATATTGTCTATTGCTTCATTCCATTCTTTGTTTAACTACTTCAAGTACTCTGTAGTCAGTAGGGTCTGTGTTAACAGAGTGCGTATTGATCGTTGGATTGTCCATCAATGCGAACAGCTGTCAAGAGACTTTGACTTGCTGTTGGAAAAACCTGAAGAACCACTTTATTAAACAGAAGGATGGAATAATCCTCCTGGTGTCCTGAATCAACTCTCTGCCATGGATTTCTTTTTAAAGAATTCTGGAACTCTGGGGAGCGTGGAGCAGATGTATGAAGGTCCATCCTTTAAACACTTGATAAAAACAAGAAAGACGAAGGTGAGGATGGTCCTGGAAAATTTGAGAAATTTGAATGTTGGGATTTTGCGTTTGAATCTAAGGCCACATTTTAAAATGTGAAGTTAAGAATGGACCAAATGAACAAACAAAATGTAGGCTGTGTCGTGCTATCAGGTAAATGAGCTGGAGTAGAACCAGTTTCTCTTAATCCGGTTTGGCAAGTCACTGGCAAGCTGGGCCCACAATCCTCTCAGGGACACCAGAACAAAAGACACAAGCAGAAGGGAAAGCAGGCAGCAGAAGAAATACAATATGCACGGATCAATAGAGAGCCTTGGGAAGGTGATTTTACCTCCAATCCAGGGAACTGGCCAAACGACTGTCACAACAACGTGCAGTACAATGAAACGCGCTCACGAAACATCGACGAAGGACAATGCCTTGATTTTTGGTTTGTCTTCAAAAAATTAGACATTGTTGCTCCATCTCAGTCTTTTCCACCTGCATGCTAATTTTCCTTGTACTCTTGTTTACAGTTGGGAACGGTTACGAGTGAAGGGACTGGTTTGTACGCGTCAGCGTTTTGAAGTACGTTTCACTAGAGTCTGGTGACCTGCCTGCCGCTCTCTGTGTTTTGCTGAGCCATCAGTCTTTGTATTTGGCAGTGCCATTAGCATGATAAATCCACCGCTTCAGCATTATCCAACCCACTGGTGGACACACGCTGGATGGGAATTATCTGTATTTATGAAATCTGAAAGGGTGTCGCCCAAACATGTGCATCCAATTATGGAGCTCCCGCTAGCGCCACAGAGCTTTTTGTGCCATTTGTGGCCACAGTATGCAGCTATTTCAGTTGAAAAGCACCAAATGACAAAGCTAGCATCTGGCTTGAAAAGATACTCGCGTTAAGAATGAACACCTGACAAAGCTGAGACTTATGTGGAGATATTATTACAGGAGCATTAATGATATGATCCATGGAGGATAGCTAAATATCAAACGAGCTCAGCTGTTGTTGAAAACTAAAATGAAAATGAATTCTTAAAGGGCCAGTGTGTAGCATTTCAGGGGATTTATTAGCAGAAACAGAATATACAGTGAAAACTTGAGCATTATGTGAGCAGGCATTAGCAATCCATTTGATGAGGGCTGCTTCAACAACAGGTGCTTTCTCCGTGCCCATTCGTTTTTTTCATTGAGAGAAAATGAAAATGATTTACCATCAGGACTTCAATGTGCACGCAGCACCGGCCTCAGGTGAACGGCGCTACTGCGGTGTTGTACTCTGCGGCTTTCGTTAACGCAGTCTTGGAGAGATCTGCAACTACACCACCAGATGCCACTAAAAATCCTACACACTGTTCCTTTAAACATAAATACGAGAACGGGGTTATTAGCACTCATTTTGTGGTGTTTTATTGAACATGTTATTGATGATGTTTCATCCTCAGAAACAGCAGCCATCTTTCTCGGAGTGTTTGCTTTCGTGGAATCATAATAGTATCTTCAGTATCATAATAATAGCTGAATAGCAGCAGAAAAACAGAGCTGTGTTCTGCCTGATTATACCATTAATGCCACAGTCTCTGGTTGAAAAATCTGCATTATCATGGTCGAATAAAGCTATTGTTGCTTTTACGACAATTACCTAAATTACGCAAACTAATTGATGTTTCTCTTCATGCAGCTAAAACTGCATTTGCCACCTCAGGAACCCATTTCATCAAAATGAAACTGTCAAATAGAAATTATCGAAATGCATTAAACCCATCAAACAGATTGAGTTTGAGGTTTCATAATTTATCAGCATTGTTTAGGTGTCTGGAGGTTGGCAAGTATGCTGATTAACCATATGTAGTATTACTTTCAATGATTATTGACTTGGCTTTTCATCTATAAACACTTTAAAATTGTGAGTTTGGCGGCTGAACTTTATAAGCAAAATCCTGTGGGGGTTTAGGAGTGGTGACCTTAGACCCCTGTGATGCGTAATGTGACGTCACAGGAGGTTCATTGAATGCACCGACTCCACGGATACCAAATATCTGTCAAAAAATGTAATGTCAGCCCTGAGCTTTGACTTGAAGCAATCTGCCAACCTTTCACTTAGGCCATGCCAGGATGATCGAATTAAGTCACGTGCATCTAATGGGAGACAGAATCGTTGGACGCAGTGAAGAGAATAAGGCAGGTTTCATTTCTAAATGGACATATATTCCAGTTGACATTTCGCATCAGTTTCACAGCAACATGTGAAAGCATAAGCACTCTGAATCCACAAGGTTGTGCACCTATTAATGGTCAGCGAAGCGGATATTAATCTGCAAATATTGATTGAGCTGTCTAGTATTTTAAAATGAGTTCACCCTTCAAGCCCAAATTTCCTCTCCATATGAAGAGAGGGAATGAGGGGGCGAAGAGGCTTATCTATCATGCCTGGGGTTAATTGCCCTCAATCCAGGATCCTCTTTTGAATGTTTCCACGTCTTCAAATTAGTTCATTAGCAATTCTTTGCAATCCTTTTATAGTGTCTTAATTGAGGGTAATTAAGTGAAGTGATGGCATTAGTGGATTGGTGGACAAAGCATCAAAACCCCTGCTAGGGGTGTAGCATACATGAATATGTCATTAATGGTGACACTCAAGAATAAACCCCGCAACCTCTTATTGTGCTAAAGCTTTAGATGAGCAATGTGTTCATTTGCCTGAAACGTTTTTTTTTTGTTATTTAGATAAGTGGGATAATTGGAGCAGACATGAATGCTGTAGCAGAGTGCAGATGTGCAATCGAGCTTTGTCGAGACCGTGCAGACCAGCAGGGTTTGACCCTCTGTGTCACGCCTCAGGGACCCAGACCTCTCCGAGGTGACACGGATTACAATAAAGGGTTGCGTTAACACTGGCATGTTCATGTTATGGTGTTAAAGGGTCAATTCACTCACACGTTCTCACTTACCTTTGTGGTATCCAGCCATGGTTTTGGCTTTACACATTGGACTACTCATCGCACGATGAGTCTCTTGAAAGCCTTTAGGGTTCTACTAGTCCGGAGCTAAAGGCACACAGTGAAGAAGGCAGAGTCTGACATGTTCAGGTGTGTACTGAACTGTTGCTAATGAGGCGATGAAGAAGTGAAATGGTAAAAAGGAAATTTGAGTTCTCGCCCCATATGTGAATTCAAAAGGTCTAAGTTCTGAGATATCCATCGCTGAGCTTTCTTCGATAGGAGTTTTTTTCAAATTTTCTTAGATTAAAAGTTCCACTGAAAACTTCTACAAGCACGTTGTTTCTGGAAGGAGGCAGTGCAGATTAGTTTTTTTACATTTTTATTGCTATGAGCACCGCTTTCTTTGCTGCTATAGTCCCAATTTTTCCAGAGGAAGGTTGTTGGATGGGTCAACAAAAGGTAGCTGTTTACTTCCTGTTTCCTTCTGACAGTCGATGTTGGTTTCTTATGACCGTGGCCACTATTGTTCCCTGACCTTAACCAAGTGTTTATACTTTACCCAGTATACCAGGATCTTTCACTTAACTGTGGCTGTGACTAGTTCTATTGTTGCAACGGTGAATTCGAACAGTTCTGGAAGGCTCTGATGAATCATGTCGACCTGCCATAAGGCATTATGGGTCATTTCAGCAAGCTCTCCAAAACGACATACGTTTACGTTCAAATGACGACGGGAGCAAAGGAGAAAGTAAGGTTATCATAGAGCAACAAAGTTGGACTGTTCACTTCCTGTTTCCTACCATTAGATTACCAAAAGTGTACCACTGTATATACAAATTACTACCACTGTAACAGGGGTTTACAGACCCTTTATTGCAATTATCAACAAATACGGGAATTCATCATCAAAGTACACTTAGTACATTTATTAGTAACCTTTCAGTTGATAAATCTGCATCATATGAATGGATGTGGTCAGTCAACCTTTACCTGGAGGTTGTCCAACCCTCAACCTCGCTATTACAATAAATCAGGAAGAAAAGAACAGTACTTGTCTCAGCTTTGCTCCGGTAATGACCTGTTGAGGATACTCTGACTCCTTTTTATACGGGCCTTCCACCTGTGACTGCCTTGAAGGGAATGTAAGCGGACTGTGCATTTGTGTTTGTGCAGAGGTTATTGTAGCCTGTAAATACCTGCAGTGACTCACCGAGACAGTTGTTTTCATTTAAAAATGCACCGTAAGAGGCAATTTGGCCTTTTGCTACTCGGAGCTGAGAGACAAATACTCAGATTACATGGTTAAAATCTGTCCGATTCAGTTCAGGTGTTGTTCCCATAATGGAAACTCTGCCTTCGCAAGCAGACTGGGGGCATTTAAAAGTTTCTTCTCCCGAGTTTTATTTTTCCCCCTGTCCTCGCCTGTCTTTTTAAAATGTCTCCTCCTTAGATAAGGCTGTGCTACTTCATACGGAGACAACTGAAAATTACAACAACTACGCCCAAGAAGTGCAATCGCCGAAAAAGCCAGGCCCATCGGGAGCTGTGTGTGTGTGTGTGTGTGTGTGACGGTGACAAGAACATCGTCTAATTATCAGTTGGAGATGATTAGAGCAAAAGCAAACCCTCGGTGACAACGCTGTAACACCAGCAGAATGGAAAATTGCTCCAAAACTTTATGCACATAGTTTGTGTTCATGCAAAGTGTGTGCAAAGCAGCAGCTGGAGCTGTTTTTGAAAAGTTTCTGTCACTGAATAGACAACCTTTCTGAAAAAAAAACTTTTTTCTGCCCGAGCAGATGTGCATACAGTTGTATTTGCTCCTGGTGTGTCATTAAGTTACAATGCCTAAATTCAGAGTGATTTCATGGGAAAATGACGGACAGATAGCGTGAGTCATAAAAATGCAAATGCTTTTTTTTTATGGGATTCTTTTCTTCATTTATGTCTATACACTGTCTCATATTATGCAGACAACAACAAGCTGGAAATTGGAAGTGCGCAGCACATCGTCAAATGGCCTGTGCATATAGCTGGCGTTCGCAAAACGAAACCAGACTTGGCACAAGTTTTCTCATTCTTGTAATCAAATCTGACCCGCGATGAGCTCCATCAGTCGAGGTAACCGCGCACAATGAGGTAGAGCGCGAGGGCGGTTTGAGAAGGTGGTCCACTTTAATGGTGCAAATTATGAAGCGCTGCGGAGTAAACTGGTGCTAGATCAAAGATCCTCAGCCAAGCGTGGCTCCCTTTGTCTCTAAATAATAAGAAATTGAAATTGATTATGCCAAGTGGAGCAAGACAGCGCAAAAGGAAATTGGAAAGTATTGCTGTGGAAAAAGGGGGGGGGTGTACTGAGCCAACGCTGATTTCAGGCACAGGAGTATGAACCCTGTGGTGATGGTGGATCCATGATGATCCAAGTCTGTCTTTTGGTGAAAGCATCCAGGAGCAGTCCAGAAAATATGAATGTTTTCTTTCTTTTATTTAAAGATTTTCTTGTTAAAAGAGGATCTTGGGTTGTGGATCAATGGGACGGACAAAAGAAGGGAATGGAGTTTGATGGGTCAATGCGCGTTTACACTTGATTTATTACCTCAGTAAATATTGTAAACATGAGTTGATGGTCTCATTTAGTGTAAAATAGACAAAGCAGGATATTATTCATGGCGTGGTTACCTTGTGATTGACAAGTTGTTCCCACGGCGGCACTACCACAGGGTCCTTCAGTGTTCAGTTATGCTAAAAGACTCTAATGGTGGAGATACACCAAGTCCCGGTAAGACCAAGTAGGTAACAGATCTTATTGATTTTCTATGGCAAGCTGGCCGCTCGTTGCATAATCGTCGATTGACCATTCGTCGTATCTGACTTTGCATAATCTTGACTCAACCTCAACTTTATGCAGGTGAGGTCTGTCAATCATATTCTCCAGAGCAATAATCACTGAAAAGAACCAAACAAAATATCTCTATACCACTCTAGTAACTGCAGTAGTGGCGAGGAGAAACAACGTTGTATTCCTCTGTGCATGAACTCCTCCTGTCTTCTTTTTCTCTTGCTTCCAGCGTAGAGTTTTTATGTCCGTGGTGAAGTTTAGCAATATGGACAATGGGCAGTGTAATTCAAAAGTGTCTGTTGAGAAGTGCTAGTGGCTGGCATGGAGTTTAAATCACTTGCTGTGATGAGGGTAAAAGGAACACCACCAGAGGAAGAATGAGAGATGGGAGCGCCTTTTATTTTACACTAATTACACTGTAAATTTGAGTGGTACATTAAGTATCGCCAACCAAATCTAAAGGGAAATTATGCGGTGCAATTAATTAGTAATCAGGAAGATGGTCAAGCTCTATATTTTACATTCATGGGTAGATTTTAATTATATTGGATTTGGTTATTACTACCGGGAGGGTTTAATAGTGGAGGGGGGGTGAGTAGTCCTGTCTTGTGTCCTGGAGCACTAAGTGGGTTTACATTGGTAATGAGGAGACCTAAAAACCTCACAACTTCTATTGCAAAAGTAAACGTATACCCTGTTTAGAGTGGCTAACATGATACAGTGAGTGCCAATCTTTATTTTGTCCAAACGTGACGGGATTTTAAATTCTCCCCCGCTGAGAGTTTTACTCCCATGTATGACTTCAGATTTCCCATTAGTCCGCAGAGAGTGGATCTTATTTGTTACGCCTATGAATACGTTTTGCAGAGGATGTGTGAAAAAAAAAAATCAAAAATTGCCCATGATTACAATCTCGCCGGGACGTGGAAGGTGCACTGTAGGAGTCTATCGATGCTCTTTCACAGCTCATCAGAAGTCCCTGCAAGAGGAAAAGAGGAGAGGAAGGAGTGTGGAGTGCTGACTGGCAAACAGCCAAAACACTGACTGTGACGGAGGAAAAAACACAAAAAATCTATTTTTATTTTTGGCAGACCGGACGGATGAAGCAGTTGGATGACACTGGAAGCTGGAAAAGAGAGCTCTAGTGATGATGTGAATGTGAAAATGTATATGCGAGTATAATGATCAAAAATGCTTACCCACTAGGAACTAGAATTTTATGAATTTAATTGCATACTATACATTTTTTTGTAGGGTTTAGAAATTATTTTAATTATACTGAGCTAAGTCATGGAAGCATGTGTGGACATCTTAAGCCTTTTTACTCTCTACTGTCTCAATCCAGACACTTTAAACTCCAATGTTTCCTCAATATGAATCAGCAGGACTAAAACACCTCTTCAATAACAAAACTCTACTGCAATTTGAAATGCAACACTTTAGGTGTTACTTTGGGAAGAAAATTATGCTTTTGAAGAGAGAGAGGCTGGGTGAGAAGTGACAGCTCGGATGGGTTTTCTGAGACATAAAGAGGGGATAGAAGTTTTTACTGTGTCCCACGTGTCACCGGGACGGCATCATCTGAAACACTTCTGACGATTATCATTCATCATTCTACAAACTGGGTTTAAGAATGCCAAGACATAACGACACAGAAGTGTGCGTGCAACAGCCTGGTGCAGGTTGCTCAAGAGCTAATCATCAATCCACAGTGGATCTGGTGTGCGTAATCACACTTTAACAGGGCACGTCACTTAAATCAGACCCTGCAGATGGAAAACGTACCTGCCGCCTTCACAAAGCTCTAAAGGGAGGGGGGTTAATCAGCTAACGGAGAGCGTCATTCAGGCAAGCTGTTGTAGATGACAAATGTTGGAAGGAAGAAAAGTAATCAACTTTTAGTGTTCCTTGCTCACATTATTGCCAGAACTGTCGTCAAACTTTTGTCTGTGAAGATTCTCAGTCATTCAAGTCAAAATGTATCTAGAAGTGAGTCAAAATGTGAACTGGAAGTCCAATCCAATGATTGCATAATGATACATACATAGAAAGCAAACTGTTGACCTGGTCCGAGAAGGTAGGTAGCAAACGGTGCAAAAATGAATTTTGACACTAGAATTGCAAAGCCCTGCTGGATAGATAGATAGATGGATACTTTGTGCTGCTTCCAAAATCAGAATTGACGAAGGCTGACCTTGGCTGACCTGTAGAAAAACATTGATACCGCTGGCCTGCTTCACTTTATCAAAGCCATTTTTTTAGAGAGACTCCTGCCATGTTGTGCTATGACTTCTGAGGGGTGATTTGGGTGTATCTGCAAAAATAAAAATAAATAAAAAAATTGCATTCTTTTCAGGCGAACCTGAAAATGTTCAATGTGAGCTGTGTGTTATGTTCATTCAGCAATAACCAGTAACATAAACACTGACATGTACACATATTAACACATCTCACACATGTTAGTGTCATTATAAAATGTAAATGATTCAAATAGACCTTGTAGTTGGAGAGATAAGTCCCTTTGAGTATGGGTAAACTATTTTCGAGCAGAGGCCTAAAAATGGGGCTAGGTAGGAAGGTTAATTTACCTAGTTCATTTATACCATGATCCTTGCACTACTGTTCAGTTTGGTTGGTTAAATAAAAATGTACAGACATTTACCCAACACTGTAGAGACGTGAAGTGATTTGATGTATTTTTAACATAACGTTACGCTTGGCATCATAGAACAGGTAAATTGATCAATTTAATGTAAATGGTCTTTTCTTTCATGAATTTTGATTGAATGTGTCATCGTAGGAAAACTCAAGTGTTCTTATGAAAAATGGCTCCATTCCATTCAAGTATCCCTGTAAACAGTGTGACAAAGAACCAGCATGCACAATACCAGGACCCTGAAACCCAAGCAGCTCAATGGAATTCAGCCACCAATGACTTTAAAAATGTACACTTAAAAATCTCTCAATTGGAGTGCCTTATAATGGACACGTATTCAAGGTGAGCGTGGCTGCTGTTTTGTATGAAGGAGTTTAACTGCTCCCTTTCAAGCCCACAGCAGATAACTAATGGCTATACCCCCCCACTTACGAAGACAAGTCAGGTGCTGAGAGAGATGGATGTTGAAAGAAAACAGCTGCACGTCCAAACCAGCCATTTTGAGGACGTTACTGTCGATTGCGAAAGAAATCATGAATATTTAAAGCAATTCTAACGAGATGCTTACTTTTGTGAGGCACTTAATGGTCTGTAAGTTATATACGAGCGGTCAAAAGGTTGAAGCCGATGCGAGCGCTCGAGAGAAAGTCGTAACTCTCGTAGCGAGTTAATTGGTAGCACGATGTCTCTTGGTACGTTTTCAGCATTTGCACTTCCTCTTTTCCTTTGTCAGCAATGTCTTCTTTTTCCTTGTTTTTCACCCTTCCTCTTCCTACTTCTTTGTTTCATGCCCTTTCCCAGTTGTCTGCTTCCTTCTTCTTCTTCATGTCATGTCACGTCACCTGTAATCAAAAGGTGTTTATATTGAACCGTGCAGTGCGAGCGGGAAACCGAAACAACTCCCGTTGTCATAAAAACAGGAACATTGGCTCTGAAAGATCTAGTGTAGTACATGCTCCCCATATATATATATCAAAGTTTAAAATGGTTGTAAACGTATACAAGGGTTTTCTTTGCTCTGGGACCGGTGAGAGAGATAACAAGTCACGCCGACTTTGTGCTTTCTCTGCAAACTGCTCAAAGAGAAACAGTCAATACTCGAGACACTTGGAAGAGGTAACAGAGATCGATCAAGTGCACACTTTTATTGGCACCATAAAAGAGATTTCTGAAAGCATGCTGAGACGCTTCTCAGAGCCAGACAGGTCAATATTGTCCCTTGAATGCATGTTTTCTGCCATGTAGGTCAGCATCCATCATTCATTTTAAAAAAAAAGGGAGAAAGTGGACGAGGCTGTTTGGGTTAGGTCCAATCCCATTTCATCATACATTAATTTTCAAGTAAAGGGCAGTTCCAGATTTCTTTTTGATCCCAGCGCTGTTTTTCTTACAACCATCGGGACTTTTGAGTTTTAACACTTCTCTGCTAGTTCACCAGTGGTGCTGGTAAACACATTTCAGAGTAAAATGTGCACCAGCTGCTGCTCAGTTTAAAAACAAACCATTCATGTCCACCGGTTTATTTAGTGTAGTTGCTTCATAAAACAGCATATCAATGCACAGAACCCTCAACCCTACGTCTTTTACCCCTGCGGCTGACTCATTGAGCTGCATGTTCATTCTCACAATGTGTGGAATCACACTGCTGTTCATTTTGAATTCAATCTAGGGAGCCTGTTGAGTGACCTCAGTTAGACTGCAGCGGGTCCACCTGGGTGTTATTGACGCCTTTGAATCAATTGGCTTGTTCCTGTTCAATAACCAACATGTCAGATGACACAAAGCTTTACCATTTATCACTTTGCATGTTCTCAGCTTTGTATCTCGCATGCTTGTTTCTAAGTCCCGAAAAAGAACGACCATTAATGACTATTTTCACCATTTAAAAGAACGACATCGGATTGTAAAATAACTCAACACGTTTTGTGTAATCAGTAGATTGCTATGTCCCTCCGTGAGATGAGGTGTTAAGGCGTGAAAGCTCATCGTTCTCTATATTTCTTCAGTAAATACAGAAGACGTGTCCAAATACCTTTTTTTTTTTCTTACTTTCACACTTTCCGTCGTTGGTGATTTTATTTAGTTATTGCTCCTGCCAAACCACGAAAAGCAAAGAAAAGCAGACACTTTGTGGAGTTAATGCTCAGTCTTGCTTTAACAAAAGGAGTCAACCTCATTTTAACATGTGGAACTCTCACATTCTTCTGCACACCCACTCATCATACCTCTCAGGTCTCATTTAACAAGTTAGAACGGAAAATTGTTGCGATATGCAGAGTCTATTAGCTTCGCAATAGAGCCTTTGGCAGTGCTGTGGTCCCATCTGCAATCATGCGTATATCTATAGAGCAGAATCCTACACGGCAATTAAAAATGTCCTGGTGTCTAATTTAAACATATCCATTAAATAATGTACCTACATCTGCTGAGGTTGAGTGTTGGGGAGTTTCACAGTGGTGTGGTCCAAATCCAGATGTTTTTTTTATCAATATGTGCTGAACCAAAACCTCTGCAAACCAGAATAGAGCTCTTTACCTCGGTCATGGCTGATATGAAAGCTCAATAAGCAAAGACCCTCAATACTCCTGAGTGATGAACGGTTTGAGCCACAGCTGATTGTAGTGCTGTTGACCGAGGGGATGAATACTGAGCCTGCTGAATCGGTTCCTCCCTTTCCTTTCTCTTGTTGTTTGTGGGGTTAAGAATGCAAGGAGTAATTATGAAAAAGATTTTTCACATCAATAGCTCTGCCGGGTTGAATAAAAGCTACAGAAACAGCAGAGTGTTTTCTACCTGATTTAAAATTCCTTTGGTCCTCACTGTCTAGACGTCTAATGCATCGGTTCCAAAGATTACTGTTTCATATGCAAACGCAGGGCAAGCACCCAAGCACATTCCAATAAAATGTGTCATGCTTGTATTGAATGGCATGTACACGGGTAGGAAAATGAAAAAAAATGTATTATATATATATATATATATATATATATATATATGCTGAATAGGAGAGTAGCTAGGGAGCAAACTTTTATAGTTTGCAATTCAACTGCACATATTATAGTTTGAACACTATTCCATCGAGTATTAGTTAAAGCAGATCTGTGAGCGGGTACGATACGTTGACATACGACACACATTGTAGTGACGGCGGAACATGTGGGTGTCTTCGTAAAAGCCTTCAACCAATTTTAAATTAATTCTGTGTTTATTATCTACGCCAACCATTTACGTTACGAGCAACTAGACACGCATTCGGCCGAAAGTCACCAGTTAATACAAAATGCAATAACCAGACATTTTATTACTGTTAGTTACAGTTTTAATTCGACGTTTAAAGCTTGCTAACTCATCTGAATGTCTGTGGCAAAACGCTTCCGTTGCCAACATGCACGCTCATATTATCGAAGTCTATTAAATACATGATACTGTAAAATTATACGTATAATTTGGTTGTATCCAAACATACCCTAAGCACATGCACACACATGCCATTTAGTAATCGCTGTTTAAGCGCTCTCACTGGCCTAGGACTGTCACACCTCACCTCCCCCAAGAAAAGCATCCTGTGGGTCACCAGCCGTTTCGTACGCAATGCTCAAAATGCATTAACATTGTTCCAAACCATTAAACAAATTTCCCCACAGAGTGTTACAAAGGCAGAGTACACAATGTAAGACATGGATTCAATTACTTGGAGACAATACGCGCTGGGCAATATTTTCATATCAGTCCAGAGTTTCCCTGCGGGTCTGTCATAAGGGTGGATAATATCACATTAATGCATTTCAACATTTACCGCGATGGCCTCATTGTGCTGCAGCCACTCAGCGTGAAGGACAATGAAAAACAAGGCGGGAACACGCATGTGCATACATATCAAGCAGCTGTGATTGAATTCCCAACAGTTCCAAACTTACTGGCTTCTCTGTGAAGGGAATAAAAACAGTAAATTAGTCGATTTAAGTGCTTTATCTCATTTATTCTCGCAGAGCTTGGGGAAAAATACTGATCCCAGTGTTTCTCTCAGAGGCCGCCTCAGCACATCCAAATTAATTTTCATAAAAGACCAAATGAGAATCTGTTATCAAATTAAATGTTAGGATAGTTGTTCTCCCTAATGTTTGACATTAGTTTGGCTAAATCTTTACATAATTTAGTGGTTTTAGCACTACAAGCTTCATAATGCCTACTTTTGGAGTCTGTACATCACAGTGGGTAATTGCGAGGGTAACTTTTCCCTTTTACTTTCTTAAAGTTCAGTTCGGGTGGGGATTGTCGTTCATCTCCAGCACTGTGGATGTACAGAGAGGGCTGATAGGAAACCAGTCATGCACATCGTCCCGTTGTGACAGATGCTATCACAGGCAAACAGCAGAAGCGGTGATTAAGGCGCGAGGTTTGAGTTGATGATTAATGGTGTGCACTTTTTGCTCTGTGCATGAAAAGAATGTATTTTTATATTATTCAAGAATAATGAAAGCAAAAGACACAATACAATTATGGATTTATTGTGCCCAGTAAAAGGAGAAACATCTCATGTCTCAGTCATTACGAACAATGTGTTCCATTGATTGCACTCGACTTGGCTGCTACTTTAAGCAGAAACTTTCAATGGCAGCATTTCTTTCCTGGCTCGACCGGGTTGATTTTGCTCCTGCTGATTTATTTCTCTACTAAACTTCCCAGTTCAAGATTATTTATGTGTCCTGTCCATTAAATTTAGCATTTAACTTGTTTTTGCCTCTGTTTATTAACTAATTTTTGTCAATAGCTGCAGTGACAAAATCCTAGGCATCTTGGTTAACTGTGTTAAAAAGAACTAAGCGATGAAATAATTGTTTTTTATCACTGACGAGCTGTGGGTCCAGTGCATTTCTCTATAATATGCCATTAATGTGTTGCGCATGACTGTATATCCCCTCTTTGATCATGTGTGTATGAAGGAGAGCCAGCGAGAGAGAGTAAAACTGTGTTCATATATTTATTGTTTTAATAAATTGAGTTGAACTGAAAGGGCAATCTATAATGCTGTAGATGGTCCTGTTTATGTTGTATGTACATCGATACATCCTGTAGAATTCCATTTAAAAAGACTGATGTTACTGTGACGTGTGCATGCTGGGAATGTAAGGACCCTGGTGTACAGATGTCCGTACGACTGCCCTGCGTAGAGAATCGATATTGAATTTCACCCGACCATAAAATAAAAACGTGATAATGTCTCGGATCACCTCTCTTGATCACTTGGTTGGCCAATTATGAAGCCACAAGAATCGGAAGCAGCTTACATTGATCTGTGAAGTCTTGCCCGCGGGTTACTTGTAACCTATACCAGGAGCCCGCTCAATAGGGGCACGCATGCTCGGAAATCAAATTATACAGACGCTGTCTCAGCTGGACTGTCACTGGAGCACAGATGCTATACATCGGGTAGGTAGCGGGGAACATACTCACCTAAAATTGAACTCTCGTGATATTTCTAACAGAGGTTGATCTGTACTTACACAAGAAAACAGTGTCATCTTTAACAAGGCACACGTTTAACAGCTCTTCCATTGGGAATGAACGAACCTTGTGCACTAATAAAATGTTAGTTAGAGCGTTTACATCAAAATGACCTTCAGTGCATTATATTGCTAACATTTACGAGCCATGAAATATGGCCATGTCCTATAAAATCCCGGGAAGAGTCAGGGTGTCCAGAGCCAGTGTCCTTTTGCACAGTACATAGTGAAAGCATTTGTATCTTTACAACACGTATATGATATTTCCAGCACTCTTATACACATAATATATATATTTTTAAGGGGAAGATATTCCTTACAAACCGGAGGACTTGAATGTCACAAAGTGTCGACTTTCATACAAGCAATAATGATGCAGTGACATTTCAAAACTGCGCATTTGGAGTTAAATTTAGGATTCATTCTGAAGCCAATCTCAAAACCCATCGGCTAATCATGCATGATTAGTCTCAGGGGGGGGATGGGCAATGCAATGGGACTGCACTGCAATGATTAGGAGTAATCACTTTTTACACCCACTCAAAAAGTAAGTTAAAAAAAAAAACTCGGAGTGAAAGGAACGACACGTGAGTAAATATATCTACCGCGGATATCCCTGTGGGTACATTCGGCAGAGAATTGAATTTCTGAACATAAAAGTAACATTAAGAGATGAGAAGTCTCCGATACTGAAGCAAGACATTTTAATGTCATAGGCCATGAAGTCTGTACACTGTGTTTTATGGTTATTGAGGCAGTTACACCACTGAGGAAGGGAGGGAACGGGGATAAAAAAAGACTTGTGCAAAGAGAAGCTTCATTGGAAACATCATTTAAAAACTAAATATCCTAAGGCATTGAACGAGGACTAAGCACTATATCGCTTTGTTTGTACTGTGTCTGTGTAGAGGAGCATTGTATTCTACATCGTAGTTTCCAAGACTGTATGTGTGTCAATGAATGTGCTCATATTTTTTGATACATATATTTATTGAACCTGACCACTTACATACGGATGTAATGATTAAAGAAGATCAAGGACAACAGATTCTCTGTATAAACAAAGGTGGAGTTTTACAGACACAGAAGAAAAGCATTCCAACAGGACTCCAGTGCAAGGACAGCGGCAATGTCAATATAATCTCTTTACTTGACTTCACTTTAGCAGCACTGTGCATGAGCTGTAACTGATTCAGTAGAGTGTTTGCAGAGCCCTGTGGGTAATGCGTTGCAATAGCTGAGCAAATTTGTAATAAACATGTGCACCAGCTCTGTATTTAGGGAGCACGCTTCCAACTTTGCAATATTCTTTCAAAGTTAGAATGCTTTTCATCAAAAACAACACCTTACTTGTTGCCTGTGCTTACTGTGCCTGTTACTCAAAGAAAGAAACTCAATCATAGTACAGTTTGTTGTTTCTCGTTGGATTGAATTATTGCCTTGAAGGTGACGTCCATTACACTAAAACAGGTGGATGTCGTCTGGAGAACCAGCTCTGTAAAATAGGTAATTATCTGCTTAACACTGAAAAATAAGATTGTGCTCAGTGACCCAGAACTGAACCTTGTGGTACATCCATGGGGAACATTCAGTCTGTTATTGAGACTAAAATCATTCTATAGTTGTGTCTGCAACCTCTTATTGAAAGGTACGTGGTATAAAAGTTACATGGCATGAAATATAAGTGGTATAATAACGAGTAAAAGAAGTAAGAAAGTTCACTTTGGGGAGGTCGACGGGCTGGTGGTTGGCTCAAACAAACACAGGACTTTAACGAAAAGTAAACGCGCTTGTTACTTAACGTTATGTAAGAAAACAACTTTTTTGTTTTGTTGAGACAGTGTCACTGGGTTTAGTGGCTGTTACAGCCGTGTTGCTGAAAGTATTGGATATAAATTGGATGCAATAGATGTCAGTTTATCTCAGCATCCACATCTTCTCTTTGACATCAAAGAAGAGTTTCAATGCACACAAACGAATGATGTTCCCGCTGACAGGGTTGTACTCCACCAGTTGTCAGCCACCAGAATCACTTTACGTAATGTAATTGATTTATTAAAGCAGACGCAGTCACACAGGATGCCGGGGACCCTCGTGAGTGTGAAACACCTTAAATTGTTCTCTCAACCAGCTGTTTCAAATGACTTGGATCTCATAGTGTTCATTAATGGGAAACGGCGATCAAATATTCATGAACTTAATAACGCTAGCTCATAATGAGGCGTAATTAAATTTGCCATCTTGTTTGTGTAAACCTTCAAGGATATATGACAAATGTCTTCCTGCTTGAACTTGTCCGGGATTCACATGGTTGTACATTTTACAACCATGTGAATCCCGGACAGACAGACAAAGACAGATTTACAATGTAAATCTGTCTTTGTCTGTCTTATAAACATCACACCGCTGTAAAATCAGTTGTAAACAGGACAAGTTGTTTGTGCACCACAAATGCACGACAATGGATTTATTAAGGAAGCTGTCTACAGTAGATAAAGATGACGAATAACATCATCTAAAATGACAAAGACAATGGAATTGAGGCCGAGCTCTGAAAGATGTTACCGCCTGCATTTGACAAATGATTGCGGTGCGAGGGGAAATGTCAGAAATGATGACAAACAAAAGCGCAGAGGCGCATCAGGCGCTTAGGGAAATTATGGCAAAGGCAAAGGAAAGGGAAAACAGCTCTGGTGTAATGGAATTGTCAGTGGCTCACATCATTGATTTAATGCATGCAGTTTCATTCGCCTCATTCAAAAGGTAATAGGCAATGAATAGAAGGCCCGGTCATGACTGAATATCGAGAGGGCACAGAATTGACGGGAATGAAGAGTTTTCACAGCACATTTTTAAAAAGGATGCAAAAGCAGTTGGCGATACGCTGGATTGGGTTTATTTTGTAGCCCATCTGTTCCTCCTTTTGAGTTGGAATATGTTTTTTTTAAATCTTTGATTGAATATGCTGTTTTATCCCCAGTCTCTTACATTTTAATTATCCCCTCTCTCTCTCTACTTTTTTTTTGGAAGCACTATACCGGAAAATGTCCCGTAAAAGCTGCAGTCAGTGGAGCTTTGAATGTTCTTTAGCTCTGTATAGGCTCGTCGAAACAACAGCAGCCCAGAGGGAACGGGCGCTGTGCATTTATAAGGTGAACAGGCTATACAAATTATTTCACACATTAACTGTTTCGGCACTTTCAGCTTTCAATGATGACATTCATGAAAACACCTGATTCGCCTGTGTTATTACTTATTGTTTCATGCAAAGTATGGTTATGTGTACTGTATGACGGTAATCTGAACCACAATGGCTGCAGCCACGTGTCCATGAGATCAATGGTTCCTGAGTGGAACAGTTAAGAGCACGGACAAACTGCTGTCTAGTCTCCACATCCGCTCCCTGCCAATACAGAAGTATTCCTCCACCATGCCCTAGGCTCTGTTGTCTTTTTAAATTTGAGTGTAAGTGAGGTTTCAAAAGGCACAGTTTTTCTGTATGCGTCTCTAGCGGGGCAAAAAAAAAAGCTGAGAGGCTTTAGTCTGAAAGCATGGTCGTGTCCTTGTTTTTGTGTTATTCTGGGACACAAGGTTAAGTCACTCTTTCCCGCCGTGTTTTTCAGCCGCTGACATGTCATTATTTTTTGTGGAAGCATATTCTGGCATTTCTAGGAGAAAGAAATACTGATGTGATCACTCCCTGTTTTAACGCCCTTTCCTTATTCTTGAGACACTTTATCGGTCAGTCCTGTGGCTGTTTGTGGATGCTCATTTTCTCCACGTCACGCTGGCCGCAGCGCATTCATCCCTGGGCTTTTCTCAGACTAACATCGGCGTTGGACACTGTCCTCCAGAGAAGATACGACAGCATCAGTCGTTTCAGCGAGCGCACCAAAACAAGACATGTTTAAGTTAATGTGACAAAGCCCGCTGGCAAGACGTTGTAATTCTGACAAGAGCAAAAGAAGGTTATGTGAAGTTGTTCTAGAGTGACAACGTCCGCAGGGGGGGAGGTCAGGGTGAATCGATCTCAATTAGAGGTCAGAATGTAATCATGATGAGCTGCTAGCCTTAACAAAGTAGTCATTTCAACCCTCGCAGTACTTTTTTTTAACCTAAACCACGATTGTTCCCTAAACCAACCAAGTTGTTGCTATGAGCCTCTAATACTGACGCGGATGGGTTTACACTGGAGTTAGTCGAAAGCCTGGTGCGTCTCAAACAGATGTTGAAGGGTACCTGGTGCGTCGGTATCCAGATGCAGAGGGTCACTGCCCTGGGAGTGAAACCAGGCTGCGTCACCGTGATCGTGATGGTGAATTCAGGCAGAGCCAAAAGCTGAGTCACAGTTCATGTGCCCACCGTCAGACCTTTGCTTTGAGTCTTGTTTTTTTATACTGTATGAAGAGGATCTCTCTTTAATCTACATACACACACTGTACTGTGATCGCCAGTGTGTATAGTTTTGTATATTTGTCCCTCTTCATCATAGCGTTACAATCTACGCATGACATTCATTCCAAAATCTCAAAATTTAAATTGAAAGTCTGACACAGATTGCAACCAAGAGTTTTCTCTCTGATGCTTGCACAGACACGTGGGACTTCATTATGTAGTGGTTTGCCTTTTCTTGCTGCTGTTTTGCTGCACCCCCTCTTAATTTGAGAGATCTCGTCCCGAAAAAAATTTAGAAATTACAGACTGAACAAAGAATTTTCAGCTGCCAGTGAATCAAAAGCGCACGTCGTTGTGTGTTTGTGGGGTTTGACAAATTGCTGATTGGCCCGATTGACGTGATAATTTGAATTCTAAAGGCCCCTTGCTGCCACAGCATGCTCTGATTTTGGATGTACCTTTGAGGGATGATGAATCTTGATGCTGATTTATCAGAACACACGCATAGTTTATTCGTGGAAGATTATACGTTTCCTGTGAACTTGTGTTTTGCACCGCCCTCGTTCGTGCTTGAGTAACGGTGTGTGTACTTTTTATTCGTCCCGGTTGTCAGCCTCTTTCGGAATGGGTAAAACTTCTTATTAATGTACTTGATTCTTGCAACACAATTTACATTCCCTGAGTGCTTTATGCTGTCACTCCTGCAGCCGAGGCGCTGCTCCGGTCTGGTTATTCCTCACTGTTAAATCTGTTTCTACTGATACGCACCTCTTGCCTTATCTAAAGTTCCTCGCCCCAAAAACAGCGTCTATCGTTGCTTTCTCTCCCCTGACTCTCCCACTCTCTTTCTCACCTACATCTTTTTTTATCTTCACTGCCAGCCTTGGCATCCATCATTTCAGTGTCGCTCCCACTGTAGAGCTCCCCACTACAAGCAGACACCCCTGGTGTCTTCGGTGGGCCAATTAGAAATGCATCTCTATGTTCATCTCCAAACACGGTATGTACTTACCTTTTGTAAATACTGATAAAGCAGCTCCCGTCCTTCCCGTTATCGCCCGCTTTACTGTAGCGTAAACATCGTCCTTCAGATGTGAGGAATGTGGAAGCTACAACGCTCTCTCTAAAGTGCAGTTTATCTGAGAGAGAAGTTAAGTAGATATATGATGCATTCACGCTGATCTCATGGAGTGTCTTGCAGCTCTGAGAAAAATGCCAGATGTGTAATCTTCTACCTGCAATAAGAAAATAAGCTTTGCTGAATATGTCGCACAGGCACTGACATCACCAGAGAGAGTAGAGGAGAGGAGCTGTCCAATGCAAAGCCTTTTATTTCTGAGGATCATAATATGTTGATCTAAGCGAAATGTCCAATATTTAATAATGACAGAAAATTATGAGGATATTCTTAAAGAATTTGTGATTTAAATATTAAAAGTCCCGGGACAGGATATTAAGAGAGAACTTTCTTTTTTTTTGTTGCGGAGGTCTTTATAAACGACTTTGCTGAAACTATCATGATTTCTTATCTACTTTTTTATTACTTTTTTTGACAACAATAAGATAAGAGATCCTGACCAAATTAATAAGATAAAGCTTATACGATGTTTGGGTGTGACTCATCAAAAAAAAAAAAAGTGGATTTCATTGGACTACAGTATCTGAGTCATACATCAGCAGGGCCCATCTGAAAAGACGTCATCACACAGGCAGGTGTTCTGCTTGCAGCCATATTAATTAAATGCTGAATTAAGTGCCACACTATGATATCGAATTGCATTTCATTCTTCATGAGCAACCACTGGTTAATCAAAATAATAGTGGGACACCTGATTGACTGGCTGATGAGGCTTGTTATTGTCTGCCAAGGATACCGGGTCACAGATAGCCCCTCAAGGTTTAGCTCGTGTAGCTGCTGCAGTGGAGTGGCAACTTTGTGATGCAGGGACAAGTAGGGAGCAAGTTCATGAATGAATAACACACCAAGGATCAGACATGGCAAGTATTGTCACATGCAAGCAATAAAAAACTATTCTCCCCAGCCCTCAATTCTTAATGTTTTATTTATTTGAGATATTCCTCCCTTTGGCCACAATATCAAACTTTACTAAGAAAAGAGAGAACACATTTTTTGCTTCCAATGCCACACTCGGTTACAATACCATATTTGTTCCAGGACCGACAAGTTGCTGCGAGTCTCATCAATTCTTTTATTATTGTCTTTCCTTGGCTCGAGGTCAGGACTAGTTTACTTAACTGTACAGTCACCAATAAAACACTGTTTGCATTGCATTCAAATGATTAATGCATGTTATGGTGCATGTGTTGTGTTGACCTTTGTTCATGCAAGTGTCCCTTGAGCAATTTGCATAAATCCCAGTGTGCTGCACACAGAGGCTGATCACTCACTCGAGGTCAACTGAGGTTTGACTGAGCTTCCTAAGTAGAAATGACTGTACTTGTAAGACATCAATGGGCTCCTTTGGTAGAATAGTATTGTACCTAATCAGGAATAAGGATGTTCTGAAGACTACCATTAGATAGACAGGCACACACACACACACACACACACACACAAGCAATAGGGTTGCCCCCCTACTTCCGCACCACACCCATCTTTAGACTCTGGCTTTATTGCACCTCGCATGGTTGTGACGCTATACCGTGGTGACAAAATCTGTCCGTAGAAATATACAAAGACCTGGCTTTAGTCCTCGCTACAGCCCGTGTCTCCAGGACATTTTACCACGATGACACACGCACAGACTCACAAGGTGAGAACAACAGCACATCAAAAAAAATCTCTTTTTGAAACTTGTCAAACAAGGTTCAAATGAATGTAGATGAAATGAAAGGTTCCCTTCTAGCATCTCCGCCGTTTCACTCATGAAATGTAATTGTTTATCTCTTTTATTCTGGATTCAGAGTATTTCAACTCACTGAAGCAGCTTTTTCTCAAGGTGCTAAATTACTCCTGGCACCTCATGCAGACAAATGTTCTGTTTTCCTTCCAGTATACATGATGTCACATTACGATTCTGTTTAATTCATTGTTTTTTCCCTCACTCTGCTCGTTGCCCTGCAGTACTAATGCTGCGCTTCAGACTCAAGAGATTGGAATTTTCCCAGTTTCCAACTTTCGAACTGCTAGTGCACGACGCCAAACTTAAAAAAAAAAAAAAAAAAAAAGCAGCTTGACAATCTGAAGTTTCTTGGGCAAATATACACAATTAAACTCTTGGAAGTGCAGCGTCCAAAATCTTCTGGCATTAACATTTTAACGAATAAACTTTGTGCAGAGAAAATAACTTTGGGATTGTTCATTGTAACCAGCTTCCTAATAACACGGCAACAATGAACATGCTGAAAGGCTTTACTATGACTCTTCATTGTTTAATTAAAAACAGACAAATAGAATGCCTTTTAGCTGATGCTTTTTCAGACTTGGAATAGGACATTTTCCAAGTTCTGAGTTGTCTGGAATGCAGCAGAACTCTCCTGTCTCCACTCCCCCTCCCACCTGCTCACCTGTTCCCACTTCCCTCACCGTTTTGTGGAATCACAAAAACATCTCTCTAGTAAAACAAAGTGAATGTTAAACTGATCGGTATGTTGCGAGGTTGTGGTTGCATCGGATTGCATTCTTCAGCAAGGTGTTCACGCTATTTTTTTCCACTCATCATGCATTTGGGAGTGCAGTTGTTCCCCGACACTAATAACACCAAAGACACAATTCATTCTAATCGTGCCATGTTTACAACGCGTTGGTTCATGCTGATACTAAACCCGCTCGGTGAGATATGTGTTACACAACATCTGATTCCCTCCCTCGCCTCTTCTCTGCAAACGAAGTGCGTCTCGAAGTGTCGCCTTTTTTTTTTTCTTCCCAGGTGGAGGAGACGGAGGCTGTGAGACAGAACCGTGTTTTTGGCAGTTTGAGAGTGAAGAGACGGTGGAATCCTTGGCACTTCCACTTAATTAGCCGCCATATTCTTCCAGCTGCCAAGATAGTGGTTGCTGTTGTCAAAACTTTTTTTATTTTCATTTTAAATGTTCTTGTAATGTTCGAGTTGCTCCACCTTTTTTTTTTTTTTATTCCATTCGTGTCAGCTTTTAAATACACAAGCTTTGGAGACTTTTTTTTCTGCTGCTGTGCTTTGCTTTTGAGTTTGTGGTGTGAAAAAGGTGCTCCTAACATACGGTGTGAGGCGAGCAAAGTTTCACTCTCAGCTGTATGTGGAACAGTTTCTCATCCATCTTTTGCAGAAGAGAGCCATATACACAAGAGATTATGTCACAAAGAGTAATTTTAGCTCTCTGTAATCCCAGGACAGTGCACCCGTTATGTTTGATCGAGGATAAGAGATGCCAATGGAACATATATTCTGGTTTACCACAGTGTAGATCTGATGCTGGTCCATTGAGGGTTTGATTGTTCCTTTGGTAATTTATCCATGAACCACAATTCCCAGAGACCTTTGGTACGGCCACATGGTCCAAAGGCACAGGTGCTTTCTATCGGGACTCGTCAAGAGATTGTCAGCATCTATTTACCGCTGTGCTCATTGAGCTGCAACCCGTTGAAATAAAATAGAAGCACAAAGGACATCAACCGGTTTTCCGTGGTCATTTGATACTTTCCAGAACTTTATACAGGCAACAAATATGAACTTATGAGCTCTTAGAGTTTTGGTGAGCTCTTGTCTGACAGAGATTTACTGAATACAGTGAGTAAGTAAAGGGGAAAAAACACATGCAAATAAAGTAACAGCGGGAACAAACAAGATGGAGCACAGAAGGGAAATTCTAATTCTAATAATAGGAATCTTATCGGGGTTTATTCCCACAAAAACACATTAAGTGATAAATGAGGCAGCTAGTTCTTTCAAGCTGATTCATGAACTATTAGTTAATTGTATTTCAATTAATAAACCAGGTCTTTGTCTATTCCATCACATACTATTCCCATTAGTACAAAGCTAACACTGGCAGGAAATGCTGCTTCGAACTAATCCATTACACAAAGGTCGTCGTCAGACAGAACTATTCTGTCTGAACTTTAATGTCTTTATTATATGTATTTTCATGCTAATGCTATCTGTGGCATTATCCAGCTGACTCTTTTGAAAATGTAAATGCATTCAAATCGTAACGGGAGACTATTCACTGAGACCTGAATGGTTCTGAGACTCAAAAGAATCCGTCTCAGCTTTGTTTTCCTTTCCAGTTTTGTATCAGCCCAACAGCTAAATCACTCCTGCAGAACATCTTGTCATGTTTTTTTTTGTTTGGTTATGATATATGGAGCACCAGAGATCAGTGTGTTTCTTCTGTTTTCTCCCAGAATGTGTGACAAATGAGCCGAGCGCAGGCGGAGACAACCGCACAACTCGCTGGTCGGCTGATGTTGACACACAGACGGCGTAGCTGCTTTTTTAACAAACTAATTGTCTCGAATGTTAACAGTTTGGAGATCCTAATCTCATAATTCCATTACTCCCCGTTTGTTTTTCATTAGAAGCCCAGAAAATATCCATCAATCTAAGCATATGAGCAATCAAGGCATCCGGACTCAGATAAGTGATTTAACATTTATGGAGTTTTAGTTTTTTCTTCATAGGCAGGAAGTTATTTCACCAAAGCACATCGGAGCAAAAGGATAGAGGGGGGAAAACTCATTAAATGATTACGTGTGAGTTGTTTGGCAACACTGAATAATTCATGCTTATTTTGATTGCCGTGTATGAAGGATTTATTGAGGAGGTGGCGCATCAAGGGACGAGATGCTACTCTGGGTTGCTGAAGTTCAAATTCCAAAAGGTAGAGTAGTATTGACGTGAAGCACAAAGGCGCATTAAACAGCCACTGGAGTATCTGAATCTGCTCATTCTCTTCTTTATTTCGATTAGTTTGCATCATACATCTTCTGTAGCCGTGTCCCACTTACTTTCTCTCCGTCCGTCACATCTTTCTGTCTCATTCACACCGGTCGGGATGCTGGTCTGAAGTCAGTGCCAGCCCTCATCACTTACTTTCGCCCGCTCCCTATCCGTGGACCATGACTGGTGTCTCCTAGCAACAGCATTAGATACCGTTTCAATTGCATCACTCGAAAGAACAAAAGGAGAATTAGCTTTGAAACGCGCAAATGAAGCTCCCCCTGTTTGAATGATTCATTTTCTGTTTCCGAGGAGCTCATCCTCCACACACACACACACACACACACACACACACACACACACACACACACACACACACACACACACACACACACACACACAAACATTTGTTCCTCGCAGCAGGGCAATGGGATTCTCTTTGCTGCCGCTGATAGCCACGCTAGCTTTGTCCCTGTAGTGAGGCATCAAAAAGAGAATCTGCACATATAAATAGGCACCACCTCGTTTAAAAGAAATTCTCTATTTCAACCTCCTTTGGTTGCAAAATCTTGCCGGTTGATGCCCCTCACTGATGCAACAAGACTATGCAAAGTACAGCTCATTCTCTCCTCAGCCGGTAGCAGCAGAGGACTGCAAGCCAAGTACACCTGTGGGGGGGGGGTCAGCGGACATCTGGCAATTACGATTAGGGGTGAGGAGATAATGGAGATCTTTATTTCACCAACCTGCTGGCTTCGTCCACCGTGCGGCTCCCTTCAAGACAGCTCAGCAGCTCGGGCAGAAAGAACGTCTCATCCATTAGTTTGCCAGCGTGGGGTTACAAACATAACCCTGTCATAAAATGTAGAACTCAAGACAGTGGCTCAGTGAGAAGACGAGGGAGGACGTTAGATTGGAGGCTGTCCTGTAGAGGTACATGCAATAAGCCCACACATCCTTTGGAGTAGCAGACATGCTGAGTGTCTTTTTGGAAAGTGTAGAAGGAAAGCTTTGAAGAACAACCTGGGTTTCTATTGGAAGATATCAAGTCGTTCTCCCTGCCAACTCTGATAGCAACGCACTGTAGGCACCCTTTAGTATCCGTATGAGATGCACTGGGTTGAACAAGAGGGTCCAGTAGGGCCCGCATGACGAAAATGTTGTCATCAGAGGGTTTAGGTGTGGGCTCTTTGCTGCCAATTTGTTGTGACTGCCACTACACTACAAGTGGTAGCATAGCCATCTACTGTTCATGTGGGTAACGCGTTCTCCAAGCATAGACACACTACTACAGGCCCGTAGTGCCCTTAGCTGCCCATGTAGGCGTCCGTCTGGGGGTATAACCGAGGCTTAACTCCAATGTAAACACATCCGTGTCATTGTTAGACGGTCAGAGAAACGGATGTAGCATAAAGAGCGGGAAAGTCCGCATTCGGTGGAGGACTTTCCACCAGGAGACCATTGTTCATGTCCTGTGTGAAACCAAAATTAAACATTGACTTATTTTACCGAAGTTTTGTCACGTAAATTCCGTACTTTACTAAAGCCAGTTACTTAACAAACAAACGTTTTTATGTAAAAAAAAAATCTATTACTTAATACTTAAAAATATGTATTTGAACCCTAACAATGACCTTTTCTTAAATCTAAACAAAAGCTGTTGTTACCTAAACCTAACCATGACGTTTGTTTGCAGTAAGTAAACCTATGTTGGAAGTTTATTTGGAAAAGAGTGATATACATGTAACGAGTGGAAACTCTGCGCTTCCTGTGAACACAGAGGTTAATTCTGAAAAGACACTAATCAGGTAATGAGCGCAAACTGACATGTCGGCCCCGTAATTGGAGTGTTAGAAGTGAGAACGTGTTGAGGAAATAAAAAAAAAAGAGATGCAAAGGTGACTTTAAACCGAGTCAACTTAATTGCAAATGACACCTTGAAAGCTGCGTTGGCACTCAAAAGATGTGGACCCTCAAACTTGTTATATATTGTTGGCGCATGAAATCCTCTGGCAGTTGTTTAGTGGGTGGCTTTAGACATGTTCCCAATTCAGATGGTGAAGTCATATCTGCCTGCTGTTCAACAGCAGTCACATCAGAAACTAGCTGCACTTTTGCATCTTTCTTCCAGTCAGCTGTGAGCAATTTCAAAATAAAGCTGCCACAAAAAAACGGAAATATGGCCGATTCATCTCCCCGCGGCTTTGACTCATATTTGCTTAGTTTTGTAAGCTTTATATGCCAATAGCTGAAGTGCAGTGACAGCAAAAAACTGGCATCTTCGCTCAAAAGATCTCAAAACTGTTTATATTAAGGGAATAAGTTACAGAGAATGTTTCAGACTCCCCTGGGTACTCCCTCAAAAAGAGAGCTCTCTCACATACATCCACCTGGAGAAAATAAAGCCCCTACTAAACCTTTAAACACTTCCCCCCCCCCCCCCCTCTTATCTGCAAAGCTTTGTGCTGCTTATCTCTTTATTCAGCCTTAAACTCTCTGATTCTTTGATGCGTGCTGAGGCTCACCTTTCCTTGGGTGTCTTGCGTGCTGCTGTTTTTAGCTGTGTCAGCAAGTGTCACCTAAACAATCCTTGTGTTGTTAGTCCTTTTAGACGTTTCTTCATCAGCTCTGCAGCTCCTGCTCGATCTCCACTCAAACCATCTCTTGCATATTCTGGCGCATAGTAATATGGTCAGAATTGACAGATTAATCTCCATGCCTTGGTGCTGTGAGGGGGGGGGGGGGGGGGGATTACATTATCTGGAAGAAGCAAGGGACTCAGCTGGATATACAAACAGTACAGAGCCAATTTAAAGTGATAAAAGGGAAACATTGCTAATGAGTCATGGGTGTGTATTCAGGCATCAATAAGTAAAGTATTTCTTGTCCAAGAACTCATCAAAATGAAGCGAGTGCACCAAGCCTCAAAGGCACAGTAGCTTTCTTTTTTTTTACAACAGAAACAATTGGCTGTATAGTGAGTGCTCATTTGTCCCCCAGGTTGGTTTGCAAGTATTGCAGACTCAGAAATCTAAGTCGGTGTGAGCTGTTGAATCATTCATGGCTGACGGCGTTCACGCAGTTTTCTCCTTTTTACCCGAGGGTCCAGGGACAGTGAGACAGACCCTGATCCCTTCCTTGTTGCTGGCAAGCATGAAATTGCTGGCCTTTTAGCTGGAAGCTGCCTCATAGTTCCAAATAAAGCGCGCAGACGTTGTCGGTTGTGTTGGTGTTTTGCAGCGACGGGCGGTGTTGCTATGGAGATGGTTATTTTAATGTTGTTGTTGTTGTTTTTTGGAGCACCTTGCTGCATGACTGATGTTTTCACAGTTGTTGCACAAGGAGAAGTCTAATTTTTCAAAAGCTTGTTTTCTTGTAGTTTCAGTGCAAACACAATTCACATTTCATACAGGCCATGATCTAAGGGCTGTGTCCACAACCGGAGGCAAACCTTTTTTTTCTAATGCCCAGCAGGGGGCGACTCCTCTGGCTGTAAAACGCAGTTTAATTGAATAGAAGTCTATGAGAAAATGACCCTACTTCTCACTTTTAAACTTGGGTTTATGGTCTCAATCGCTAGCTTCAAGTCTTCTTCAATACAGCATGATGTTCATTTAGAAAATGATGCTTCCCTTTTAGAGTAAAATAGATCATAAAGCAGAGGATGCTTTAGGGTCACTGTCACCGCGTTGTCCGGTCTGGGAGTTGTCTGTGTTTCAGTCTTTTCTTAATTGTTACCATTTTGTGTCCAAAAAATGTTTTATTTCAGCATTTTTCTATACTCGACTCAGCTCCACCTTCTTGTATCAATTCTGGTTCCAAAAAAAACAAGATGACGATGGTCAAAATGCTAAACGTGAGGCTTCAAAGCCGTAGTCTACAAACGAACGGGTTGGCATCACGATTCAAACCTTTCAGTCCACAGTAAAATCTCACAAACAAATTAAATAGTGCATTACTGCTCGGTTGGTAATGGGACTGCACAGCCTGATTAATCTGCTTGCTTGGTTTCAAATCTTTGTTCTCATTGAATCATCGCATATCACCTTTTTGATTTGGTTAGTCCCCCCCACATCCCACCTCCCTTCACTTTATTTTGTCATGAATATAAAACTTTGATTTGATCGCAGCTCATAACAGTTACCCGTTAACCTCCTGTGCTGCCGCACTGAGACTGGTGATCAGATCACTTTGCAAATGTGAAAATCATCCACAACCTAATAACAACTGGATTATGTACAGCTCTGTTGTACTGGTATTTACAATGAGTGATGACGTGTTTTTTTTATTTATTGTTTTTGGAAAAGCTTAATTTCCCCGTCCAAAGTATTACACAAGACCAACTTTTTAAATGAAATGTGTTTGCTTTAGTGTGGAGATGGGCTTGTGGAAATACTGGTAACATTAAGGATAAAAACAATGAAATTCAGTGTCTACGGTTGTTTTAGTCTCTCGTGGAGGTTTTAACAAGTAGACTAACAATTTGAATGGCCAAAGTTCCTGATTTGAGAAAGAAAGATTGACAAACTGACGCCATTAATAAGTCTCAGCAGGACTGATGCTCCATAATTCTCCAAATGTAAACGACTCTTGCGTTGGTCGATTGGTCATTTTGTAGGCTTTGCGCTGCTTTACTCATTAATTCATGCCCTGTAACGCTAGAGATCAACCCACCGCGTGCATTGTTTAGAAGAATCCTTTGTCAGCTATTGGGAGATGAGTGAGCCCACTGGGATCCATTAAAGTACTGACAAAGATGCATACCACAAGCTCTCAAAACTTCAGTTTGGGCTGTAAAAAAGAGCTTTGTGGGAATTAATTTGGACCCGGCGGAGCCAGTCTGATGTCAGACAATGTAAATACCATGACATGTTTGGCTTATTAGTAAGTTGTATCGCATGATCGGTCCTGCTTGACTCTCAGCCAGAAGAAATTAATGAATTGTTGAAATCTGAAACACTGAAACAGCATTGCTGTTTTGACATATCCTGAACATCTTTGAATCCTTTTGCAGTTTGAAGTTAATACATTTTTAGGGTTACAGCAAATAAAGAAACACCACTGACCACCATACATGATGCATCCGCCCACACACTCAGACATAATGAAGTGTTTGTTTGGCTATCATGTTTCTTTGAATCCAGATTTATTTGCTCTTTTTAATTGCTGCGGCATTTATGAGTTCTGAGCAACTTTCACTTCTAGCTTTGGAAAGTTTCTTCATTTTTAAACTTCCCCACTGTGACGGGTCACTGGGTTCCACTCTCGGTGCCAAACCCCAAATAGTAGCCTCGTCCTTGAAGCGTCAGAGGTGTGGAACTAGAAATGGAAACAAGAGACATGTGTCATTATTTTTTCTCAGAAACTCTGCAGCCAACTTTGTTCTGTTCCTGTTGTTTAATTTCAGTTTGCATTGTCTTGCTCATACTTTATATGCTGTACTAAACTTGTGATTTCTCTTCCACTTTCACAGCTAAAGTGCAAGTCTGACATTGTGTGCCCTCTCAGTAGAGAGAAGAAGAAGGACCTACTTTGGCTTTTATTAGTGCTAACATTCATCTCATTTGGGGACTGTTATATTTCTCGGTTGGGAGAGTCTCATAAAATGTTTGTCCAGGCATCCGGCCCATAACGTTGTGTCTATTAAATCAAAGTTTTGTAGGAACATTTCCCAGATTCTTTGTGAAATGAACCATATGGTGCGTTTGGGACAGAAAGAGATGGATGACACACCAACCGATGCTTGAGTTATGACAGCAGAGAGGGTGTGTCTGTATTCGCTCTAAAATAAACAGGTATTAGTTGATTTAGATGAATGGTAGGAATATATGTCTTCATATGTGTCTTCACTACTTATAGACTGAGCTGTTGAGCCCGTCAGTTGGTTGTTACTACGCTGGCAGTATAGGGATGGCAATGTTCCCTCTGCTTGCATCACTTCGGTCCAGATTTAAACAATATTTCTACAAATATTGGATGGATTGTACAGACTTTCATGGTCCTCGGAGGAGGATTTTGGACTTGCACCACAACGAGCAGCCTCACCGAGCCGCCACTCTTTGACGGTTTTAAAGAGTATTATCTATATTTTTGCAGAGTTAACTGTGAAAACCTCCAAGTTTTAAATAAATATCCCACAGGCATTGTGATAGACAAACGTATGATGATGCAGACCACCACTTTGTTGCATAATGCAACTGTCAGACAAACCACACACAGACTGACCCAGCAGCTGAATCCAGAGTGAAAAGACACTCAGCCTGCTGGCAGCTACCATCTATAATTGATTACGGTACTTTAGAAGACAGCGTTATATCTGTGATATATATATATACGCTTTATTAAATCAATATGATGTGGACTTTTCTTCTGAAAGTTTGACAACCCTAAAGTAATTACACAATGTACAATAATTCATTTTCCCTGAAGAGGGATTTTAATAAGCATTTAGTCAAAGATAAGCTTGATCGCTCAGAGATATAAATATGTATGTACTGCCAATTAGACATCATACACAAATAATTCAGCCTTGGAAAAAGTATGAGATGAGAAAATCATACCGTAGAGGTGGTGTGTCTGTAGTGATTTTCTGATATGTAAGCGTCGGTAGAAATGCTAAGAAGACGCTTAGGTGTCTTATCCTTGGAATAAACAACCAATAAACAACAAGCTTCATCTAATGCACCGAAACTCCCAATTAAAGCTCACTGGATGCTAATTTTGACATCAACGCTTTACTTCAAACACGACGTTACATCCTCGGATCCATCGTGTCCCTTCATAGCATTTAATTGTTCTATAATTACTCCGAGTGTGCCCACTCTCTAGCTGTAGCCGTGCGACAGGTGTTAATGCGACAAGTTTTCAATGATGCATTCAGAGATCTGGTGACCCTCTTCGAGAGTTCTTTTCGGACACACACACACACACACACACACACACACACACACACACATATACACGCACACGTATTCCTGCATGCAAAAACACCATCTGCTCCTCCTCTTCCGTATCTTCATCTCCAAGCTGCGTCGCATACAGTAGATGGTATTTTTAGGTGCGAGCAGTCGAAGCAAACATTAAAGGACAAAGTAATCAAAGCCCAAATCCCGTGTCATGGTTGAGTAGCGAGAGGTAATCTGCAGTCATGTTGTGTGATGAGCGTATATATATATATATATATATATATCTGCTGCCTCACACCAACACACACGTGTTGTCTGCCTGAGATTCTCAGCCATACTTCTGCAATGTTGCCCTCCAGTCTTTTCTGGCCACATTTACCCCCTCCATCCATCCATCCATCCTTTCTCTCAGACTCAGACCTCCAAACTCCCTGTCGTCAGCATTTCTTCTTTACTTGCCCCCTCCTCCTTCTTCCGTTCATCCTCTCCTACCCTCCCCCAGTTCTACCTCTTTGCAATATCCAGTTTTCACAGCGATGTGACTGCCTCCACTCTGCCCTCCAGCTCAGTCTTTGCTTCACAGATACTTGCCTCCGATTGTCATTCCGAAATCCCCCTATTATATATGCTCCACATAAACCGGAGGTTTATACCTGAATTACGCTCCTGGTGTAGTGTTCTCCCAGTGTTCACACACCGCTTATCTACCCATTATTGCTCACACACCACTGAGTGCTGAAGGTTATGACCAGAGGCAAAGATGTTCACAGAAACGTCTTGATTATTCTTTTTTTGGAGTGTCTCGCAGGCAAACGGAGGCTTTTATTGCCCATGGGCTCAGGACTCAAGATATCAAACATATTTAATATGCAGTTATGAGCTTTTCTCTCCTCCCCAGCATGCGCTTAATCAGAGGACACACATGATACATATGATGTTCGATATGCAGCTATACAAATATGGTATTATGGTGATTCAAAAATGTAATTCCAGCAGCATTACGTTTCCTATGAAATGCACAGGTCCATGGAAATGAAATGTGTGACTATGAATGAAAACTACGGAATATGTTAAATGTCAACATTTCTGAACCAAAAATATTTTTTGGAGCGGCCTCGTATCACACTTGCAGCAACAGAACTAGCGTAAATAAATCACAAACAGCCGCCTCCTCCTGAGTGTCTTTGCTGCGTCACTTGTTTTAACCGAATGCTGAAAAAACCTCCACATTCAACTTATCCTATTGGTTTGTAGAAATGTACAATACCTACACTTTTTCCTGCTAACTGGGCTGTGTAATTTATTGGAGACATGCGAACAACAGGCAGCATAGTGAGTCTGCAGGGCACACACAGACCGAACAGGCCTGACTCACCTTGTAGCCGACCAGATGCTGCTTTGAGAGTTTGCATATCTGTGTGTTTTCATGTGTGTGTGTGTGTGTGTGTGTGTGTTTAGGGGCGGACTTGTGACCCCGCTGGTTCTGTTAAGTACAATGGTATTCTGCAGAAGGACTGGAGGATTAATGACAATGGTGACTCCACCTCACAGACCCCGCCGCAGGGACCAGCCGCTGCTAATTAGATACACGGGAGAAGAGGAAAGTGCCCTTGTCTGAGCAGCTACATATCAAAGGTGGCTGCAACGAGCTTTAGAAGATTATGTAATATTGCGCTTTTGTAAACACAGCCCTGACACAGAAGCAAGGAGGGCAGAGCCGTGTCTTACAAAGGTATTCATATTAGCATTTGAAGGGTTTCTTTAATAAATTACAACCTCAGTGTTAGTAGCACCTCCTGGATATTTTAATTCTAGTGTAGGGTTATGTTCTGGTCATCCAACATTTCTTCTAGTTTTCTTTTGAATCCTTTGTTCTTGTCAGGTCTGTAAGGAAAATAGCTTTACCCATGAGCTTCAGCAGGTGTTGTTATTTTCAAAATGCTAGCTGGAGGCTTGAATCTGACTTTAAAACACACACACACACACACAGAAGTTGCTGAACTCATACAAAATGTACCCCAAATCTAAAAGTGATCATCTTACACCTGTAAAGGTTGTTCCTTTGTTTTTGACGTCCGTCTCACTGAACAGATGCTTCCATTATATTAGAAGTATCGATCCACACTGACCCTATGAGACACGCGTCTGACGTGTTTTTTACGCTTTGAGTCTATTTTCTTTGCTTCTGGTGAAACATAATCTGCATAGACAGTTGTGTAAATCCAACAATGTGTCTTGAACGTATGAACCGTTTCTATATTGATTGATCCAAGGCTCCCAGCCTATCTGTGAGCTCGCCTGTTAGATTCCCCTCACTCGCTACAGTGGGCGGGGGAAATAAAATCAATGAATCAATACGTAGGCCTATAAACACTGTTGATTTGCACCCACGGAGCCGACATTAAAACTATTCTGGTTCAATAAATGTCTGCCGTCAGTCAGTCTGGTGAAGGCTTACCGAAGATGGAGTCCATGTGGATTGGATGACTTGCGCGCCGCTCGCATCTCGCTCACGTCTGGCTTCCAGTGGGGATTCCCAGTCAGCTTCACCTCACTGTCGGTGGCATCAGAATTTTAAGCTCCGTGTTTCTTACTGAAATGCTCTAGAAGTCAGTCATTGTACCCGTTTACACGTGGTGTTAACATGCGGACTCTGTCTGCATACTTTATCTGGATTATTGATGAGCATCTTCGCAACTCTGCGTGAATGGCAGCATGAAAACACAGTATTAAAAATGTGCCCCTCCTCTCTGGCTCCTCACAAACCTGCGGCGGAAGGTGCCGGATTTTTAAATGAATGCAGCCCAAGGCCCCCGCTTCATCCCGCTGTGTCTCCTGTCTGCTCTCTCTGTGTCCGTCAGGCCTGCAAGGGCTGTGAGCCTCGGTTCACAGAGGGGCGCGACAAAGCGGAGGTGTTTGGCCCGGGAAAGAAAAAAGAGGCTGCAAATCCAGCTTTTTTGGCTGGGGGGGGGTTACACCTCCACGTGGGGTCCAAATGCTTTTTGCTGACGCCCAGAAGAGTCCCGAACACAGCAAAAGAAGACGAAAAGAGAAAATACAGGCAGAGAGAGAGAGAGTTCTCTGCAGATACACCTCTACATAGTGTGGGGGAATTTATGTTGTGTCAGTCTGTACATGTACGGGAATTGTTGCACATTATACCTTTTTAAGAAGGTGAATTAAGCTATAAGAATTACAGTCACACCTGGGTGACATCCCATCATAATGCAAGTGAGTTTAAAGTTGTCTTTTGATTAGGACCGCTGCATATTTTGGATGTTGGAGAGGAAGAACAGGTGACACTCACCCTCACTTGGCCTTGTGACTGAAAATAAAAGCAACTGTTTCAGACAACGTGGACACAGGAAATTGCCTTTGATGTCAGCATGACAGGTGAGAGAATGCAATATGATGATTTCACATGTGGGTGGGAATATTGGTATGCACTTCCTCTTCAATCTACACTACAGTACATCCAACCTAATGCGGTGTGACGCCGCAGCTCTTTCATGTTGGAATCGGTTTCTCAGGAAGACTGACTCTTTTTTCTTCTTCTTCATTTCCCCTCCGTCTGTCCTCTCTGTCCTCTCCATCTTTCCAGCTGTTTTCGCTTCGCCTGCACGACTCCGACTTACCGAGCAGGCTAAAGGGTAGCAGTGTATTTCAGAGTGGATCCGTGTTCGCTGTCAGGGATATCACTTTGACTTGAATCTCACGATTTTAAGTTTCCCCTCTTCCCCATTCCTTCCGCTTGTCTGACTATACTCGTGTGTGCATATATGGCTTTCCTTTGCCAGCATGTGTGTGTGTCTGTGTGACAAAGAGAGAGAGACGAGAGGTGGCCAGATGCTCGATGGTGTGCTGTGAATGCAAGACGGTATCGCCTCAACTCCATCCAGGTGTCTTGCAATTGTCCCTTGGGTTTCTCCGACACACTCTGTCAGCCAGCGCCTCACACACAACACGCTGCATTCCCTCCACAGCTCTCTGTCATGCTTTGTACATTCTGTCCTTGCGAGTATGTTTTTCTCTGTATGGTGATCTCTGCCTTCGACAAGTCTAAAACCTTCATTTCAGGCCCTCTGCGTTGCTCAAATTTTTTTTTGCCTCACTGGAGAACATCTTCGTCCGATCACATTTGCTGCCCAAGTGACAGACAAAACCCTCAACCCTCCGTCAAAAACCCTCAAATACAGCTGGAGAGCAATTTAGTCATCATTTCTGTTTTATCAATGCATGGACTTCTTTGAGTCGACAGATTGGCAGATACAGCAGCAGCTTCCAACAATCGCGCACGCCCAAACAACGTTCACACATTTGTAGAGTAGGTGGGTTTGTGACAGGCTCACTCCTCCCCATGACCATATTCATGCTTGAGTTGCAGAACGGGTTGAATTCCTTCCCAGACTCCTTTTTGTTTTATTCTAGCTCATCTACCTTGGTGCTGTCACTCCCTGATTCCCATTTGTTTGCTGTTGGAGCAGCCTGCTATTGGAGGGAAAAGAGGGTTAAAGGGTTGGTCCACCCAAAATTACAATCAAAAACGTTCTCACTTAGCTTTGATGGTATTGTATCTAGCTATGCAAATATATATATATATATATATATATATATATATATATAATGGTATTCATCCTCTTGAATGATCTGTGTTTTCCCTGCAACCTTGTTAACTTCTGTCATTGTATATCCAGCCACTCCCTACTGCCCTGCAGTAACCTCCTTCCCACCTTCCATCACCTGACCTTCTCCTCCCACACACTCACCTGCTTCCCGTTTCCCTAATCAGCCATTCTGTATATATTCAGGCCCATCTCCACTCATTCCCTGCCAGATTGCCAATGTTGGCCGAGGCGCTGTATTTCAGCCATCTGTACCTGAGGTACCGGTGAACCTGAGCCTGGTCTGTTCCAGGATTTTGACCTGTTTGTTTGACTTTTACCACTTGCCAACTTGTAAGCCTGTTCCTGGCCATTTCCTCTACTAAATGTCCTTTCATCCTATCTGCTGCCCTTTGTTGCTAAAATTCACCAACCGTGAAAAAAACAGATTATTTATTGTGGATAATTCATTTAAAAAAAAAAAAATCTAATTCTATTACATTTTGAATCAATTAATGACCCTGACCAATTTTGTTTTGCCCTCGGCAACATTTTAGTTGGTTTCCCAATCATCGCAGCCAATTCTGCCACCAATCATTGTGTTCATACACTCACACAGAAACTGCATAGACACCATGTCGTCGTCGTTCAGTAGACAAACCTTTTCTCACCAGCCAACCAATGCAAACATGAACGCTCAAGTGCTCGGATGAATCTTTAAAGTATACAATCTCAACATCCGATCCTACCGTGCTGTCCTCAGATTGATCAATCATCTGCTCACAGCTTGACGGTAAGAAGGAACATTTTTAGCCAGAACAACTCGAGTACCCCTCCCCATCATCCACCTGCCCCCCTTCACTTTGGCAGCCTCGTGGGCACAAGCCCTGTACGGATGAATCACTGGATTTCCTGTTAGTGCGTGTGTTTCCATCTGTCTGTGTGTAGGTGTGTGCTTGTGTTTCTTTATAAGACAAACACACACACACACACACACACACACACACGTGTATCCATCAGAGCAGGAGAGGAGAGTCAAGCGGGAGATTGACTTTAGCAAAAGGAGCAGACAGGTGCCGCAAGCTGAACGCTTGAGATGTTTCCTTCATAGCACTCAGCTTTCACAGCAGATTACAGACACTTGCTGACTGGTCTTCAGTTTAGTGGCCAAGGACCTATCCTGAGTACTGATGACTGAGTTTACGTTACTTCTGCTCCTATTTTTCCTTCTCACTGCGACGAAAAATATCTGGTTTTCCTTTTTACTGCCAGTCAAACCCCTCCGTATCTGTAAAACTTGTAATTTAATATTCAGTCAGAAATATTTTCTTCATCCAAGCTTATCTTACCGTTGAATGAGGGATGAGTCACCCTGACTCGCAGTGCTGTTAACCCCTGCAGAGCTGAAGTTTCTATGAGGAACTTTTAACTTCAATCTCAATTCAATACTGATGTCTCTATATGACTTGCATAAGCAAATGGGACCATCAGTTAGAATATTGGCTATTTCTAAATAGTTTTACCTAAAGGCTTTCATTGTTGCCACCAAGTCCAATCGTATGCACTCGCTGTGTGCAGGCATGCGTCTCAGCTCCATCGCACAGGTATAACGGCGACTTGATGTCCGTGTGTGTGTAGTTCCACTAGCTGATAAAACACTAGCTGACTAGCTAGCTGACTAGCTAGCTAGCTGACTAGCTGCCAAACACCGTCCAAAACAATAAAAGTGAGCAAACTCTTTCCCACATAGGAGGACTGACGGTTAATAGTAGCAAGTGAGGAGTTAGCAGTCACTCAATGGAAGTGTAAAACAGGCAATGTGCTCTGAGAAAGTGTGAGTCACCTTAATTAACCACGAAAACTCCTTGAGCATGCAGCCATTACTAGGCACCCAAAATGTTATGCAGTTTGCTGCAGCAGAGTGCAAGATTAGCGGTAGACAGACACAGAGGCGCACTGTCACTCACTCACTCACACATGCAAGCGATTGCATGATTATCCTGGTGGAGATAACTAATCATTGCAGCACGGGTGTTAATATAGAGGCCTTTCCAACCAGCAAAATGTGATGTTCTGTTGTCCTGAATATTGTAATTTGTGCTCAAACTATCAACCAGCTGTTTTTTTGATACATCTGAGCACCTGGCAAACAATCAAAACATATTTTCTACAGTTGTTCAGGTGCCCCAAATTCAACATCTCATGGTATCTTAGTACGGTGAGTGTTTGGGCAGAGTAAATCCATACCGTTGAGGCATGGCAGTGTCTTTCGTGGATTTTCATCGGTGGAAAACAAACTCTCTGGAGCTCAGCGTCTCGCCCTCCCCTCTGTCTCTCCTGGCCCTGCAGAGTGCAGCTCATTGATAAGGGTTTCTGTCCTTGTCATCAAGGACTGATGTCTTTCTGTCAAATCCCAGGCAGCCCTGTTATTCATTCCGCGTTATTGTTTTTCTTCTCTAGTAAACCTGACAGATTCCCTATCTCCCTCCGTCCTCGCCCCTCCCCTGTACCCGATACCATCCACTCCTCTTACCCGCGAGGGATTCATTCCTACCATGGTACCAGCAGGTGCAGCTAGCAAGTTATTGTCTCAATCGGAGCTCCTTCTCAAAAGTCACATTGCCGCCATCTCAAAGAGCTCCGGGAGGGCGCTCGTCCTGCGAATCCCTTAAGCCTCCTGTCTGAAGCTCATGCATGCTTAGAGCATTACAAGAGGAACATTACATCGCCCATTGTCGTAACATCCAATCAGACGAGCTGTGCTATTTCTGCATGCACAAATGCGCTCACTCACTCTTTTCCAGCACACACACACAGCCATTTTGCCACCCACCTCAAACAATGTGGCTGTGACTGCATCTCCTGTGGCTTAACACCTCTTGTGTTCATTAGCACTGTGCAGCGGCGTGTCAACAGCTCTTATTTACTAATTAGCGACTGGTGACAATAGCTGAGGCGCACAAAGGAAAGGACAATGGTGATCCTCATCTCTGACGCCCGCTGTCCTATGACAATACAAAGTATTAGTCATTCAACTGTGTAATAGGCTCTTCTGCTCTCATTGGAATGGGCAAACGCACAGCAGATCGTGGTTTTGTCTCGGTATCACGAAAACAGATTGCCAAGTTGTTCTGATTTTAGATAGAAAAAGTTTAGTTTGGGAGAATTCTTCATCCAAGGTCGGAAGCAATGCTCTGACTGTGCCTGGCCGGTGGGAATGGAGATAAAAATGTCAAAGCAGCCACAAATAAGAATATAAATAATAAAGTCCCCCACCGAGCTCGGTTAAATTGAACAGCAAAGGGGTCGTTTTCTCGCCGTCCCACTGAGATTTTAATCTCTCCTGCTAAATCTTTTCCACCCTTTCTTCCTTTGTCTTACGGTTGCTCCCCAGAGAGACGGTGTACACTGCTGCTGTGAAAGGACAGGCCCTGCCAGCCCACCCCCAGGGCCCGCAAACTTGTGAGTCAGTGAGGAAAGATCATGCATTTCATCAGTTTGGACAATGACGTCTAAAAAAAAAACAGCCAGGAGCCATTTTGTGTTTCCCTAAAGTGCAAGAGGAAAATAAGAATGCATCCTCAAAATAATAATAATAATTTGTCCATACCAAAATATGTGTTTTGTATAGTGTTTTGACACAAGCAGCTGTAATCAATATTTTTGGACTAACAATGGAATACCTTGTTTTTCGTGCATTTCTAGCAACACGTGTCAATGTCCGCTCCTTACATGCATACAGTCTTTTCAAAATAAATGTCCGTCTTCACTGGAAACAACTCAGTTGGGAGAAGTGGCGTTACTTTAAGGATGTTCCATAACAAATAAACCAACGTTGATTTCTAGTTTCTGATTGGAATATACAAATGACATCACTTTTTGTAGGTAATGCTACAAACGGTGTATGAGAACCACCTGAATAATGTGTAGCTTTGTTAGAGAGAGGGGAGAGCGTGTAATAAAGGAAGCTTTGCGAACAGCTGGATCCCGAGTGAGAGAATTTACAACATGCATGTGCTGTCATTAACAAAATATGAACTACCTGCGCGGCCGGATGCCCCCGAGCTCGTCAGCAATGCAAATGGATGTACGCGACTACTGATACCTTAAAGTCATTCATTTGTATTCATTGTATTTGCTTTATGCAAAATGGTGAGAACGGGAATGCAAATGTGTCCATATGATTGCAGGTGGGGCGGGCGTCGTGATGTCCTGCAGCGGAGTGTGTTGGTAGGTTGGAGTTCTCTGCGGGAAAGGTTACATGTTTTGGCTGCTGGCTGTCAGACTTCACCCACTGATAAATATTCTAAAAATACTCAAGTACCAGACACGGCACAGTTTTTCGATGCGATGCTCAGTTCTTGGTTGTTTTTTTTTGACATCCTTTTCTCATCACTCCCCTCGTTTGTTTATTCCAAATCCTTCTCTGACCTCCTTGTGTGTCTCAACCCCTGCTGAGTGGGCGCCGGCCGCTCTGATCCTCCCAACGCTCAACCGCGCCTGACCCTGATGCATCACTCGCTCACGGGTACGGAGGAGAGAGAAACTCAGAAAATGCGAGGGGTGCTATCCAATCTCCTGCAGCAGTGTGCTGTACAGTAGATCAGTGGTCTTCTCCATGCTTTCATCTCCCAGCTCCGGCAATCTGCCACCTGGCCTCGACACAAAAACTGCTCGTCAGAGCCTCGGAGCTCTTTTCCTCCCTCTTAAGTTCTCCTTCTCCTTCAGTGCATCTGTCCACTCTGGATCTCAAAACAGAGGGAAATGCAAGAGAAGACGCATACCATATGCGCTCACCAAGCTTTCTTGTAACACTCCTCATGAAACAGACCCATGTAGTCCTTTGTGTTTTATCTCTGATGGGAGCTGGATTCATGCCTTGAGTGAAACTCGCCTGTTCAAAGCCCTGTATAGCTTCTTCCACTTTCATTACAATTTCCCTTGATACACTCTTTGGTTCTTACGGAGGAAGATCACTCTCTTTGCGCATGCTTGAATGAAAAATTTTTTTAGGCCACTGTTGGTAGGCGAGTCAGATAGCGGACGTACGACGCAGATGATTTCAGCATGGTGCCAAAACGTGGAAACCCAATCCCTTGTGGTGGTTGACAGTCCCCAGAGCTCCTCGCCAGCGTCACTCAATCAATCTGGAGGACGCAATCGCCTTTCCTTGACCCACGGGGGTTTAAATCCTCTTTTTTTTCTCCTCATTTATCACCGGAAGGTTCTCAACGAAAGTCCTCACTTTAGCCACATTAACCTGTTTCCAGTGACCAGCACTTAATGACTTTTGGATGTTCCAACGTGTTTAGCCAGTAAAGCACAGCAGTGTTCAGACAGGAGAGAAAAAAAAAGTATTACTCCCTGCCGGCAGTGAAGCAACCTCCAATTTTATCATTTCGTCAATGGATGACCCTCTAAATTGGTTATGAAAACGTTGAAGTGCAGGTCACACTCTTGACTATTCTCAGGGGGGAGACAAAGGGAACGCAGAGTTAAAGGACTATTGAGAGTGATTTAATGGCATCTGTCTTAAACTTCACACCACTGCATTTCACTACCTTTCTTTTCCCCCCTTTTAACTTCACTTACAACTCTATCACTGTCTGCTGCCCCCCCCCCTCCCCACCCCCTATCCCCAGCCCAAGCCTGCTGCCTCGGGTCATCGTTCACAGTGCAACTCTGTAACTCACATTCACACAAGAGTGCTTTGTACAGGGGCCTTCTGCACGCACTACACCACATTTTCTCTTCGAGGGTAATCCATCCATGCTTTTGAGAGGCAGCTCTTGAAGATCGCCTTTCCATTGGCTTTGAAAAGATGAAGTGGGGTTGCATCGGTCTGAGGACGTAAATGTTGTAGAGTAATTGTAGTGTTACGACTCAGTTCATTGTGACCCAAGGTTTAGCCAAGGAGACAACAATATCTAACAAGGCTGTTGACAACTAATATTTGTGTTTGTATAGTATGTAACAGTTTTATTTACAAACCCACAGCCAGGTTGTTGTGGTACTGGGCATGCATGAGAATGATTTATGTTGTGCATTAAATGGACTAAACACCTGTGTAACTCTGCGCCCTTTTCCCGCCGTGCTGCTGCAAACACCTGATCTATCTGTTCGCTCATTTGTCTTGGGGACAATGTTGAAATACAGTTTGTCAACGCGATAGCGCAAGGGAAGGACCTATTGGACATCAGAAGCAGCTGTCCAATAGGTCCTTCCGGTGAGCTCATCAGATATCTGGCTCCAGATCACATCCGTCCGTTTCTTCAGCTAGACTTGTGATGCACTCTTACATAAAAGACTCCCAACACATCAAGTTCCTCCTCATGCAATTAGTCTCTCCGCTGAAACTGCTTCAATGTATAACTAGTGTAAAACTAGCGTTTACTCAGTAATCGTGTCATGTATAGGAGTAAAAAGTCACTCGTTCTTTACGCCTGGGGCCTCATCTCTAAACATAGCTCACTGCCTTTGTGGTTCAGAAAATAGTTCTGAACAGATGTTGTGTTTCAAGACACTATAGGACCCTGATGAAGACAGCACACACACACACACACACAAACCCTCCGTAGCTGGAAGCAGTCGCAGCAGAGTTTCTGTCTTATTTGGGTTTTTGTGTCATTTGTGACTTTGGGCTATTATGTCGACTTCCTCTGCAGACTTGCAGGGCTGAGGTGGCTCCTGCAGGACGGAGCTGTGCTGGCTGAGCATATGGTGAGAGGAAGCTGCCTACGGATCCACTCTTCTTCAAAACACGGCGCTAACAATTTTGCATTTCTCCCCCATTGCACTTAGGAAGTCAATGTGGCGTGATAATATCGCTTTTACTTTTTGAAATTGTATCAACTCAGAGCTCACTAATCAAACAGTGACAGGGATTGCAGTTTTAGATCTGGCAGCATTGAGATGTTTAGTTTTTATTTAGCTCTGTGAAGGACATTATTGGTCTTTAAAAGGCACTTGGTGGCCCATCCAATTATGATCGCATTTGGGATTACAGATGAAAAATAGCCTCTTGGCTAACTCTAGCGCATTTACAGCAATGTTTTATTAAGCACTGTTCCTAACCAAAATAATAATAAATGTAATTGTCTAATAGTCAGTTTGCTAGCCTTTTTTACTGCTGAGTCTTTATTGCCAGCCGCCATTGCCCTCCTGGTATTATATTGACCTTATTCAGTCATCATGGCAAACTGTGGTCCTGGACACGCCCTCTGTAACTACCACAGAAGCAGTTTTGAGTACTTTGCCAGGTGTTAATATGTCTGCGGACAGATTGTGTGACCGCGATAATGTCGCAACCACGCAAGACGCAGTCACGAAACTTAAAGAGTCAAGGTTGATATCGAAGATGGGCCGATAGATTTTCCAATTGTAGATTATATAATCACATAAAAATCTTAGTATTATTGGTATAATGTACCGGCTTGGATGTACCGGCTCCGATTGGAAATAATAGAGGGACAAAATATTCAAAACAGTGTGGATGGTGTGACTCAAAACATAAAATGTCGAGTTATTCATGAGCTACTGAACTCAGCTTCACTCTTTCTGTGAAGCCAAGAGCTGGCACCGTCAGATCAAGGCTCGTGTGGGAATTTGCATTGTTAGGACGACCGTTAATGATTTAATACACCAATGTCTCACTGTGGGAGGGAAGGAGGAAAACAAGAGGAAATGTGAGTGACAGAGCGGCGAAGGAAAAGTCAAGTGGGTCTGAATACAGCATTCTAAGGATTGTTAGGACACGTTGAGAGGCTCCCTGCAGTGATCCCGGGCAGGAGAGCCAGAATACGGGTAAGTCAGAGTCCCACCCCTCATTAGTGATCAGTGTCACGGCCAGCACTCTGCCTTCGTCACTTGACTATGTGGGCTATTAAAAGTGAAAATAGACAGAAGGGGGAAAGTGTCTGATGCAGACTCAGGAACAGGGAGACCACTTTTATCTCCGGCGAAGAAAGGCAACCTGTCTGGAGACCTTCCGCTTGGGAACATGGGCGGCAGCCCTGCCAAGTATCTGACATCTGTCCAGTCAGAAAGGTATAGGGATCGTCCACTGTGGTAGAGAGGAGCCGGGCATCTGACCAGCCACCTGTCCACCTTGGTACATAGGCGCTAGTCAGAGCCGAGATAGTATTAGGCTGGGAAAGTATAGACATTCTTGGTAGTCGACGGACAAAGTGCCAGTGAGGAGTCAAGTTTTACTGTGGAAGTGAGTTAAAAACCTTCACATGATGTTTGGTCAGTTTGAAGATGTACTTCCGTGCACACATCAGCACACTTTCCAAAGTGTCAGGTGCTGCCACGACACATTGCCAAACTAGCGCCTAACAAACTGGACTGGCTGTGGTGTGAAATATGAAAATATGCCTCACAGCGAGTCCATCTGGTTACCATAGTGTCCTGGCTACAGCTCCACGGTGTCCGAGGAAATAACTTGACACGCGCCTCCCTTCCCGCTTTCCTCTGCAGCCTCCTCCCGTCTTCTCCCTCCAGCTGGCTCCTCTCTCCGTGCATCTGTGAGCCTCGGCACTTGCACTGGGAGGTGTCAGTATTTGCTTTCAAGGCGTTTAGCTAATGCTATCGTGCCCCAGGGTGATGAAGGGGGAAAAAAACATGCAGCAAATGCCTCTCCATATGGGTGCATAACTAAGTGCTTGGCATGGCTGACGCCGACTACCCTCAGCTTGCTCAGTCATAGCCAGTTCTTTTGTTCTTATAATCAATGGGGCTTATCTGCTAATGAATCAGAGAAAGCATAAAATGGAAGCCGTTTTGAATATGCTTCAATGCCTCAATATTACTCACAGAAACCAGGGGAAGCCAAATAATGAAGAGTCCATAGTCACATTTCTGACACACTCACTGAGTGATCGTATCAAACAGGGTAAAGCGTTTGGAAACAGTTTGAAGTTTTCTTCAAGTAAATGTGGCTGAATCCTGAGAGGTTAGGTTAGCTCAGGCTTTTTGCAGACGCCACTTCCACTGCACTTAAATTCAAAATATATGTAACCAAATGCAGCTGGTGTCCGACACTTTTTCATTCCACCCCCCTTGCAGCAAAGCAAACAAATGGCCGTTGAATAAAGCTGTGCTTTGAGTGCCAAGGCGAATACCCTGGCACCAAACTGGATGTTTTAAATAGAGAAACACTGCTGGACTGCCCCTATTTATTATAAGATCCCACTCCCTCGTTAGACAAACGAGGGAGAAGGGAAGACAAGGTCCACTTCTATCTAAAATAGTCATAAAATTAAAAATGGCTGATGTTTGTTTGTTTGTTGGACGCCCGGAAGCTGTAAGAGCTGTGATATATTATTGGGTTACATTACAAGTTTGCAATGAATTCCCTACTGTAGAAGCAGAGTGGGGGTTTCTGGCACAATTTCACATACTGCCAAGGTGCATGGAAGAGGGTAAAAGTCTGAGGTCAAAACTCCAGCAACACTTGCAGTATATAAAACAACTTTATTGTTTAGACCAACGGATTTCGACTTGTGACCTTCGTCGGGGTCATCCCAGTTGCCTACTTCCAGCACAAACTGAATTGATTTGTATTTTTTTTGTCGCCACCATCTTTTAATCCAGTGTTCATTGGTGATCTAGTCCTGACCAAAAATATCCAATACCGCTCTGGCTTCCTAGATGTTAGACTCTCTTCACCCAGCAGTCATTCACTGTGGCCTTCTGGCTTTTGCAGTCTTGTTTGTTGGAGTTAGAGGTCTAGAGCACTAGCGGACGGTGGGGAGACACAGACCAGTAAGCCATTGATATTACCTTCAACCGATGAAGTGATGATTTTAAAGAAGTCACTCAGAAAAAAACATGGAAAAGCTATTAAAAAAAACGGGTGAGTAGGAAATGAGGTGCGAGCTCTTATGAGGCCTCAGGGGCGCAACATATCCAGAGTTTGAATCAGCTGAGACAAATGTGACAAATTAAAAAATGAATCCACTGTTGGAGAGAACTGCGTAAAGGGTGCACAGCCAAACAGTGCTGTGAAACTATTTAAAAATGTAGCAGGACTAATTAAAGATTGAAATGCTAAGATTGTATATGACACTAAACCTTTGAAACAAACAAGAGATTTCAAACAGGCTCCAGATACAGAGGGCTGCAGTGAAACAGGCTATGCATGTTTGATAAGCAACCTTAAGCAACCTGGCACATTACACAGAAAAGACTTCCTCGAACCAAAAATCCATAAATGGAATGCATTAATGAAACATGATTTTAATGCGGCCCACCTATATAAAGGGCTGCCGTATCTGCTTCATCGGTAGTCCCTGCGCCTATGACTTTCACTCGCAGCATTTATTGGCACATTAGTGATTTCTTACAGATGGTAAGCTCTGCCTATGGCTTAGCCCGTCTTTTCCCTCAGAGAGGTGGAGCACACGCTCGAGGGAGTGAAGTCAACAATTAGATGCCTCCTAAAAAGGACATTTCAATCACACTAGGCAAAAAAAAACATGTTGCATGGTTTGATTACTTTTATTTGTTGGAATTGAAAAAGCATCTGTGCGTGACTGTGTGGATCCATTGCTGTACAGCATTCAGATCATTTAGAAGTTATTGGTGAAACAGCAATGAACACCTTTCTGCTGTGGTTCCACCTGCACGTCTTACCGGCTCTGGCCAAGCTGTCAGACTGCCTGTTGATCAATGGTTGAGCTCAAATGTCCTCAGAGGAAAAAGACAGAGAGGGACGGAGAAAGACATCAGCACATAACACACAGTGTTCATTGGTATCCCCAGCGTGCGCTGCAGCTCTTTTTGTTATTTAGACGGTAAACACTGTGTTGTTGATGGCACCGGCAGATAGAACGAGAAGTCAACTCATATCGTCTGCCTTTACTTATCACCCGGGCTCTTTGGTTTCCTTTTGTACGGCCGACCGCGAGCAGACGACGAGGGCCACTTAAGAGTTGAGCTTCCTCTCTGTGGCCTGATAAATCCCGTAGAGAACAGTGTGTCACGAGAGCTGCAGAGGTGGCATCAGCGTTGGGGCGAGACGGCAAGAATGGAAAATGGAAATTGAGCAAGAAGCACTTCAAAAGAGGAAGGCTGTGATTCAATCAAAGCTGCGTTCACTGGTCAAACGGAATGAAATGAAAGGACGGTTTCAAGTCGGACGATCAGGATTTCTGTACAGTCCTGCGTGAAATACGGTAGAAAGCTGTTTTGTCCAAGAAATAGAGGAATTATAACGGTCGAGTACTGTGTTACTGATCCTTGATTCCTTTTTTAATGTGCCCTGTGCAGAATGTGATATTATCCTAGCAGTAATGACTTGTTAGCTCTGGGCCCTGGATGCTCAGGCCAGAGGGTATTCTCATGATTTACTCCTCGCCATTTTGTATTTCTGATATTTTCACTGGCCTTGATTCAAGGGAAGCTCTCTATAATATCATGGCTTACGCCTGGTAATGCGTTGCATTGCGACCTTGCTGTTGAAGGTCTGTGCTGCGTCTGACTGGTAATGGTTATTGTTTTGAAGTCACGACCCTTGATTTAGCTCGTTTGTTTTCACCCAGCCATGAGAGTGAAGCTGATAAACAGCCACGCCTGCAAGCGGTTTTCAATCTTGACCTTTAACCTCCCTGTATATATATTGGACTTAATGTATAATTTTGGCTCGGTGCTTTCCATTGTTACAGCTTTCCAAGCACACAAACATAGATGTTTATCAGTACATATTTATTTTAAAATGCATATTCTATGTTTAGCTAGCGGCGTAGCTCCAGTGACGGCAGTTTCAGTCAGCAATATCTCAACAACTGTTGGATGGATTGCCATAAAATCAAACACCCATGGTGGCCAGAGGATGAACCCTAATGACTTTGGCAAAAAACTTTTCCTCTATTTACTATTTATAGTAATAGCCTAGATATTCGTGAATTTGGGTACATTTTATGAACCTAAAAATATAAGGTTATTATCTTCCGGCGATCCCCAGGGACCTCTGTGCCACCAACACCGGCACAGAGCTTCAGAGATCCAGGGCTGAGAGTAGGTGGGCGGGCAGGTGTCAAATCTGTGCAGAGCACTGAAAGAAACTGACAGTATGATAATAACATCCAAAACACACAAGACCCACTGTCAGCGGTCGAGAAATACTTTCAAAACTAATGTTAAAAATACAAAAACTGTCCAAAATACAAAAGCTACCTTAAGGGCAGTAGCCCCAACTAGTGGAAAAGTCACCCCACACCACTGAAGAAATGAAAACAATGCAGACTGGGTCTGTTTCTTTGTGTTTTCCAGGCACACCAAATCGGGAAAATTGGTTGAATTGCTTCTTTTTTTCTTCAAATCAAAATTTCAAGTTGCTTTCTGGCAAAGTTGCAGAGTCCCCCATCTGTTCTGTTTCTTTAAAGGGAAACCTGAGAGAGCAGTCACCTTTTCAACAAGTTCTCAGACTGAATAGCCTTATTGTTGACTGAAATATCAGATCGCCTCATTATGTGTATGAAAATAAGTGATTTTTGTTGTGAGTTAATGTAATATTGATACATTTCCCCACGTTTGAAATCAGTCTAACTTTAGAACTCCTTTTTAGGCTTTATTTTTGCATTATTTAAGGCGGCAATGTGTGATACAGTGACCTACTATATAACAGACTATTTTTAAAACCAATTACCACCCCCGACTTCCTGGGAGAGAGACGAAGACAGAAAGCATGAGAGAGAAAGAGAGAGAGAGCTATTTCCTTCAAGGTGGAGAGGAGCTTTTTATTGTACCGCTGTACCGGTTGCAAACCTGTTGTCTCTCCTCCCTAGCCCCCTCAACCCGGACATCAGCAGGCAATATCTCAGCTGTATTAGAGAGTAGTAGGAGGTGGCATCTCTCTCCTTCCTTTCTCCTCCTTGGTGGTTCAATTAGAGAAGTCTGACAGGCACACTCCTGCGCAGATAACACAGCAATTTATGCCCCAATATAGCCGCTCTCCGGTCACAGGTTCCCAGCTACAAAGAGCCTTTACACACACCTCAGGTCTTGAAGTGCGCCCAAGTGGTCATCATTGCTCCCTCCTAATATGGTGTAGGAGGTGCCGCTCATGGAACCAGCCCGCGTGAAGGAAACTGAGCGTTCATATTTTTATTTAAATGCCTCGTCATTGTCCTCCTCCCTTCGATCATGAAACGAAACCAGCCCCCCCCCGTGAAACAATCCGGTGGGCACGGGATGATAAGGATTATGAGCCGATAACAACCTCGGGGCAGCTCTTATCAGTCAAATTAGTGCATTAATGGATTCAAGGTCATGGTCCTGATGCTTTTAGAAGACGACTCACGCTTTTAACACCCTCACAAGCTCTCGCTCTGCGTAAGTGGAGCTTAAGCTTAAAAGGTGTCATTCCATCTGCAGATAGATGGTCTTGTGGTTTTTGTGGATTTAAAAGGATCCACTGGAGCTACAACCAGAGACTGAGGGTCGGTAAATGGGCCGATGGTGCCCTTACTCAATATGACCCGGTAATCGTGTTAGTTGAAAGTGGATCACATCACTCCAGTCCTGAGGTCTTTGCACTGGCTTCCTGTCCAACAAAGAATTGACTTTAAAATCCTGCTGTTGGTTTATAAAGCACTGAATGGTTTAGGGCCAAAATACATCTCTGATCTGCTGCTTATGAACCATCCCGACCCCTTAGGTGGTCTGGGACTGGTCTACTTTCTGTTCCCAGAGTCAGAACTAAACATGGAGAAGCAGCGTTCAGTGTTTCTGCTCCACATATCTGGAACAAAGTCCCAGAAAGCTGCAGGTCTGCTGAGACCCTTTAATGGTTTCATGTGAAGCACTTTGAATTACCTTGTTGTTGAGATGTGCTATACAAATAAACTTGCCTTGCCTTAGTTTATTGATGAACTTCTGCATCCTTACATGTTACAAGTTAAATAAATTTCTCGATCTTGCACTGAATGGTTTCAATGTTCATAAGCTTATTAACCTTACATTTGCGCCAAGGTTTTTCTTTTAAAACCATTTTAGCTTCAGTTTTCATGAACTGCAACAACCTTGCGAATGTTTTCAAAAGCGGGTCAAAGAAGTACAAGCTGAGGCAGTGAAAGCATTTACATTTTCACAAAAAAAAAATTCCGAATAGCTGGTGTCAGCAGGTACAAATCTCACCATGACTGAAATGAATCAAGTAATGCATCGCAGTGATCTTTGATTGTTATTCATCGTCGAATATTACGACCCGACCACAGGTGATAATGCAGGACTCCCGTTGGCCTGTAGTGGAGCAAAGTGGGCAGTTTCCCCACCAGCTCATTTTGGTAACTCAGCCTTGACCGTTAACAGCTCATGTTCGATTTAACCTGGTTTAGTCGGGCACCAACCTCCTGTTCTGAGGAGTGAAGCCAATGCGGAAGTCTCTTAAACTTAACCAGCAGGGGGCGACTCCTCTGGTCACAAAAATAAGTCCGATTGTTTGGAAGTCTATAAGAAAATGCTTAGATGTTAAAATCTTGTCCCTGACTTTACTCACAAATGCACAACTCGGCCCATTGGCTGCACACACATCATAGATATTGTTAAACTGGACTGAATATCCACACTGACACCCGAGAGCTCTTTTTTCAGTACAGTGCAGCCTTCTTGCCTCATCCCGCTCCTCATTACTAAGCGGGTCATGCAGCAGCATGACCCCACAGTGCTCACATATTTGTCAACAGTTGGCTTATTAGGATAGTATATTAGTGCTCGTATCCCAGAGTGGGAATGGGTTCATCACACACACACAGAAACACACACACACACACACACACACACACACCAGTACATGCATTCATGGAGTCACATGTGCAGTGCAATATCCTACAGCCATACAGCTGCATTTTTTACACATGCATAACATCTTGGATGTGCTGTATATGTTTATGTTCACACACGTACAGTTTTACTGTTCAGAATTTCAATTACTGCCCGTACCTGCCTGCCTGCCCCATGTTGGGGATGAAATGGCAGGCGGTGTGACAGGAGCAGGTGGATATTATGCTTGTGGAGCAAATGTGGCAACCGAGGCCTGCGGGAGAGAAAGACAGAGGGCGGGAGGGAAATATTAACGGGGGACTAAAATGATGGTGACAGCAGAAAATGGCAGCGCACTCCAACATGGTGCTTATGGATTTATTTGCTGTGTGTAGAGGGGAGATAGAGAGATGGTGTGTCAGTGTAGCTCTCTGTGTGACACTATGTCATCACTCTCTCTGGTAGGGTCTCACTCACATGAGATCTACTTCATGTAATCACATAATGATCCCTACTTTATGCATCAGGGATGATACCTGTCATGATGGTGCACTGACACAGGAGTTTTCGGGGGATTAGATTTTCACATTTTAGTCATGTAATTTCCTGCAGTTTGTGAGTACTTTTTCTTCTAAAACTCCAGCAGCTTGCATATCAATTTGTTTTTATCTCTATAGAAAGTCTTATTTCCTCCCATCAGTTTTAACTTATCAGTTCCCTTGCGGAGGTCTGCAAGTGTTGTAAATAAAAGCCAACTTTAAATTGACTCCAAAACCAAGTTATTTGGAACTGAATGAGAAATTTGTTCATTGCTTTGCAAAATTGCCAGCAAAATGAGGCCATTAGAGAATATTCACCATGGCCACCGTGCCCCAGCAGCATGGTTTAAGAATGCAAATTTGAAGCACTTTCCATAATCAATTGTAAGGCGTGCTAATTATCAACAACAAATAGATGAATCTTAATGGATTATACAATAAACAACATGTGTTTCCTCAACACATTCTCATTTCCAACTCTTCAAACACCAAATTTGGTCAATGCCCCGTAGCATCTGTGACGGACGCACTAGATGCCCCTCTAGTGTTGATTTTCAGGCATTTCAATATACACTCATGCATGAGTTTAAAAAAATGGTTCCACTCACAGGATGTTAGGTTTAGGCAACAAACAAGAGCTTGGTTGATATTAACTTGACTTATTTATGACACTCTAGGCAGGAATATATCACTTGTAGCTACGTTGTCACCGTATCTTCCTGTAGTCTGGTGAAAAGACAAAACTATAAAAATGAGACCAAAACAACCCAAAGCGGAAGTTTTCTAACTTCAAGAAAGGTTGCCTATAGATTTTGTGTTTTGGTACTGCCTTTCATGCCCCTTTGATGATTTAAGAACTCCTAGAAAGATGTATTTCTCTCTGTCACCTCTAGCTCTCCTTCATAGTGCATGCACACAACACTGCGTCTGCAACAGGGACCATCTGATAATAGAATTAGATGCTGAGCTCTTTTCCCCCATCTACTATCTGATTGCTCTTCCATGTAAAGACTTCTGCTGCTTCTCAGTCATCCTTTCTTTCCAACATCCTTGAGGGCGGGATAAATTGAAATGCTGTATTGATTTCTGCCTTTTTTTCTCACATTGCTGCCTTAAGTGGTTGGCTGGTTTTGGTTGTGTTGCTTTAATTCTTTTCCAGGCAGAGCTACAGTGTAACTTGTCAGATAAAACAGACAGAGTCCGATCGAGGTGTAGAAAGTAATTATACCAACAGTTTGAAAAAAAAAACATCGAGTCTGGTTGGTGAGCAAAGATGAAGAGCCTGAATAAGTGAAAAACATAATTCAGAGACATCAAAGACCTTTGGATTTTGACGATACATTTACAAAGGGATTTTTTTTTTTGTTCACTTACATTTTGCACTTTTCATCTCCTTTCTCCTGGATGGTAAAAAGGTATCCAGTTTTCATGTCAGTGTGAAGGTTTTTTCAGGTTCAGATTCTGGGTCTACCCCTTGTGGCCTCTTACCAGTTGGGCGTGCCCGGAAAACCTCTTAAGGGAGGCGTCCAGGAGGCATCCTGATCAGATGACTCCAATTTAAAAAAACAGGCCCATATTGACTTGAAGGAGATGCGGTTCTACGACCAGCTTCCGACGGATGTCTGAGCTCCTCACCCTATCTATACAAGGCGGAGTCCAGCCATCCCGCAAAGGAAAGTCATTTTGGCTGCTTGTATCTGCAATCTCATTTTATTCGGTCATGACCTAAAGCTCTTGACCATAGATTAGGGTTGTAACGTAGATTGACTGGTAAATCTAGAGCTTTGCCTTCCAGCTCCGCTACTGTCCTGTCCATCGAACGCTACATTTGACTTTCACTTGTGAACAAGACTCGGGGCAGTGACTCACTCCCAACTTAAAAGGAGCAGCCCACTGTTTTCAGCCTGGGAGTATTGACTCTCAGCCCAACCACTTCACACTGGGCTGCAAAAATTCCCCAGTGCACGCTGGAGGTCCCGGTCTGATGAAGCAAACAGCAAAGACGCTCTCCTCCCCCCGGCTGCGCCTTCAGATCCTGTCCATGAGAGTCAAAAACAGAATCGGTGACAAGGGACAACCCTGGCGTAAGATCAAACCCAATGGGAACGCCTTTGACTTTGTTCCGACTATTTAGACAGAGCTCTCACTTTGGTAACTCAAGGACAGGATGGCATGTGACAAAGACACCGGTACCCCATATACCAACAATACCCCTCACAGAACCTCCCGGGAGACACGGTCATGTAATAGGGATGTGAGGGTATGTCAGACAAAAAAGGTTGGGAACCACTGCTCTAAACCTTGCCTTTAAGTCATAATACACAATAGGAGGAAATCTCATTTGATCTCATTCTTGTTCATCTCATTCATTCTCATCCTGTGTTCGGATACAAAAGGGAAAAACACCATTTTGCTGGTCCCCCCTTGAACCCCTTCAAGGACCCTCAGTGATCCTCAGACATTGCATGTCATTAAACTACAGATACTGAGAAAGGAAATGGGGAACAGCAGGAGGGTCTGCTTCCCTGCAAAGGCCCTTCCCCTCTTTATGTCACCACTGATTCGTCCCTCCAGGTGCACAAAAAAAAAAGAACAGACTCACTACATTGCTCGTCGGGTTTGTTTTAAGTGCAGAACTTGAAAGGCTTCACACTCTGCTCTTGTTAATTAGGCAATTGAGAGATCTAAGGCACAGGGGTAATTTGGGTTAAAACAGCAACGTGTGTCAAGCATTTACCCGAATGGCGTTTGCCATCCACAACAAAGGTAGGGGGGCAGCTGCGATCTCAAAGCGAGCTCTTTCAATATTTCCTCTACTTACACATGCGCCCGTGTCTATTAGTGGGTGATGAGCAGATTGGCCGACTTGCTGGGGTACGTACTGTTCCCTCTACTCAATATGCCCAAGTAATGAATTGGATCTGAACGGAGGCTCCGGTTAGATTAGTTGATTTCCTTTCTCTCACACTTGGAGAGTTTTCCTCTCATCTCCTGTACCCAAGTTTGGTTTTGCAGGAGAGAAAAAAAAAAGCAAGAGGAAAAAAATGAGGCAAAAATGATTGATTTTAATGGATTTTGCTCGAGGAAAAGGGAACCAAGTTCATTAAATAACAATGAGAGAGCATCACACTGTAACTTCAAACGATCCCTCTATGAGTAAGCTGTTTTTCTGTGGCACAGGCAAAGCAGCCATTTAATATCATGCCTGTTATTCATGAAAGAAGCAACCGTAACCTTGAACAAACCTTGTTTACAGAGAAATTAATTTATAGCTCCAAACGAAGGAGGAAGAGACTCATATAGAATATTGCCCTTAGCTCCGGTATATCTCCACTTATGTGGTTGCCTCTCTATGGAGGATATGTTGTATCTTTTTTTACTTAATTTCAGCTTGGTTTTGTACTGTGATAAATCGTAGAGGTCTAAAATGTGTGCTCAGCAAGCAATACGGGTGGTAAAAACAAACCTTTCTGCACTCGTTTGTTCTTTTACTGAACACAACTGTTGTGATCGTCAGTGAACTTCTGAAGCTAAATAAAGTCGTGCTTCAATTCAGAAACAGAAAGTTAAAAAAAACTTTAAACTACAGTCTGTCCTGTCTAATTAGATTCCCCCGTCTCATTGTTATTCTCCAAATCAGTAGTTATTTTATTTGTCAATTGAAAAACATAGTAACATACCTTTCCTGCATGGCCTTTCTCTTATCCACCACTCCACTGATGCAACAACCCCTTTCCCTCCAGTCCATGACACCTGACCTTATCCTGCACCAATATGGCTGCCTGTGCATTCTCAGTCACTCCTCAGTCCTCCACACTTTGTTGCCGGATTTCACCGTGTGACTGTTACAACACTAGTGATTTCATATTCAGGCGATCGGGCGATGTTCCAGGCGGGTAGAGGGCGATGTTCCCTCTTTTATTCAGGAGCATTGGGAATTTCTTTGGCCTTGGAAGATTATTTGGTGCCCTGGGCAGTGAGCTAACACGGCTTTGCTTTTCCTTGTAGCCCTCAGCACTCCCTGCCTCAACATGCCCGCTCCTCTCTTACACAATCCTCCACAATCTGTCTTATCTAAAAGGTTGCTCAAAGAAACGCAGGCAAGGCATTTTTACTCCCGGATAAATGTGACAACAGCGAAACCAACTGTTACAGCAAATAGGCCGAAGATTGTGTGATCTTTCTCGTTCAATTTTATTGTTCAGGAGCAATTATATCAGGAGATTCTAACAGACTAGCAGCCTGCCCTCTGAAGCCTTCTTTATCATTAGCCGCTTGTTGACAGCAAGGCTATTGTGTATGAACTGCCTCGCCACGTGTTGATGGTGCCCCACCTCTATAATATTAGCTTACATCCACTATAAAAAGACATTTCCCACTTAGATGATATCCCACACACACCTATCACACATCTAGCCTTTCATCCAAAGCTGCCTTAGGCAAAAGGAAAACATGGTCTGAATTTTTATGCAGAGCTAAACTAGTAAGCTGCTAAAGCTGACTCTTCCCCTCAAAACTCCCGGGAATCCCAGAGGAGTCGCCACTCTGGCTGGGAGCAGTGCTTGTCCAAAGGATGCTTCATTACACCAATCTTGAGGCATGGCCACGGGCTAGAGGTTAATGTGTTAATGTGCTGATCCTGAGATTTTTCACAGTCGGTCAGCAGACCTGTTCGGAGAGTAGCTTCCGTGCAGACTGATGCTCATGCAGGTTTGGCAAGACATCTAGTCCTTCATCTTATGCAGTCATAGGGGAAGGTGTTAGGGGGCACAGACAAATTACCCTGATCACAGGGGGCCCAGGCCCAAAAGCTCCAGCTTAGCGTCAACATGAATAGGATGTCCTTTCTCTAATTAGGCTGGCCCCCCATCACATGTCGTCTTACACGGACGTCTTGGCTCAAAAGGCGAAGCCGTCATGAGAGCCCCAGTCAAAAAGTCTAATCTGCAATTACCCAGTCATGTGAGAAGTTTGGGTCGAGAATGTCTCCTAAAGAGGCCTATTTTCCACCGTTTTCAAAAAAAGACACCTTATTATGTACCTAGACCTCTTCTCTCAGTGAAAGCCACCCATTTATTTTCACGCCGTTTGCCTGTGATGAGCAAAGTCACTACTCTTTAGGCACCCGTTCTCCAGACTAGCGGTTGCCATTAATGATTACCTGCCGGGCCTCGGCGGAGAGATGAGCCTAATTAATTAAACCTGTACACCAGGCCTTATTTTAACTGAATTTTCCACCGGATGATATAGGTGGCACTCAAAGCCAAGTGAGCCGCAGCCAAGTCTCCCGAGCATCAGGCGCTGTCATACTGTTGGCTGGGAGAAAAGGCGGAGGCAAGTGCGTGAAAAGTATAAGGCACATTTGTCATCTCTGAAATTACGATTGGATGAGGGACCAGTCATATTAGTCATCATTAGAGAGGAGAGGAGGAAGGAGGAGGAGGAAGGAAATGGGGATTCCCATCTTATAATGCAGTCAGACTTGCACTAAAACTGCATTTCTCTTCCTGACAGTTGCAAAAGTGTTTTGAAAAGAGAACGTGGCACGGGAATAGACATTTTTTTAAGAGAAGACGAGAAGAAGCTCACTCGTCTGCTTAACAGAAAAAGTTTGACACAAGAAGTCTGTTTCACATTCATCTGCTGAAGGGTTGAATCTCAGCTTTGTTCCCCTTTTTTTGAAACGGAGTGCGAGTGTGCACATGCAATATGATTTTGTGACATTGTAACTGGTTTGGGAGCCAATCGTGGTTCAGTATGCAACTTACAAGTGTGTTGCAGAAACTAGAACCCTCCAGTGAGCATGCACCGAGAATGGACTTTTCAGAGAGAGACCTCTTGTGTCCAGTAGTTTAAATTAAAAAATATTCATAGATTAGGAGTAGATATTACGGATTTTTAACTCTGGGCACTGACCAAGTGTCGATAGGAGTGAGAACGGGTTGTCTTAAAACATGTCTGTACAGTAAACAATAATTGGATTCATCAAGAGGTAATCGACAGATTTCATCACTCTTTGCAGTTGTATAAGACCCAGTCATTGTTCTGCAGCATTGCAGCCAGTTACCTCATTGTTACATCTCTCGTGGCCTCGCTCGCACTCATTGAGGTCGCATTGCTGACAGTGAATACAGATGTAATCTCTCAACTGTGACATACTGGTTGCTTGATCCTATTCTGGTGGCAGACGGCAGCACATTTGCTCATCTTCCCCCCAATGTTCACAATGTTCTCACCCTGTGTCACCTCTTCCATTTTCTCACATGTGTCTATCTAATGGAGCTGCGCCCCGTCTCGAGATGCTTCATTATGATGACAGACGACAGGCCGACAAGCTCAGTCTCTTCGTTTGCATCCGGCCAGAACGCTCCCGGCAACCCACTTTCGTCTTTTGCGAGTCTTATTCGGTGACCCCTCTTTCACCTGGCATTAAGATGCATCGCTGCAATCGGAGGGTAGCGTGAAAGAGAGTATAGTCTCGCTGTAGATGCACCCGAGAGGCACCTAGGATCTGATTACCCAAACCTCACTGGAGGAACACAACAGAGTGTAAATGTACTCCGTCATAGGAGAGAGATATCAGTCAGGGGAGTCGGCGAAAGTGGAGCACGAAATCAGATGCTTATTAAAATATATCAGGCAGGAGCGTCTGTGTTGATCCCATTGCAGGAATAATTTATAGGGGGTAAAACCATATTAATTAATTAACTTTAGAATGATCCCCTCCCTTGGGGAGTAAAAGGCAGAGTCTTACCAACAGTGACGGTGAAGTGGTGGAGTCTAAGATATCTGATTGAATGTGCGACAGGGACGATCTTCTTTGATTTAACTTGATCTAAGAGCTAGTACTTGATGTTTCAGATTCAATCAGGAAGGACAGCGAATCAAGCTGTCAGCCAGTAACATAGTCAGAAATAATTGTCAGTGAGACGATGCTCTTAATGTCAGTTCTGTGGTTTATAGCACAGATTGGCTTCAAAAAGAAGAAAACTGCGGAAAACTTTCATACCCAGAAACGTTCGTGTCTAACTGGCTGATGCACCAAAGCAGATCTTAAACCACCGCTGCTGAATCCAACGTTCTGTGGGTGGAGCTTTCTCACTGCTGTTCAGGGGGCCGCTTTCACTTCAGTTTTAGGACTTTTATTGCACGTTGTTGGCTCAGTGGTTTTGACTGTTTCACAGCAGGAAAGACATGGGTTCAAACCCCACTGGGACCTTTCTCTGTGTGTTCTTCCCATGTGGATTTCCTCGGGGTGCTCCAGTTTCCTCCCACATCAAAAGACATGCGTGTTAACTTAAAGGGTATGCTTCTGACAGTACACTTCATTAAGGTGCCGGTCTTACATCAGGGGCTGTTCAATGAGCGTCAGAATGTAGGTTAATCTAAATGCAGAAGACTAATTCCTGATGGGAGTGAAAAACGTGATAATACTGTAGATTCAGACTGAAAAGACTACATTCAAATCGTGCCTACTGTCACTTAAAAACCTGGTGTAAATACAGCCCAAACAAGTGTCAGTCTTGAAATGAGACGCATCTTAATTGCAGATGACAAAAAGGGCCTGGTGACAGAAGCATTTAAAACTGAAATTTCATGGTGAAATCAATTCATCTCTAGGGGGTTAGGGTTATCCACTTTCATTTAACTTACTCCGTCTGAGTGTAAACTGTGCGCAGCTATGAGACAGGAGTCATTGGTACAAATACATTGTTTTTTTCCCAAGCTTTGTAGCTCTTTACCGCTTCAATAAAACTCTTTATCGAATGAAATGAACAAAATGCCAGCGGGAGTAAAGGGAACACACCTGAGAAAATTAGGAAGTGGCACTGGGAGCTATTTAGTGTTCCTGAGTGGCTAGCATATTAGCAGTCAGCTCGCCAGAGAACGTTGTTCAACAACTTAACCATAAATAAGAATATTTATCCTTTTTTTTGTCATTAAAAACAAGAGTGAAAAGAGCTTTTCAACATGAAACACACTCATTGAATACTAATTAGCACTTTTTTAAATACTATTTTGTCAACCGCATTTGCCATCTTATGCCACACAGGCCATAGCTGCTGCTATCTATAAAAATAAAACCGTGAACAGCAGAGGCATTGGCGCAGTTTGTGAGGCAGAAACAGATTCCCCCAGAGAAGGTCAGTGGCTGCACCGTCCACCATCAGGGGGTCTTTTTGTTCTCTGATAGCTCCCATGTTCTCGGCGTTAATCGCTTAATTAACTGCACTTTCTTCAATTCAATTAAAGGGAGCGTAATGGTGTACAAAGCGCGGTACAGCGTTGACCCTCGAGGCGATCCACAGTCCCTCGACAATTACCCAGCCTTCTACAAGAGCCGTCTGAGGGGGGGGGGGGCAAAGGATTATTATGTGAGCTCTTTATGGAGCAGTTCAATCTGTAGGCAATATTGCTGCATGGAAATAATGTCCACGTGAATTCAGTTACTGTAGATTATTGTGATTGAATCAATTGAGTGCTTCCACTGCTTCATGAATAATTCACTTTTTAACTGAGTTGAATAAATTGTGCCAAACTGGCGTCCATTTTTATTTCTGTTACCTCACCGACAGGTGGGGAAGTCTCCGAGAGCTGCTGTTATTTCTGCTGTACTGTGAAACTTACTGTTGTAGTTTTTATGTGAAACAATCTGAACTGTAACTGGATTAAGTCGTATGATATTCATGGGAAGTGCTCGGCAGCTCTGTTTGAAATAAAATATCGGCTCATTTAAGGTAAACCTTTTTTTTTGAGGCCTCCTTCCCATTACCCTTTATATTTGGTGTTTAAATGCAAGCCAACTAATCTCAAACCCCGGTGAACACTGGGTGTAAAATGAGTCATTTCTCATTGGATAAGTCTAATGTTATCAACCTCTTCGCACATTGTTTACAAGCAACCTAATCTAAAAGGGAAATTTACTGTATAATTGCGTGTACATCTGGAGCAGCGCCTTGATAATTAAGAGACAGATGACAGGACGCTGCGACTGGACTGCCTGATGAAGTGATGAAGACGGGGTCAAGAAGAGAAGGCTTACTCTAATGCGTCCCCCCCCGTGCCTGTCCGACCCTTTTTTGGCTCTCATCATTAAACTGCATATGCAGCAAAGTTCCCCCGCTCATAATGCACCTCTTCTGGAGTTAATTAATGGCCTAATTAGGTGAACTCATTAGCGATGGACTGTAATTCTCTTATTTCATCCACTCATTAGCCGACAATATTCACAATTAGTGGCATTGGGGGCGATTATTGCACGGCAGGCTGGCCAGCGTCGGGTCTCATTCAGCGCTGTGAGGTCTGGTATTGACTTCATAAATCACACTTTTTAAATAAAAAAGAGAATGCGGAAAGATGTCGTTCCCACCACAGAGGTCAGTGTAGGTCAGACATGAAAAAGATAACATCATCAATACAAATCCAGGACAATAAGGCGAGCGTATCAGTGGTACCCGTGAACAACATTAGGTTCTCAAGGGAACTGGAATCGCAGCCATTAGCACGCAAGCAACTGTTCAGATGTCAACACTGCTCACCTGTGCTTTGCTTTAATGTAGCCGAACAAAATCAGTCATTCAAATTGGCTATCGATGCTACCGTGCAACACTAAAATATAAATATTAACGACTTATATTATTTGACCCACCTCCCCTTACAGTCATCGATCGCCTGACTGAACGAGAGACGTTTTTCATATCGAACCATTTCGTCTTCATTTCAGTGGCCGTGCGACCCTAAAGCGCATTAACAGCACTCGTTATTTCTCCCCATTCCTTGACTTAAGGCCCCTTTAATTCTGCTGCTGATGCTGTTAAAAATTATAGACTTTCATTTATGGATCTCTGCAAGCGGGACTTCAATAAAGGACATAGGGGGGCAGGAAGTGTAGCCTTATATGATATCACTGGGGCCATAATTATGCTTATTTACAATTCTCATAAAGGCACGCTCATTTACCAATAGGTGGCATTCATCATGTTCACGCTGGTCATTTACACAGTTTACTCTAGTGCGAGCCCACCACTAAATAAAGGGTAAGTAAGAAAAGAATGTGAAAATGTTCTTGCATGAGGTCCATTGTCTTTTTAATTTGAGGCATTTTTCACTCTGCTTATGATCTTGTATTACAAACCTATTTCAGACACACACACACACAGAGAGAAAGGAATGCAACCGCACAACAATGAGGATGAGTTTATTGATTTGAATCACCATTAATCATGTAGGGCTAGTAATGTATGCTAGTAATTCATCACAAATCTGAGCCAGCGCTGGAACGTCCTTTCCAATGTTTATTGTGCCGTACGTCGTTTCAGTAATTATAATTATGAGACTCTGCAAAGCCAGTGTGTCCACACAAGAAATGGTGTGTGTGAAAACCGCCATGAGTGTGTTAATTACCACACTGCACCTGCATGACAGCTGCTCGCCGTGGCACGCGTTTTTGATTTATGACAGCAGCTAAGAGAAGACACAAAACTGTTTTCCATCATCTTGAAAGGAATAGGAGGCGAGTGGATGGTTCATCGCTTGATTAATTTCTCCTGCATACGCTACATGGAAGGGTATAAAGCTGAAATAGGACGTGCAAAACGTCTTCGTTAATGAAGAAGCTGCTTAACAAAGTCCCACTGTACCGTTGGAAAAAAAGAAAGATGTTGCAATGCAGGTGGATATTCTTTTAAGTTGGGGGTTGATGTGCTTATAGGGAAGCAAAAATACAGCGTGACCACTATTAGGAAAGAGCTAATGCTAGGCTAACCTGTTAAGAGCTAATTGCGTTGCAGCACAGCTGAGGCTTCTTCAGTTTGAGCTAATCCTGGGTTAGCTTAAGTATTTAAGAAATCTAGAAACTGATAAGACATTAATTATATAAAGAGCATTAGAATTTACAGGCTTTATTGCAGTGTTTATTGATGTCTGTGGCTTCCTGGGGGAAACACAACAACCTGTTTACGCAACATTGGCACGTAATCATCATTAGAAACAACGGTGATGAGAGCGGTGAGAGTGGACTAAGAAGCTGCAGGCTGTAAAACCAAAACCAAAGCTGAGGGCTACTGCAGACACAATTGGTAATTCCAGTAATGTTTTAACTTATAAAGCTATTTTAACTAAGGCCTTCATTCAGATGTATCAGAGTTTTTCAAACTAACCAATGTCTCTTACTTTTGGGCGTCATGACTCAACTCGGTGGCTCTTCCATTGAGAAAGAACAGAGAATACCAGATGGGTTCACTCCCCCGCTCTCCTCTGCCATCCACACTTGTCGTGGAGCAGACAGGCTTACCTTGCACTTGAGGTTTTTATAGTTCGGAGCGTCTGAGAGGTGCAAGGGCCTCCTCTCCTATCGCAGCCCTGGTCTTAATCAGTGTCCCCCCTTTGGCTTCACTGGGAATTCTGTGACCGACGGCTGGGAGGCAATGTGGGTGAAGGCGAGACATAAGCTGCATTGACAGGCAGCTAAATCTTAACCAAGCTCAGTTGTTTTAAAGGAACTCTTATTCACAAAACAATGTTCCTGGGAGCATTGGCTGTTTGAAATGCAACTGACGTCCGCATTGTGACCCAAGCTGATTTCAGAAGTCCCCAGCGGCCCCCCACAGGCCATGAAATGAAAATGTGGACTCAACCAGTCAAAGCCTGTCCTCTTTATTCCCTGTTATTTCTCTCTTCATTGACTCTCTGCAGCTTTCATAGCCAGAAGTGCCTCCTTTTTTTTTGGATGGAGTTATTCATAAGACTAGGACCGCTTTGATTATTCTCAGAGAAAATGCAAGCATGGCCGTTAATCCGGCCCCTGACCAAGATTAACTGCTGCCTCTAACTCTCCGTTTTGTTTGTTTGTCTATTTCACACATGCCCCCTTTGCTTATCTCCTGGAATGGTAAATGCCATTTGTTTTGTTCAAAGTAATTCAGGGTGTCTTGGAGTGTGATTGTGCTGCTGAGAAAGGCTGCCAGGGCACAGATAAGCATGTCGGTAGTACATCCTCTCTGCAAAGGCTGGAGTCCAAGACCCTTATAGACCCCTATATTATGTATACAATGAAGGATGGGTCTGTCATATAAATGCATCAGCCACACGGTAAAGCCAAGGAAGTTATGGGTCTGATGTTTGGATATTTGGACAGCTGCGTCCTTCCGCCAAGGGTGTCTTCAGCCTGCATGCAGTGTTTTATGAGCTGGAGGCAGGGTAATGAACTCTACTTCTGCTATTTCTTCTTTGTTTTGAAAGAGTTTGACTGAAACAACAAAGGAAAAGTTACCGTACACGAGTATTGTTGAATATTTCAACTGTTTTTAAGATATTTCAAAAATGTATTTCAGTGAGCCTCGGTATTTATTATTTTATTTTAATGTAACAATGAGCTATGATGCTGGATTTTAAGATTAAACTGAACGTATCTTTTGCACTGAATGATATTTCTATTCAATTAAATATGTTTGTCTTTTGCCAACCACTGAAGACAATTGCTCCCCTCAACTCAATGTGTGGTGCAATGGGGGGGGGGGGTGTAATTATACATAAGAAACATCCATAATCCATTCAGTATCAGTATGTGCGATGACACTTTGAATATAAAAACAGAGTTGTGACTTGTGAAGTGTACACCCCAAGGCTTTAGCGACGAGTCCCTGGTCCCTGTGAGTCGGTCACGCGTCTCCACATAATGTTCTAAAAGTTGCCCGTTTTTTTTCCTCTGGAATACAGAGCATGCGGTGATAACGACCCCACATCAGGCACCAATCATGAAGCACATCTCAACGCAGAGCAGACGCGCGCTCTCATTCGTATGAAAAATGGCCTCATCTGCGAGCGGCCTTATCGTCTTCACTTGTGACCTGCACTCACTCCCCAAGCTCATTTACAGAAACATCCCATCATCTGCTCTCTACACCGCAGAGACAGGGAGAGACTGATATATTTTTTTTAAAAGCATAGTTATAGTTCAGTAGACTTGTATTGGCCCCAGTGAAGGTTTGCAGTTCCTTTACAACACAGAGAGTCCTGTTCATTGCAGTGATACCTACAATACAAAGCTTGGCTAATGGCGCATATCCACGATTACGTGAGGATAAATTAATGGACCCACTCTATATGCATTTCAGAGTAAAGCCCTTGTAAAGGCTTGGTATTATCGCAGGTGTAGAGGACAGAGTATGTCTAACCAGCACCGATCAATGAAACGACAAATGAGGGAAGTTTCCAGGTTTCCAGGGAGAACACCTTGGAGCCCCAGGGTTGACCTTTTGAGGTGAGCTCGTGATTGTACAAGTCCTAAGTCTTCAGTTGGTTGACCTGCAGAGGTAGACCTGAGGGTACAAAGAAAGGCGGATCACTGGATGTTCCCCGAAAAAGTGGAAGAGAGAGAGAGAAGTGATGGCTGGTTAACAAGCACAGCAGTCAACTATGAAATGTTGCAGCTTTTGTTTGAACATGTTCCTCTTTAGTGAATGCACTTACCTTACAGTTGTTAGAAGTCCTTTGTCCATGCTGGGCTTCAATTCCATGTTTCTTTGTTTAATGTTCTTCTGTGGCCGTCAGACTCCATCAGACCCAATGAACATGAGCAACCACAGAGACACAGACGATCAAAAGAAAACAACAAAGGCAGACTAAACAGAACTTATAACCAGGTTTTCACACATTCAGGTTGGCAAAACAATAAAATCAGGTAAAGCAAAAATATGGCAGCATGCAATTTATGATTCATTGTATCACATTTGAGAGTTGAAATGAAAATGATGCAGGCGTTTAGAAACAAACTATATTAACAGCATCTCATGAGGGGAACTGAAAATGTCAATATGATGCAAATTTTTGTTCAGCAGGTACAAGTTATTAAAAAGTCCTAGGAATTAACATTATTTTCCAAACAATCAAATAATATAATAAATACTTTTTTTCCACTTACCTGATTTACATTTAATTAGCTTTAAACTATATTCAAACTATCACCTTGTTTAAAAAGCTATTAATTCTGGCGATTTTCCCATTTAGTTATGCATTGTTATGTTTTTCCTTTTTGTCCTGACTGAGCCATCCCTTGAGCTTATCAGAGGATAAGAACATTACTGTGAGTCAGCTGACATTACAACTCAGACCCTGTGAAGGAATCAAAGGAAAGAGAGGAGAGGGGGGAGGCCAGCCTGAGCTCCAGATGACAAGACTGATATGAGAGCTAAAGACCATTTTCAGGTCGACTGTTTTTTTTTTCTTCTTTTCCTGAGGTTTGAGTTGAACTGTCGCCGCTCTGCTGCGGCGAGGAGCGACACGGGCGGTCCCAGTCGGCGGCGTTTTTTTGCATGAGGAGACGTGCCAGGTTACGTCAGATGCATCGCACCAGCTGGACAACGACCTCAGCGGGACACCAAGAGGGCACGCGGACGCCTTGTGATCTGCATCTCCACCATCACCTGAGCCTGAGGGCGACTGAAGCACCGCATTCATTGACTTTCAGGGCCGTTGTTGTATTAGTGCTGAGCTCCCCCCTTTTCCCCTCTGTTTGCTGCTTCAAGTCCTTTCTCCTCAGGCTTTTTAGCATTATGTTGATCAAACTAAATCTCAAAGGGCACTGGGCGATGTTTAGTTGGGAAAACGTTCTGATGACTCAGTGTGTGCTTTACCCCACATATACTGAGTCAGCTGACTGTCAAAAATAATAATAATAAGTCCTAATGTTGTTTAACCTTCATTTAAAAGTGAGTACCTGATCTGCTGTGTTGCACCGGGTTGCATAATGTCTCTGTAGGTGAAATCACAGAGCTGTAAACTCAGGCCACTGCAACAGCACAAACCAAATTAGTTAGAGATTTAGCAGTGGGGAGGATTGGGGTTTTGCAGGAGGAGGAGGAGGGGGGGCTGTTGTCAGTTTAATCAATCACCCCGACTGGAATCAGAGTTTGGAGGAGGAGAAAGGGGGGAGGGGGCGAGCAGTAGTAGGTGGGGATGTGAGCTGTTTTGCGAGGAAAAGGAATCCCATCTTTTCCTCTTAAAGTGCTGCGTTGAGCTCGCTCATTTTTCACCTGGGCGTTCATTAGGCGGAGAGATAGGGGGTGTACGTGGCGGATCTGTGTAGCTGCTTCATTACTCTCTGAAGACTGGTAAGATCGGACCACGGCGTGGAATATTTAACCCCCTCCCTCCTTCCACTTCCCCTCCTCCCCGTTCCCAGCCACTGCCTGGGGAATGATGTGTGTTCAGTAGAGGCTTGATCATAACTCAACGAAGGGTGCCGGCTACTGAGAGAGCAGCACTTGCGAAGGCAAAGAGCTGCTGAACCAGGGAAGGCTCCGCCGCCCCGAGGAGGAGAATAAGGGCCGTGGCTTTGACCGAAATGTTTACGCTGCGGAAGATAGAACACCTTTCTGAAGCACACGGCTCCTCTTCAATGTTCTTTTCATCCCTTTTGAAGGACAGATCCCTTAAAGTTGGCTCCGTTCCCAGAGAATTACGAAAATACGGGGACCATATACCCTCCAATGTGTGCAGTCGGTATTGATCAGTGCACCGAGACAGCTTTATTACTTGTGCATTTGGCGGTCATAGGTGTCTTGATTAGCCTCCAGTGCATTAGACACATGAACATGGCTGAGCCGTGGCCATTACACATACCTCACCATCCATTAACAGAGACCGATATGGTTTCAATTATTGCCTCTTTAGTGACTTGAGGTCAGATTTCATACTGCACTGCAGCCATTTGCGAATGTTTCTAGAATATGTTTAATACCACTGTACTATCAACGTTGGGAATTGAAACAAGGTTTGATTTAGAAAATCCAGCATCTCCTGAACGCCACCGTTACGTCAGACTAGGCGTCGTCTTCTTGTATTAGTGTCGGTGATCAACCATGTGAATAGATGATAACTTCCTCATGGGTGTAGCATACATATCTATGAGGCTGATAACTGCTCTTAACGCCCGTTCAATCGTCTGATAACATCTCAAGGGGTCGACTGTGATAGATTTCAACAACAGACAGTTTGGGTAATAACTTTACAGTTTGCCTTTTGTTTTCTCTTCTAAATAACTTTTTCTAAGCCTCACTGTTCCTCGCCCTGCTGGACTCTCTTGCTTGCCAATATTGCTGCGTTCCCAGATCTCAAAGAAACACCATGCTGCTGCAGGAATAATAGCCAAGCTGCAGAAATAAGACTCGGGTTGTTTCCGTATTCTCCAGCACTGTGGTTTCTGAGCACTATATCTGCCCTCCACTGCCTGCGAGGGCTTATTCTCTATGCAGATGGCCCTACTGAGGAGCTCTGCTGCATGTGAGCAGGATGTCAGGAAGATGCAGCCACACGGAAGGTTTGGTTGGTTTCGTGTTGACATCTGTCAAATGTGTTTGTTTATCAGGAACACGGCGGCGCCACAGGAGAGAGTCATATACTCTCCAGAGAGGGACTGAGCTGAAGCGTACTGCCTGTTACAAGCGGGGGGGGGAAGCAATACTGCCGCTGAATCATACAGACCTCATACCTGCACATATGCTGCGGCGTAGAATCAATAAAGGCGCACACACTGACTCGTGCAACGTGATGTACACGCACACACTCCAAAATCCACGTCGTTGAGGAGGGTTTGTTATTTCGCGATGGGCTCTTTACCTCCCATTATCTAGTGATTTCTGGGAATTTCATCTCAAACCAAAAGCTCTGCGATGACTTATCTCTATGGAGTATAATGATCGATGATCCTTCGTGTGTAAAAACACTATTTGTGTAATTGGATCATTCTTTGGCCCGCACTCCATAACTCCTCCATCTGCTGCTGGTTAGAATTATGTGCCCTGGTGGCAGGTAATGTTTTTCATTATATGCCAGGCCAGTTTTATATATAGAAAATGGGTGGGAAGGGACTGGGTCTAGCCTGGAGCCATTTGCTTGGTTAGTCCCTGGAGGTGCATTCGGTATTGATTGCTTGGAAGTGGAGTGTTCTATCCCCACAGAAAAGCAGCATACATGTTGTAGGTGGGGAGCGGAGATGCTGGGTGTTCTCGTCTGGCTAAATTTAGCAGGCAAAGCAACACCCTGGATGACAAGCTCCTACCTGAGGTGCTATGAAGCGCAAGTACACTTCATAGCCTGTGGAGCTACGGAGACACAAAGGCCAAAACAAAGACTTTCTGTCATCTCGGGTTTAAAGTGTAATTAGTTTAAGTTGATGCAAAGGCGATTCCCTTTCCAGATACTCGAGAGTATTTATTTTTTTTGACAGGGTTGGTGAGGTGAGTAAATTAAAGCAAGACGACGCACCTCGCAGGAAAATGTTCAGGCATTTGATAGCACGCACTTTTCCAGATAAGACTTCCCCGAGCCTTGAGAGAGAAAAAACGTACCTGCATATGTATCCGTCCATTAGCCTCCATCTCTCCCTCTCATCGTCTCATCCTCTCCAGGCAGCAGTTACACCGCCGAACACAGTAACTATTAGAGATCTCTGTCTGCCAGTGAATCAGGTCTCATTTTCAGAGTGGGTGGGCAAAAGAAATGACAGTGTTTATCTCCATTTTCCGAGCTCCGCTGAATGATGAGCTCTGTAGTGGTCTAACCGATTCATTCACGTCAAAAAAGTTCCTGATTTGCATTCAAGAGGTTCACTTTGTGTCATGATGAATCTGCTGCTGAATATTGTTTTTTTTTCTCCCGTTTGTAAAAGTCGGATTAAATGAAAGAGCGTTGATTTTTGAAGCGCTGGTAGTTCTTGGCAGTCAAAGTATGCTGCGTGTTTTTTTTTCTGCAAGCAGCGAGTGATTTTTTGTAATCAACACATTTCACATTAAAGTGATGTAAATCATTCTCTTTCATGTGCGCTTAATCATGAAAGAGACAAGCTTGTTAAGCCCAGTTGGCTCATCCATGTTGCAGAGCTTGAATGAACAATGTGAGAGTTCAGCATCGACCCCAACGCACAATAAACTATTGTTTTTGACTCCTGGCGACACAAAAACAATAATTCCAGAGGAGGTATTGATTCTGGGAAAATGTTTAGAAATTGATTAGCCCTGGCATGAGATCAACTCTGTACCAGTTATAAGGATGTTCGGTGGAAAGCGACAGCAGAGCACGCTGGAGGAAAAAAAGAAGGGAGCAGTGCATCAAGTCAGAGAAAAAGTGTTTGGTCAGCAGGAAGGAAACCTTGCTGATTTTCTCCTCTTCTTCAAAAACCAGCTCAGGCAGCATTCAGCAAAATGTGTCATTAAGGAAAGCAGAGCCTCTAAAGTTGTTACTCGCCCAGATTGTGTAAGGTGTTTAGACCGGGCAATTTGAGTGATTCACAGCGGAGCGGGGACGACGGGAGAGGAAGAAAGGCCTCATCTGGTAGTTACCTGGGGCGGCAGCCGGGCTCCTGCCCACACAGGTAATTACAATTATGCAAATGAGGCACACAGTCAGGCCCTGGATCAAAAGCAATGCCACGTTTGCAAACTGAACGTCTCAATTTGGTTCACCTGTGCGTTTAGATACATGTAGAATCAGGTACACGGGCATTATGATGCTAATGACGGGTTAATCATCATTTCGTTGCTTTGAACAGCACGGTCAGCCAGTGCAAACGGATTTATACGGGGAAATCATGAGTCTTTCTCCAGGAATCGCTCACCGAATGGACTGCAATCTTCTGGCTCTTGTCCGGCGCGTCAGACTAGATTGCTTTAGCAGGAGATTGAGGGTTGGGAGTGGAGATTAGGAGGAAATAGGAGGAGGTGGTGAGCTGTGGACTGGAAACCTCTTGAGGCCCTGGTGATGAAAGGATGTGTGCTCTCTCTAATTCATTAGCAAGTCGCAATGAGGTGTGCTGCGATGGCACCGCCGAGCACAATGGAGCGTGGAGTCTGAAGAGCGAACATGCTGAACACAACATTCAGTCACACCGCCACTACTCAACGCTACAAAGTCTTTTTTTTATCTGATTTACAGTCATTGTATAGAGAACATGCTGCTGAAGCAGGACAATCACAGTTCATCAGCTGAGCACTGTACATCAATTACTAATGTCCATTACCTCGAAATTATACAAAAACCTGCCATCAAACACAGTTTAAGTTACACATCAACTTTCAGGACGGGCAGATCACTCCCGGTTTTTGGAACACAGTATTTGAAATATAAACGTAGCGGAAAACAAGTTTATAGTCCCTGATTTCTCCGAGTGCCCTTCTAGTTCTACTATCCTATCAACGTTAGCCTAGCTTTCTGACATGCATCAATCGGACATGCAGCACATTTTAGGAACGCCACTTTCAGGAGAACAAGCCACAGCCTGTTGCGCTCATCGCTGTGAATATTAAATTCAGCCTGATTGTTACAGATTTAGTATTTTCCCATGTTGGAACACTAAATAAAAAAATGAACGATGTCTGAATTCCATTTTGCTGCTTCAGGGTCCTGGTATTGTGCATGCTGGCTCACCGTCACTGACTTACCACTTACTGACTCCTGAATAAAACAGACTTATCGTTAACGTTGTTAGTGCTGCCTGTGCTTTTCCGACTGTGACTAAATGAGTGCTGTGGAAAAATGCTGATGGAACTTAAAGATTGCAGCTCCACTTTGCTAACCTTGGATATTGCTTTTAATCATGTGCGAAAGGCAAAGCCTTGGATTGATGTGTACATTTTAAATTATTTTGTATTTATTCATTATTTTATTTTGTATTATTTTGTATATTTTCAGAAAAATATTTTTCATAATAAATAGAAATACGCGTCACTCCATTCCCAAGAGATTTGGATTGGAGACAGGCTTCAAAACCTTGAGCCTGATCTGCTGATTTGCTCTGCAATTGACAAAATCTATTGCCTATACAGCATATACAGTACATGCTGGAAGGCTCCCTGACTAACCAGCCGAGTGCTAATGAGCCCATCTCCTGTTAATTTAATTTTGAGCGTGGGCTCCTCCATGGAGCCACTGCTCCGTCTCCCGGGCTTTGCTGCTGCTCCCAGCTACAGGGTCTCTAACCTGTGTGCAAGCAATACAGTAAACTGTAATGGTATTACACCTTTGCCTCATGCATGCTCCACACCCTCTCTCTCTCTCCAGTCTCACAGTTTACGCCCCAGCGTTTCCTCGTAAAACATTGATTTAAACGCTCGCACGCTCACAAAACAAACCTAATGAACACAACACACAGATGTTAATATCTATAGCAGCAGAGAAACAAGGGAGTAAAGAGAGGTGTTTTTTTTATTTCTAATAGGATAGGGCGGACTCTCCTATTTGTGGTCTTCAAAGGTTATGGCCCTTATAATGATCATTTCGTCGGTGGATTGGTGAATCATTGCCGAATCAGCAGAGGGGAATTCAACAGGGGTCACATTGAGAAATAATAACTGAGCTGAGTGCGACAAAGTGAAAACGAATATGCAATATTCTCATTTACAGCATTCATGATATAGATTGGAGAAAACGATAAAATTGTGCATTTTAGTTGATGTTTTCGACGATGCATTATTCGTTCCCCAAGCAATAAACTACACAAACCGCCTCTGATGTTGTCCAGATAGAAAAAAATCCCACTGGGTGCCAAGTCAACAGCGCACATATGGAGATGAGGAAAAACGATTTGGTCTTATTTCTTGCTACAGGAGACCTATAGTGACTGTTTACTCATATGAATGGATGTGTTCTGTGCAAGTATTTCCCTTGGCTGCTGATCAACAAATGACATATGGAATAGTCTACCTCTGGGAATATGCCACTACCTTCTGAAACACAAGCTTGATATTCCTTCTGAAGTGGCAAATATATATAGATATATGTCATATTTGTTCTCGATCACAGTGCATTGATCTAACTTAAATGAAACATGTCATTTTTTGAGGTTCTATGGGAAACTGTGCTATGACGGAGGCGGTACCCGCCGCTTTAATCGATCGCTGGGGAGGAAATGTGCTTAGTTCTCCAATGCAGCGCTACACCTCCTGGAGGTTTGTTCTTTGGCAATTAATTTAATTTGTCTTATTATTCATTTATTTATAAGTTAAGCTGAGATCGACAACTATGTATAAAGAGCTAAAAAAATAGGACATTCTAGTATTGTAACTGTAAGAAGGACTCATCACTTTGCCTGTTTTTAAGACAATCACTTGAATATATATGTGAAGAGAAGAAGGGACTTATGGAAATTGTCCATGCTTCCTGTCATCGCCTCTTTCTTTTCTGATCTCCCCCCCGAGGGATGAACTGTTCACAAAGCCAGAGTGAATGCTCCTGAAGTGCAGAGAAAATGTTTATGCACCAAATCCTTTTTTGTCTTCCCTCTCCGTCCGTAATGCTGCTCAATTTGCCTAAACTTTTTCTCTGAGAAATTGGATGATTTCCATTTTGCTCTCGAGTGAGGAGCTTTGGGAACATGCCTGTGTTAATCTCCTCAGGATTCCCTCTGTTTAACCCAGCGCATGTGACATACTGACGAGGGGATTTCTCCTTTTGAAATAAATCAGCTCACCTGGCATGAATGGAATATACCGGAGTTATGGAAAGTCATTATTTATCCTTGTACTCATTTATTACCACTAAAGCCAATCCTGGTTTCAGTGCCTTCAGATTCATTCCTCCTGTTCCATGGCAGTCAAAAGGATTTATAGAAGATGAACCTCGACAGCTGGCTTTATATGTGCAGCATGGGGTGGACGGGCTGATGAGCTATGTCATGTGATGTGACTTGGAGCTAACAATGGTCAGGAGTGACATGTGCGGTCGTTTTTTTGTGATGGGCTTGACGCTATTCAGTACTGACGGGGCCAACAATCCGAGCCACCATATGTCCCCTGAAGGGCCCCTGTAGTAGATGGTCGAGAGTTGGGGGAGGGCCGATTATGTCTGAGAAAGGCTCGGAGGCTTTGAATAAAAGGAGATAGATAAAAAGAGAGAATCCCACCCGTGACAAAAACCACAGCTCGGGGCGCACACCGCTCACACATCGTCCAGCGGAGAATGAAACCTCTGCCGCCTGATTTGTGCCTAATAAAGTTGTCACATCCTATCAGGACTCGCATCTACTAAGGAAAGCACAAGCCCCCAGTCAGGGCTAGTCAGGGGCGATCAGGGGCAGCCCCTATTGGACAACACCTCAGAGTGATGGATGATGGGACAGAGCACTGCTTGATGGAAGTAAGGTCCGGATGATGGAAGGTGATACAGGTGCACAACGGACAGCTACGGGTGTCTCTGCTCGATTTATTAGGGGTTGGAAGCATTCGAGAATTACAGCGATGATCCTGATCTCTTGGTTGCAATTTCATCACATAGTCCATTGAGTGAATTTGCAGAGATCCGTCCACTTTCATGGAGCGACAGAGAACATTTCTTGGACTGCAATGTCTTCACACCTCTGTGCTTTAAAAACCCACTCTGAGCGTCACTGTTGGGGAGGAATGAATGCGGGGTTCACGTCAGTGTGCTTCTGCTTGAAGACAGGTCCTGTCCTGTGCCTTGCTTATTTCCTCTTGCCCACGCTCCTATTATGGAAGCAGTGTCTATGGCCTGACCTCTAGAGGGAGGCAGCGTGTGGAGTCAAAGGAAGCGGCACACGTCAACCCACAGAGGCCGCATAGACCGCATAGACCGCTCTCTTAAACAAAGACGAGTCCGCCAGATATATCAGAACACATACCTGCCAAACAGGATATTTAGAGAATTAGCCGTGTCCATTTGTTGACTTTAAAGACCCATGGTGCTTTAAGGTCCTTAAAAGCCTCAGGTCCTCGATAGGATCATTCAATCACAGCTTGTGTGTTTATTTTCTAAGGCAGCCTTTTTCATGAATCGGTGTGCGATAGTCAAAATTAACTTTAATGTGCAGGGGTCTCCACAAGTGTTCAACAACATAACCTACAGAAGTTATGCTATCAACTATCTAGCATGACTGCCCATTGCCTCATGAAGTAATATTCCTTTATCTCAGCATTGCAGGCATCAACAGAGGCTTAATTTCTCTTGAGATTAAGCTCCAAAGCTTATGGGTCAATTGGATGGGAAATGATTTACTAGTAATGTTTCCTCTGCCCTCAAAACACAACACGCTCCTCTGCAGTTACCAGTTTTTATTACTTTTCCAAACTGCATTTTTTTATTCCCGCTGTATAGATTCATCAAATAGAGTCATGTTTGCAACCCCTTTTATCAAAAGTCGGAAAAACCAGATGATACTCGCCCTCTCTGTCATTATACATTCCCCGGTTTAGAAACCAAATTTGCTCCGTGTGCAATATCTGAGTACAACAGACCAGCTGTGATCGAGAGGTTGGAGCTTTAAATCAATCATGGGTGGCGCGTTACTGGGAGTTGCGGAAATTGCTCTCATCCCGAACTTAGTTATGGTGCTTTTGCATGCAACACAGATCTTAGCAACAAGTTCTCTGCGAGGATAAAAAATGAAATACAATACAAACAGAGACCACTGAAGTTGTGCTTAAGAAATGCTAAACCATATTAACATAAGCATGTTAGCCTGCTGACGTTAGCACATCACCCTGCTCACAGTGAGAGTGATGATCAAGTGTGACGCTCCCCAGAACAACAGCCAAGAGGAGTGGGTCTCCCACACACAGAGACTGGTAAACCAGACGATGGAGGGACTCGCCGTCACCGAAGGGCCCTCGCGTTTTGCTCTGCTCTATTGCATGACTATTGCAGGTGTAATTGCTGTGTTGGTCATCATCTTACTCATCTAACAAAGGTCTCTAACAAAGCGGGTTGGGTTTTCTCCGGTTCATCCCACACTCCCAAATATGAACAATAAAAATTTTGAATTAAATTTGTGATGTCTGAGAAACAATTACAGTTAAAAAAACAAAACAATTTTGGCAATATGAACAAACCACTCAATAAAAACCTTCACAGTATATACAGGAAAGAAACTGGAGAGTTTGGTGGAGATTTCTGGCTCACAGTCGTCTGAAAAAAAACAAATTTTGAGAAAACGGCTATTGAGTATTATAAACATACACATTCTGCAAGACACTACAGGTTAATAGGGTAAGAAATGTTAACTAATTGGTATCTCCATGAAACTTCCCCAGCTGATTAAGACAATCTTTTTTTTGTACAGCAAGTTTTCGGAATTTCTTTGTTTAAATGAGGCATTATCTGACGGTTAATCAGAAATCTACAGACGTTAATAGACAAAGTAGAAAAACATGTGTATTCATGATGTTTTCTTTCCACTCCTCTAAAAGAAGAAAGAAAAATAAAAAAATAAAATTGTTTTTCCCTGCTGCCTCCCCTTAAAATAATGATCTTTTTTTATTGACGTTGGATCAAATTACCATGTGTAATGTGAAAGGGGTCAGACATCGTGATGAAGCCACAAATAATTTTTTGCTGCTTCACCATTTAAGTCTTTCATTGATCTTGTTTCCAGCACATAAAACACACTGCCAAACAGCAAATGGACTGCATTTATATTGTGCCGTTCTACCTTCAGACAAAGCGCTTTATGATTTGCCTCTCACTCATTGATTCACACACACCTTCATACACCAATGGTGGTGGAGGTTCAGTGTCTTTCCCAAGGACACTTCGACATGCGAACAGGAAGAGCCAGGGATCGAACCACCAGCATTTTGATTGAAGGTAGACCCGCTCTAACTCCTGAGCCACAGCCATCCCAAAAGACAAAGGCTAGAACATAGTGGTGCATTTAGCAGAGCCGTACTTATTTGCCGCATCAATATGTCAGTGTTGAGTTTACAACTTATGGCACTGCCCCCATGAGACCAACAGTACATTGATATTCAATGTATTCCATGAATATACAACGCTTTTTGATATTGTATTGCATATTTCTTGGTGTTTTTTTATGTATACGTTGCTCCTATATTACTTTTTTTTGTGTATTGATTTAGACATGTTGCTTGCAGCTTTGAGAGAGATTTATATAAGCAGGGTTTCTGCTAACATTCGGTTTGATTTTAAGCAACTTTTCATGTTTCACAGACTTTCCAGGTGCTGGCATGATAGCAGCTACACTACACTAAACTGTGTAAGTCCCTATGTCCTGACAATCTTACGCTTAGTATTTGCTGTCTTGGCAAACAGATCTGACATTTAGGCCACTCTCAGTGAATCCCCAGGATTGTGCTGGAGCTGTCAAGTCAGGATACCTTAGGTGTCTGCAACAGTCGCAGCAGGCCTCCCTAATCACATTACATTTAGCCGTGACAAAGACAAGGCCATGTACAACTGAGATAGATGGATTAAACCAATTTAGTATGGATTACCCTTCCGTACACTAATCAGCTTGATGAGGATGGTCTCAAGACACACTGCAGAGGGGGAGAATGAGCAGATCACAAGAGGTGGATATACGATTATTTTATTTCGCAAACATGGCCAGAACTTAAACTCTTCTAATTATTGTTAATTATATGTACTATGAAGAACAAAAGGAAAAGTTTAAAGCCAGTCTTGTGTATCTTTATGTGTATATCCTGCAGATTTCTCACTTATTTGGCATACCAGCATTCTTCAGATGTCCTCTTTCCTTTTGCAACATGCACTGTTATTGTTAGTGAAGGTATGGAAAGTCTAAGAGGTTAAAAACTGAACAAGAATTTAATATTTCAATGTTGGCAGGTGTCTGCATACAGAACACCAATAGGAGAAACTGACGCTAATTTTGTGGATGCAGTATTAGTCCACAGGTAGTAGTTGAAATGGTACTCACATTTTTACTGAGGTTGTAGTATCAATGTTACAACTGAAAATGTAAAGCTACTACCAGAGACAGTTAAGACAGAAGACATCCCACTGAGAGTCAGTTTCCTGTATCTGTGTCACATGGGTTTTGCCACAGCCCCGCCCCCTTTAGGAGACAGATAACTTTGGCGAACACCCTAACTCATTTTTGTAATGCTAAATATGCTTGTTAGCTGTGCAAATGTCTTAAATATATGTATATATGAATACATTATGCAAATGTACCCCAATCTGCTTTCACCCATCCATTCATAATTAGCAATTACAGATGTCAGATTAGTTAAATGTAGCGGAGCACAAAAAATATTGCCCTTGGAAATAAAGGGAGGTAAGTCTCAAGTAAAGTAGCATTACTTTTATATTAGCTTGGTATTCCCTTACGGATGCCATTCAATAATGTGTTTTCTCCTTTACGCACAATAAATAGACTGTCTCAGTCCTCATAATGAGGTTGTTTTTTATTTATTAAAAAAGAATAGGGGACCAACTGCAGAGGTTATGTGTGATAGTTATATCAATTCTGTAATTTTATAGTGCTGGTTGTTCTTGAAATTATTTGGAAGTACGTCAATTGAGTATTAATCTGAATAGCTTGAGAAGAGAGAGTGTGTTTTAGTCGAGCTCCTTTTGGATGTTTTAATGTGTCCATTAAAAAGTCCAATGATTGCACAATGTAGTTCTGCTGCCTGAGCACTGCTAATAGACTGAAAAATGAAGGTGCCATGCTGTCATGCCTATGGATGGAATTACTTTAACATTTCTGTCAGGCGGAAAGCTTTCTCCCTGGTGTCCATATATTATAAAAAAAAAAAACATTGTGCTCTTCCCTCACATTCCAGGGGCTTACTTTTGCTCACAATAACATGTGATATTTAGACTGCAAAGTCCAAACCTTCCCTATAAATGATATAAAAAAAATACACATCCTGCTACTAGAGTTCTTGTGAAATAAAGCATTAATTTTCTGATCGAAACTGGTTCGAGAATATGTAATGAGACATTAGTATGCGGCCATCATTACGGCAAGGCATGACTGGTTAGGCCGCAATTGATTTAAGCCACATGTGAACTTGTGATTACCCATTCTGGGACTCATTTCAGTCATATATGTCACATTAGCATAACAAGCAGGAGAAACCTGCAGTAACTGTCTGTGTCCTTATTACCATTTAGGTGTAAAATCTGCAACATACACTCGTAGGACAGTTTATTACTATCGCATAAAAGAGTTGTAAAGGAGAGCTATAGGAGTAGGATGGGAGAGTGGTTGAATCTCATTAAGGGCATTTTTATTCTCATCATACTGCCATATTGAATTATTTTCAAAATGGTGTCTTTTATTGTCCTCTTCATCCTACGGACAAATTGGCTGCTGATTTCATGCAATGATAGTGTTGCAACATAGTCACTGGAGAGAGGATGTATATAGTTGGGGGTTAGAAAATAGAGAGGGGGGGGTCAGATGTAGGAGGCTCTATTGGCGACGCTATGGCAAAATGGTAGTTGTGTGGCCTTGATTACATTTACATTACAGTCCAAAGCAACTTACACTTCAGATTCTACACCGTAGGCACAGCTATGGCAGCAATTTTGGGGTTAAGTGTCTTGCTCAAGGACATGCGACTAGCAGAGCCGGAGATCGAACCGCCGATCCTCTGATTGAAGGACATCCCTGCTATCCACTTAGCCACAGTCGCCTCACTTGATCCTTGACAGATCAAGGTAAAACAATATTGTTTTCTTCCTCCCCCTCTTGCTATGTTGTCTTTCTGCAGCTGATCCTCTCTTATGCAGTTCTTCAAATGGTGGATGACATGGAGATGGCCCTGAAAGTGCAGATTGCTTCCACGAGTTGCTGCATTAATGCCTCAGGTCCCCGGGTGCATGATGATGCACAAGGCGCCCAGCTAAAGTATCATCAGTCATAAGGTCCACAGGCTCTCTGAGGCCGGTCCCACTCTCTCATACATATACATATTGGCACCTAATTAATCTCTGACGGGAGGTCAGAGTGCAGGTACAACAGAAAACATGTAGTGTCTTGTTCCAGCGTGTTGTAGTAGTGTTGTAACCCTGATCAAAAGATTTGATCAAAAGATTTGATCAAAGGCAACCTGCAACTCCGAGGATGAAATAATCATCAAATGGACTTCACAAGTCTCTGTTGTTGTTCTCATTCAGCATTGAAATGACAGCAATACAACTTTAAAGTATGATATTTTCCAGGAATCTAATCTTAGTTTAATGGATTTAAGTTCCATCAATTGCTGATGTACAGTTTTTATTAATTATTTTTAAATTGTTACTATAATATTGAATATTCATGTGTCTTTAGCTTCTATTTTTTCTAAATTATGATATAATAAGGATAACAATAATGATTGCAATTTATTTGATATCTTTTGGGAAATCTTTTTCAACTTTTAATTGTCAAAATGTAATATCAACATATTTCAGTGTTTATCCTTTTACCGGTAGCACCTGCATGTATAGTGCAACATAACGATTACCTCACTTCCGGGTAACCACAACGGAAACACTTCTGGCATGCAGAAAGGCGGATCCCTCTCGGCTACTTTGCCTTTCAGAACTTCTTTTGAGCTTATTTTTACCTGCCATTCCTCGGGGGGTTACGCCAAATCCAACAAAAATTGCTTTCTTAGGTATTAAAACGAGATTTTTATTCAGTCGAGTTCTACGACCGTCCTCACACGCGACGACAGGAAGAGTTTTTTCAGCTATAGCTAGCTAACTTTTAACGCACTAGCATTTAACTTGACAACTGCCTGCATCAGGGAAGCAGCATCACCTGAGCCAAACACAGGAAGATGGGAGATTTGGTGTGGGCATTGAAGACCGGGGACCTGGATGAGGTGGAAGCCAAACTGGTAACGGTAAGACAACTGTGTGTTTGACTGTTTTTCTTTTTCTCCAGTGAGTCGTGAGTGGCTGCTTAGCTAAGGTAACTAACGTGAGTTAGCAGACTGGTTAGCTAGCTTGCTAAGCTTGCTAGCAAGCTACAGTTAGCTGGAGTTGGGTAATGTTGTTAGGTAATCTTAACACAAGCAAGCTATTGGGTATGGCTGGACGGAATCGTAACGTTATTTGTAGTTTATACAGCTTTAGCTAAGCTTGTACTAGTTTCAAAACATTCAAGGTTGCCGTAACACGTTAGCGTGGACTGAGTGTAGGTATTAATGTCAAGTTAGCATAGTTAGCAACACACAGGGCTAACTTAGTCTTGAAGATAACGTTAGACAATAGTGGGTCAGGGTTTTGCTAACTATCTCGACTCTAGCCGTATAACTATCGCCATTAACATTATACTTGGTGGGTTTAGATGTTTAGTTCGGCTAGCAAAACGCTATCGTTGCCACTTTCCGCAGAAGGCAACCTGTTGGTAAGCATACCAACAACAACATCAGCTGGTACGTGGTGGTACACATTGTATGTAGACAGCTAGCGTTGACTGCTACCGTCGTGTTTATTGTAAATGCAGCTGCAACAACGACAATAGTTGTTGACAATGCGTGTTATTGTCGGTAGAAAGGTGCTGTGGGATAAGTGAGCTATCAACTTAACCACCATACGGGCCCGTGCTCTAGCAGTGTCCAGCTAGCTAGGAGGCTCTGCTACAGCAAATCCGGCGGCACCCTCCACACTAGCCAACACAGTCTTGTTTTGGCAGACACTGATAGAAAAGTAATCACCTATAAGTGCCTGTTAGGCCACACTGATTTCACTACAGAGCCTAAAGTGTCTTCTGCTTTTTTTTTAGATTAAAACCTGGTGTTTGACTCTGCTGGAGGAGGCCATACTGTATAGTTTTACTTGCAAACAGGATAGTTACACTAGTATGCTTAATAAATTAGAATAGGCTATAATATGTCGTTATTTCATATAGACATCTGAAAAGTGTATGTTCTAGGTCAAGTTTAAATACACATGAAGATTCTATCCAAACATACACTGTAACTTTGTCATTGGACTCGTCAATCAGAAGCCTGTTCGATGCCCAAAATCAGTCTCTTGAATGTCTTAACACTTTATCCTCTGTAAGCTTTGGTCACTGACAGAATCCATTGCAACTAACCAGTGTTCACTGATGGTATTTTAAAGCCACACTTGCAGTATAATCTATTTCAACACCCTCCTCTTGCATGATCAGTATGCTCCAATCACTCACATTTTTTGATCAATTATTAATTTCCTAATATTTCAAACTGTGTGTTTTTATGCAAAAAAAACTCTTAGGATGACAATAACAAAGTAAAGGGAATACACTGACTTCGGGATGTTTGAAATTATTTTTCTGGAAGGTTCCAGGACTGTAGGAATCGGCAGGTTAGATTTTCAAAAACATCGGAATTGGCCAAGAAAAGTGCATCTCTACTAATGAATGTTTTTTTACCCCAACAATTAGTTAGTCGTAGTCAAAGTGCAGTTTTTGAGAAAATGTGGAACTTGCAGCCACAGCTGTTACTGATACGTTTTCCATTAGGTATTGTCACTGGTGGGCCACCTGGCACACATTAAGCTGTATGTGTGGTGACTGTGGTTAATGGAACGAGGAAGGGTGGTGAGCCTGTCTGTCTTTTCTCTTAGCTGTCTGAGGACTAACAGCATCACAGCAGGGAAGTGAAGGGTAAAGGATGGTGCATGTAATTGTTTGTCTTTTGTATTTCAGTGTGAGCTTGTATCAACGGTGAGCGAATGGGGTCCTCAGATCCCTCTTTGATGCATATTGTTGGCTTGTGCCAACACTGTATTAATTTCAGCCCTGTTAATGTGTTGTCTTTCTCTTTTCCAGGCCGACGATGTAAACCAGACCCTGGAAGGTGGGAGGAAGCCTCTGCACTATGCTGCAGACTTTGGTCAGACAGATGTGGTGAAGTACCTCATTTCTAAGGGAGCAGATATGAATGTAAGAGCCACAACTACCATCACATTATGTTTTGCATTCATTTGCATACTGTCCAGGGTTGCAATGCCCACAAAAAAATAACAGTTTGACATGTCTGCTTCCCTTCATAGTCGAGTTCAAACAAACTGATAATGTTCATGTTATCTCAAGCAGTTTAACAATAGGCTTCAGGTAGTCTGTTAAAACCAGTTTATCATATGCTATTTCAGCTAGTGTCCATTCTCTCATTCAACAATTGTCTATTGTTTCCAGACCTTTAGCCTGATGGGCCCTCTGAGCTGCAATAGTCTCTTCTGGTGTTGTTGTTGTAGTAGATTGATCCGGATCCACTTAAAGGGCACTTACCCATCCAACAGTATTGACATCTGTAATTTGGACGGAGCTCTATTGTAATCTACAGCTTTTCCTCTTATGCCTGTTCAGTAACTAGTAGAATTGTATATGCAAGCAGCATGAAACTCCATTACACTTCTAGCCATGGAAAAAAACAGTGTGTGTGTGAAACAAATTTGGATAAATAATTTACAGAACAATTTACAAAGCCTAGATGGTTGTTTTTTATTTGTACATCAATAGTGTTCTGTACTGTAGCGTTTCTAGGGTGCTTCCTGCTGCTCAAAGCTCCCACATTAGCATGGTGCATTTCCCCCGCTTGCCTGAGATTAGATACAACAGCTCAACACCATAACGTCCAATGGTCCGGTCTTCACAGACACAAGGATTTAAAGTTGCACCAACAGAAAGTCTTTGCTTTGCCTCCCAAGCCCCAATATGTTTGAGCATTTCTCAATTTCTCTTTGATAACCAGCTCAGCTTCTGAAACATTTGAGATAAATATAGCGTTGCGTTGCAGTGCGCGTCTTTTCATTTCTCGCTATAAAGGGAGAAGTAAAACCTCTCTCACAGGAGTTATTTTTGAGAAAAGGATAGATGTGCTCTTGTGTATGAGGTTTGGGGTTGTGCTTAGGATCGGCTCATACGTGAAGCGTTTCTCAAAGAAACATCTTTTCTGTCTTCCACTCATGCCTTTCCCACCTGCCCCCCCCCCCCCCCCCACAGGCTCCAGACAAACACGGGCTCACTCCACTGATCTCTGCCTGTTTCGAAGGTCACACCTCCTGTGTCAAGGTCCTGCTAGAAAAGGTTGGTACTTTTATTTGATATGCATGCTTACATCATGCATCTGCACATAGAAGTGTCCTAGTGTCCTTCACCCCCGCGGTGCATGTTGATGGGCCGAGGCTCCATATGAGTGCTGATGAGGTAACTCACTGGACAAAAGGCCCTTTAACACAGTCCTGTGGAGGCTGTACTGGAATGTTCACAGTGCACGACACAGTATTGCTGCTGTTCACTTGTTTTGTGTCGGTGTTTTGAAGTGGTTTCATTCATAGGTGCACGGCCCTTTGATGCGTCTACATTTCTGTCCCATCCTTCAACCCTCAGTAGTTTATCTCTGGGACTATTTTAAATGCTACCGTAGTCGGATAGATGTGGGCATGTGCTCACAGTTGTCACAGCTGTGAGGAGAGAGAGAGACAATACGGAGTCAGGCGCACAGCTGGCATACGCTGCAGAAATGCAACCGGATAACAAGCATACCGTAATGAATGTCCAATCCGACAAGCGTCATCCGGCAGAAGAAAGCGGATTTGTGGAGCTCCATCACAGTCAAATGGAAAGCCTCTTTTAATGGAGGAGCTTTTATTTTTTAGGAAATCCAATGCCTCTTGTACACCTTACCTGCACAGCATTCATATACATATAAATGACAGATTTGGGATTGATTCCCCTGTGGACAGTGAATGCCACACAAATGAGCGCCACAAAAGCTACTTGTCTATGAAGACCTCCTTCAGCTCTTTGTCTATGGTACACCTCTATCATTAAACACTCGAGTCTCATTAGAATACAACAGATCTGTGTAACTGACCACTTCCTGATTTGAGATCATTATTCTTTTTATATCTGTAGCGTGACCCAAATCGCACACAAACCTCGAGTGGAAGTCGAGCATATACTGGTCACATGTTAAACTGCCAAAGTGGAACGTAAGTTACTGTCACATGTTCAGCACCACTATGAGAGAGGAGCCTACAACGCCTGCATGATGCCATGTAGATGGCTCGCATGTGTTTGCAGTCAAAGTCTGCTGCGAACCAGTATGTGTCCGTGAGCAGCTGTCTGTTCCCAGCCAGGCTAAATGAGGCAGGGTAAATGAAAGCTCCTCTACAGAGTTGTTTCACGGTGGCATCATCTTGGCTTAACAAAAGTAATGGGAAGACGGGAGGAGGCGTTCACATTACCGATTAGGGAAGTCATTTTTTGCACTCTATACAATCACATATTCATATTCAGGGCACATTTTTCAATCAGCTCTGAGTTTCAACTGCACTTTGAAGCAGACGTTTGGAAAAAAAAAGGAAACAGTATCTATGTATGGGGAACACTGGTGTTCGGCTAGAGAGACATTTTCGGGGTACTCCACTGCTTACTTATTCCTGTTGGCATGGGATGTATTAATCCCTCGTTTTCATCAACACATCCCCGGCCCTCGCATCAACAAGCCAGAGTCTTGCAAGCAATCGGCCAGCAGCTGGCCGGCAGCTGGCCACTGCTGTCAGCTGGCCTGGCAGTGCTGTTGGCTCGAAGATAAACTGAAAGTAGCAGCCAATGCCAACAGGAAGAAAATAGCAGTTTACTACCTAGTAAGTTCTTCTATTAAAAGGTTGCTTGCGTAACACTGCTAAGCATTTGCAGGTACATTGCTCTGACTTGAACTCTTACTCGACACAGACCTGTGGTCTGTACGCTGTATTAACTTTAAGTATTATTGTGACAGTATTTCTTGCTTATCTTAGTTTGGTGATAAGCCTTTTCTTTTAAGTACTGTATGTCAGCTAAGAATGAGGAAATACAGGCCGTAGTTCAGACTCAAGACTGGCTGACACATTTTATGTCCCTTTTTTTTATACACAATAATTCTAAGTCTTCATTATTGACTGCAGTCATTTTGCTTTATTTCCCCCGCTACCAGTCGCATATCCACACAGCTGCAGTACATCCTCCTCAAAGCCAGGAGCTCTTCTACATCTGAAATAGGCAGCTATGCAATTACCACCCCTGCATTGGAATTTAAAGCCCCTTGGCTGGACCTTTTTCTTTTTTTTTTTTTTTAAAGAAAAGCCTTTGTCTGTGGTATCATATGAGACAAGACAGGCAGCCATAGCTCATCTGAACAGGGATTACGGTGGACAGCGAAGATATTACGTACTCGTCTCCTCTAAGCACCAACAAGGATTTACACCCAGATGCAGCCAAAAGGTCATCGGTCACCACAGGGACCAGATTTCAATACACCTCACCCTGGCGGCTCTAAAAACTCGCCATGTGTCTTAACATGCGATGAATAGATTGTCCCTAAGCCCCCCCATTGACTGTGCTGCTGCAAATCCACTTTCCACTGGCAGCACCTGTAGCACAACAGCCACGACTTTACAAGTGGATAAAGGGAACCCACTGAGAACACTGAATTGGGACTATTCAACTGTCACAGTCTTGTGTTTTCTGACAAAATGGCTTGGTTCCGTGGTGCATCATGGGAGCTGACCCCTGCCCCCCCCTGACGGTGTGCTGTGCTGTTATGAAAGGCCATTTTAACCCCAATAGGTGACCCAGCCGTAAGATCTGGCGAGAGTGCTGACGGCGGCCTGCAGAGGCCAGCCAGTTCATTTTTGGTCAATAATGAAAGGGCACGCACACATGAATACACATACTTTTTTTTTCTATGAGGAACTCTGTACATGACCCATGACTAGCAAGAAATGCCATATTATTTAGTATTTTAAAAGCTAAATGCCTTGGCTTTTAAACCTGACCCTATGAAGTGTCTTTATTGTGTGTCCTCAATACAAAGGAGGATTTGCCATTTATAAATAAGAATTTAAAGTAAAACAGACTGGTAGGCATCATCTTCCAATGGGCTTTGCAACACGTAACTCTGGCCACGTACGCAACCCATTTTTTGTGTTGCGTGATATCTAAAGCTCACCTTTAAAGGGATTTCTTCAAATTTTGGCACAAATGTCCACGTAGTGACCTCACAAAACACCTTTTTGGGCCATGACTCGAGAATTCATATGCTAATAACGATCAAGCAATTAATTGAGAAACTGATGTTTTGAAGAAAAAGGTTAATTGCAGCTCTGAGTCTTCATATGATTTGTATAATTTCTAAATAATGAAAAGTGACCATGTGAACTTCAATCAGCCTTTTCCAATTTTGAGCAAGATTTGATGCAGCTCCCTCACCCATATCAAATACATTCATTTCAACTCGGCCCTAGCGGACACAGCTCAATACAGATATTGACCGTCCTTGGCTTTTTTTTTGCCGGGTCTTAAAGATTTGCACTTTTTCAGATCAGTAATGTTTGACTGCTGCCAGCAGGTCGATGGTCGGATGTTAGCGTTGCATTTCAAGTGAGTTTTGAGCGATTCTCTGGCTGGCCTTATATTTGTTAGACTTCTGCATGGGAGGTGTTTCAATTCCATTCTCTAACAGCATAATGAAAACTTAATGGGCACTTTAGCAGGTCAGTGGCATTACGTTACTGCTCCAGTGCTGCTTTGTGTGGCTCCACAACCCAGGTTGGTGATGCATCGCAGTTTGACTGGAGACACCCTGGGAGGCTATTCTTAATCATTAGGCCGTGTGTCACTTTGCCACTAGCTTCTCCTTGACTGGATAATGTTTGGACAGTGAGGTGTTCATGAGGAGGTCATTATTCAAGTTGGGGAAAGCTCATTAATGTAAGTGGTGTCAGAAGTATGCCACTGAGCTGGAGGTCCATTGGGGATGGCATGGTGTACCCTAAGAGGCAGCAACAGGGAGGAGTATGTGCCACGGATATTATTGCAACTCCACCATAAATACTCATAGTGATTATCAATCTGTGGCCGACCCTCGAGAATACGGTTTGGGGCAATATATGTGTGTGTGTGTGTGTTACAAATTTGCATTATATAGCAAGGCACATACAGTAAACCCCATTAAAAAAGGGCGTTAAGAGGCCGTAACATTTAGTGTACAGCAGTGAGGGTGGTATCAATCTTCTCCCAGAAAGAAAGCCAATAAACGTGTGTCCAAAATGTCAAACTTTTCCTTTTAAAGGATCCCATATGCAAGTATGATCCTGTACAATGTGTTTAAACCGCTGTTTTCGGTTGTTGAAAACCTCGGGGTCACCAGTTGTCATAGTTGGACTGTCACACAACCAGGCTTTAAGTGTTGACAGGTGAAGCATGTTATGAATTTACAAACCGTCTCTTGCTTTGTCTTTTGTCTCCTTACCAATTAGTGTCGCAAATCTGACAGGTTACCCGCTCGGCCCTGATAAATCTCTCCTGCTCGGGATGCGCTCTGCTGCTCCCGTGGCATGGAAATTTGCACCCAGACAACCAACCTCACAGGCCCGGGGGCACTTGAACTGGGTCGCATTGTTTTTGATGCCCTGCTTCGCCACGCAACAATAGACCCTCTCTGCCACGGCGCTGTAAGCCCTTTGCGAAGAGGCTAAAGTTGGCAGGCCAAACAAAGGGACATCTCTCCACCACATGCGCCTCCACTCCTCCGTTCCCCATTAAATCTCTTGTCACTGCATGTGCATTCAATACGTTGCCTGTCTCATTCTCTCTCTTTTTTTTTTACTTATGGTTTTTTGTCCTCTGAAAGATTATGTCCACTCACAGCTCTTTTACATTCACCCGGTTATCCCTCAGAGCTTAAATGAGTCTGTCTCTGCGTCTGTGGCTTTATTGTGCATGTGCTGTTTGGATAAAGACTGACTGATAAGTTCGCCATTAATGTTTTCTTAACATAAGGATAGCTGATGAATAAGGGGGTGTGGCCATAGGCAAGACAATTGTAGGAAGAATTATAGACACTGATGAGCAGTGTTTGCTCTCCATGGCACATGTTTGACCTCCCAGATATAGTCCCTTTCCACCCCAGGAACCATTTCAGGAACTCTAAGAACCTTACCTGTGTGTTGACCAGGGTCTAAATGTAGTATCTGGGCCATAGAGAGCCAAAGTTCTGACTCTCCTCTGTTCAGGTGTCTGCTATTCTAAGATGGGAGGGGGTGTGTTCCAATGTTCACAAAACTCTCCCCTCCGGTTGTCCGGTACCTGGCTCTGTTCGGTCGCAAATGGGCAGAGGACGCGTTATTCAACAAGAGGCTATAGATTGAGGTCTTGGCTCCTCACCGTAACCCCTGGCTCAATGAAGTAGATTTGGCATCGCACTGTGAGGGAGACTTGATGCACCTTCTTAGCATATTTAATATTCATGTCCCCTCTCCTCCCCAGGGAGCTGACAAAGACCGAAAAGGACCGGACGGCATCAGTGCCTTTGAAGCTGCCGAGGACGCTGCTATCAAGGCTCTGCTCAAGTGAGACACCACAGTGTGGGAGGTGGCTGGACAGGTGGGTGAACGGACGGACGGACAGATGGATGCAGTGGTCCCCTGACAGAAGATGGACTTGCCCCTTTTACCCCGATCAGCATCTGTCTTAACACTGCTTTTGTCTGTTTGTTAGAGGGTCATTTGTCTGTCTGGTGATTTTCCTTTACCATGTTTATTTTTCTTTTCTTTCCCCCAAGTTTGTTGGGATAGGATTTTCTCTTGTTCTGGCCTCTGTTTGTAGCCACTTAACAGCTGGACTTGTCAATTATGTCTCCCTTAGGGACCAAACACTGGGGGAGCGCTCTTGCATCTGGATCCTAAAATCACTGCTCTGAATAGAACTCACACTCTGTAATGTAAACGCAAAGCTTAGCACTTAAATACACACCTCATTTTCAGTTCTCTCTTGGAAATCAAATGGTAATAGATTAATAGTGTGTTAACATTTGTTTTTACAACTTCACTATAAGTATTGTATGGCCAGGACTTAATCTCATGAAATAAACAGTAATTGCACTGTACTACACTAGATCGGTTGAAAAGAAACGTTGTAAAGTTGAATTATATTTACCTTCCATTATTTGTGGCCTCTTATTTTTTTTTTAATAAACATAACTGTTCCTCCAATCATGAAATTTTGGAAGCGTTGGTTGAGAGAGAGGTCCTGGGGTCAAATTTTTCCTTTTCTACTTGGCATATCACTTACATATCAAACAGTGTTTTTGACCAATCGTTGCGTTGGTAATGCATAAACTATATTCTGTATTCCTTGACGAATCACCATGCTGGTTAACTAGAAAGACTTGAATGTTTCAATTTTAAAATCTGTTACTGAATCCCCCCTTTTTTCTTTTGAAGCAACATTAACGGCACAAAATAGAATACGGAATTCTAGAAATTTGTTGATTTTTGTCATCCCCTGGAGTGAGATGTCAGAGTGATAATTCCTTTTTTGTTGCAGCTTCTCTGTGTGTTTTGTAATTGATGGGCTCTGGGGGCTCTGTATGATGCGTGAATCGGGGTTGGAGTTGGAACTGGCTGGCGGGGGCTGTTAGCGGTTCCCCCTTGCCTTGGATTTGGTTAGACGCCCTGCCTGTTTCGCTGCATGTCAAAAACTGCCTCTGCTTTTCTGCTATGAAATGGTCGCTGGTCCTCACTTGGTTGCTTTCAAAAATGAATTACTACTATGTAATGGACAAAAAAAAAAAAAAAAAAAAAGATGCTCTTGCTGACTTTGTTGTGACAAAAAGTCTGTAAAAACAGAAATAAAAATATCTATAAAACATTCTGACACCTGAACTTTATTTGGGCGGGAAAGCTTCCGTAATGTTTCCGCATGGTTAGCTGAGAAAGAAATGTTTTGAATCCTGATGGAAAAAAAATAAGCTGCAGTTATTTGACAGCTGACAATTTGTACAAATGGAACTGCCACTCGGTCCACATGTTTCCAGAACTATAGAATCGGATGAATAACGGGGTAGAGTTCACGCTGTTTGACAAATGTGTCCCTTAGTATTCTGGTAGCCTCAAGCCGCGTAATCACTGTTTGTGAACTGAAGCGACTCTGTTCCATTATGGATCAGACTGACTTTACCTCCCACTAGATTTGTCTGAATGTCTGGCTCCATATTTTTATCCGAAAGTCCAAAATCCTTTACTCAACCAAGTGTTGTTGATCAACATAAGCATGTAGCGTGAGGTGAAGAGCTGCATCAGGTCCTGTCAAAGGAGCCCATCCAGAGGGAAGCTTCAGACTGGGATGCAGAGAGGACCACCAGTGGCGTGCTTTGGTTAGCAGACAGACACGTGCCTCTCTGGGCCGCTTGCCATGTTTGTGTACACGGGCCGGAGAACAAATACAGATCAATTATTGCAATGAGGGCAAACGTCAAGATAAAGTGACTCGGCCACGTGTTGACAGCCCCGTGTCCCTGCTTCCTCCCCCCCCCCCCCCCCCCCCCAACCCCACCATCTTATTCTTGCTCATTTAAATTACATTCACAGCGAGCGACGGGAAAAACCGAGGTTCCGCTCTTATCTGACGGTGACATTCTAGGAATATAAAAAAGACCCCATTTCTCCTTCTGTCTTGGTCGAGCCGTCAAATAATCTTCATGTCTGCAGAAGAAAGCATTCAGGCTGATGATACATGTGAAAGGAACCATTGGCAATACATTTTCATCTAGTCCTTGAATTACTTTTCCACAGCCTCCTTGGGCAATTCGTGGGCTTTCCCGGAGGAGTTGATACTGCCTGGGATCATTAGTTAAGCGTCGTGTTTACATTCTGTGTGCGGCGCTCTGGTCATGTACTGTGAAGATCAGTGGTTCCCAAACCTCTCTGCTTTCTTTTACAGTCGTCAGAAAAAGATCCGTGTAACGAGAAGGCACACATAACTCAAACTGAACTCTGCTCCCACCTGCTGTTTTCCAAAGAAAACTGCGGGAAGTTATCTCCTGAATCTTGAGGACATTTTTTATTGAAATAGAAAATGACACATTAGAAATAATCAAAAAACATTATTGAAGATGATTTGTGAAATTCATCCCCTCGCGTAGTTCCAGGAATCGGACCTAATTGATTGCCGAGTGTCTCTGCAGTGATTACCAGATGCTGTAATTAGCACATGTGCCCACATACATGCACAGAGATGTATGCACACACACAAACACACACGACCCCCCCCCCCCCCCCACACACAGTTGCCAGAGAGACTTTATGAGGAGCTACCCTTGTGATCAAGCAGCTCAAAATGGTGGTTAATGAAGTAGCAAATCCAAATCATTAGCATAATTAATATGGACTCCTGATTGCCTTTTGGGTATTTCTCCCTCTCCCTCTCTATTATTGACTCCGTGTCTCGTGCAGGAGTTGAGCTTATGACTAATTTTCAACAAATCTATCATTTATTTCCCTAGATTGAGATCAGGAGTCGCGTAACCTGAGGTTAAACCATCTGTGGAATCAAGCATTAAATCCAAGGAGATTGAAAATTACTGCATAAATGTGTTTTTTGTTTTTTTCAATCAAAGTTCATGTGTGTGGACGCTGTGACATTGGGCGTCACGTATTGGGGCCGCAAGTCAGTGCATCAAATATTCTGACGAGGCAGTAAATGTGTATTTATGTGTTGCTCCTTGTACCTGCTACATAAAGTAATGCTACCTCTGCACTTCCTCAGCGAGTATATGCTGTTTATGATAAAACCCCAACAGCCATCGCCTCCAGAATTTCTATATCGTGCATGGCACCCACTCCAAGTGGGCACAGTTTGGCTATAAACCTGCATGGCTACAGGAGCCAACTCATTTTTTCTATTTCAGTGTATTTCAGTGTAGCTCAAATACAAAAGGGCAATGTTGCAATGTTCCTTAAATAATGGATTAGTAGAGGGGGGGAAAGCAGAGCAGTACTTCTGAATGCATATGTATCTTAAGTTATGTTTTTTTTATGACATTGTCCGAAGTTGCCCTTTCACACATGCAGGAGGAGATTGTCCGTGTCAGACGCCGGTTTTGTCATTCAACACACTCTTTAGCTGTGAATTCTCCGGACAATGAGCTGCTCTATCCATGCATGGGGCTCAATTGGACTCCGCCGAGGGTAAAGTCTAATAACGTCTGCTGCAACTGATTGGGACACTTGCGTTCTCACAAACAGCTTCTCCCAGTTATATCTAGATAAGCTCAAGGTTGCAGTGTGTTGCAGAATAAGCACATTTCTGTCGCTATACCTGATTAAGCCTGTTCGAACTGCTGCAATGGCTTATTATAACGCCATCATAGCAGTCATTTTATGAGTAGTGGTTGAGGGACAGGTTGAGAAAGATGGAGAATGGACTGGGTTTGGAGATTTACATCATTATCGGTGTCTCCAAAGTCCATTGAGCAGACATAGACGGCAGCAGAAGTCATTTAAAAGCGGGCAGTTGTGCCGTGACAAGCTCACATGCATTGGCATGAATCTCTTACGGGCTAGTTACTGATCAGTCCCTCTTTGTTTGTGCGATGAGCCAGATCCAAAGCCCTCGAGATGCCTCGGTGCAAATGGTCTCAGCTGAACAGCTATTTGCAGAGAAATCGATGCAACCACAATGCTATTAGGGACATTTTAATTGGATATAAAAGCGGATTCGTGATTACTGTTATGACGGCTGAGCACGTCGAATGCAGCGTGGCTGCCAGCCATGGTGGTGCGCGTCGCTGAGCACTCGGAGAACGGCTGGGTAATTTGTCCGAAGACGCAGCTCCTGCACTGCCTTTTGACTTTCTGTCTCTATTTCTAAACTTTTCTGCAGAGCCAGATGGAGATTTAACAAACAAGTTCCCATTTTGGCACCGAATGCATATGATGTTGTATACAATTGTATGGTTTCTTACGGGGGGGAATTCTGTGCAGGCTACTAAAGATCAAGGCATACGCTTCCATAGATTATAGAAATATAAATACAGTACAGGCATATACAGTATACAAACGGTTCAAATAGAAAAATACATAATGGTAAATAATACGTCTTGAAAATAGATAATAAACATAGTTTATAATACATAATCCAGGAGCCTTTTTACTCAACATAACTCATCCATAGTCATTTGCACTGTTTCAAAATGCAGCTCATGCCTCCCGCAGTAAACAGTGTGTTGCAGGTAATCATCATCCAATGAACCTCTGAGACCTTTGTGCTACCCGCTCCTGTAATCAATTCAAAGGGACACAACGATCTGTTTCGTGTAGCAGGTTAATATTCCAATCAATAGGTTAATACAATGTGCAATTAGATTAACCCTTATTGTTTTTTTCCATGTAAAACAAACAGTAGTTTTTTCACTAAACTCTAACAATGTTTGGTTCACTGCTCACTCCTCAAGACTGTTTCACATATATGAAGTTTGCAGACTGGGGCCACAATGTTTAGTTGCAGTTCAATTTAAAGGGGACATATCACGAAAACCTCACTTTTAAAGTGCTTGTGCACGTATACTTGTGTATCTGGAGTGTGAAATTGTGTCAGTATTTCGTGGGCTGCATCGATCAGAAAACATGTTTCAACAAGCCATTGAGATTTGGCTCCCCTTCCTATGTCACATGCCGGCTCGTTAGAATGTATCACCCTCCAGCTGAGTGTCTACACCCTCAGCTTGAGAACTACTTTTGCAAAGGTGCACCGTATTTTTCTCGCAAACCAGGCAGAGCAGAATTTAAACATGTTCTATCAGAAGCCCAAATTACAATTCTGAACCTGAAAATGAGCATACGTCCACTTTAAGGACTATAGCATGATCAGATGGGACAGCCATGCTGAAGAATCACTCGTGTGCAGAGAGGCATCTCAGAAGAGCAAGCATTAAAGTGCAGCGGCTACAGGCAACGACAGAGATACACTTCTGTCAGGTGAAAACAAAAAGATCAAACTAAAGTGGCCAAGTTACAATCCTGTCACCTCAATTGGATATTTGAGGAGTGGGAGAAAGTGCTGCCTGCTCCAAATATTTGTGTCGTGACATGTTGATGGCAAAGTGAGAATTTGGTGTAAGCAGCTAAAAATAAATAAATAATGGATCTACCGTAACTGGTGCCAACCACGCAGGTTGTTTTTCTTAGCACTAATTAACATGAACATACACTAACCTTGAATAAAATTGCTATGTGTGTCTCAATAGGGTCCACTACGGGAGAAATAAAAGAGAGAACTAGAAAATGCATGTTGGAATGCTGTAAGATGAAATTAATCAATATAAAATTGCTGAAAAAAAGCATTAAACTGCACTGCTGAAAACCCTTCTAGTTGAAATGTCTAACTGGCAGATTTGGAAGCTAAACTGTTTTTAAATAAATATAAATAAATAATTAAATTAGACAAAAATTTGATTGAATTAAATTACATTTTAAAAAAATGTGTTGAATCAACTTGAAATTTTTTTTTTATAAAAAAAAGAATATTTCATTAAATTAAATAAAAAAATGAAATTGAATCAACTTAAAAAATTAAATTGAATTGAATCAACTTAAAAAAATGAGTTGAATCAACTCAAAACTAATTGAATTATATAAAAAATGTAATTGATTCAACTTAAAATGTAAAAGAAGAAGAGTGCCAAAAATCTACAGAAGAAATATAATAAAAAGAATAAAGATTTGAAGAACAATACTAGGTATGCTGAAGCAGCATTCCAACAAGTATTGCCCAACTCTGTGGCTAAACAAAGTAGTGTAGGCTCATTGTGTTTGTTTTATGGCACATGTAACTGCATAGTTCAGTCTCACCATTCTTATCCACCCAGTTCAGGCAGAATCAGGCAGCTATTTCTTTCAAAAAAAGCTCAGAAAGACCCACTGCCTGCTACCTGTCCAGCACCAAATGCTAGAAAGCTGGCTAACTCTCTTGCTAGCTAGCTAACTAGCTTGACTAGAAAATCAAACATCTTGCAGCTAAAGAGGAAGATGTTTAAGAACTTGAAACAGAGCTAAAAGAACGGTGAATAATGCAACATCAGCTGTGCAGAAACACAACTCCAATGATTTAATGTTGCTCCGATTCCGCTGAACGAGTAAGTACGCGACACGTCAGCCTTATGTCCGACTCTATATCGGTTTGCTTTATTTAGAGCTTTTCTGTTCTCCGTTAGCCACAACTTTAAAAAGTGCCCACTCAAGAGAATTTTTACAGCCGTTGCAAACTTTCCTGGCCAACTCGCCGTGCCAAATCCTCTCACAACGACTTAAGAAAAACCTCTGTCCGCCATTTCTCTTACTCAAAATTAAAGAAGACACCATACCCTCGAAGTGCTCAGATGGAGTGCGAGTAGCTCTGTAGTGGCCTGTGGTGCTGTGAAATCTCTGAAAGATCTCCTTTGTTTTTCCTATTGATTCATTTATTTTCTCAAGGCGCTGTTTGTCTGTCCATGGCAGAGTGATAGAGGGAACTGAGTGACTAATAGTACAGGTAGCTCTTGAGGCTAAGACCAAGTCCATTACGACAGGACTGATGTCTCCACTTGTGTCGTCCCCTTTCGACTAATGTCAGGATCTGCCATGCTGCCATGCATTATGATCATCTCTCTTCTTGGCATCGGATGACAGTTCGTCTCCGTCCTCTCCTCTGTCTTAACAGGAGCCAGCGTGGACTGAATAATAGGGACACAGTCGCTGTAGCTCTCTCTACCCTGTTATCCACTGTGTTTAATTCTACATTTTAATGGGAGTTTTCTGAGATTTGTGATCTTCACCGTGTGAGAAAGACACAAAGCAATTGGCATGATACTCTGAGCAACTGAGAGAGAGAACTCTTAACGACATGCGACAACGAAACAGAGGGAACTTTTTTGGAGCTTAATCATCAAGGACCATTGTGCTGCCTCATTAAGAGCAGCGCAGTGAGCACATCAATGTCCTTCAGACACTCCTTAATACAGTGGTTCAGGAGCAGACGTGTAATGGGACACTCTAACAAACACAAAAGCCTGCACAAAAATGTTTGGGGTAAAAAATCTACATATAGACAGCACAGCGGTTTATCCCACCCAAGAAAACAGCTTCATCACTGCTCACATACAGTAAGTGTGTTTTTTATTAATTTGATGCAGTCGACCACAGACAGCAGTGAATCCTCCTGGCAGTCTCAGACAGGTTGTACATCAAAGCATTGATCAAGTCATTAAACAGTCAGTGGAGTGTTGTTTATCATCGTTATCCTGTTAATAAAGTGTACCACTGCAATTGTCTGTCCAGGCCAAGGTGTCAGTTGCACGGAGTCCTGTTACGCTGGCCAGGAGCTGTCTGAGACGAGGTAAAGCATGGAGGAGTGCTTCGTCATCCGGTTACATGGGACACCCGTTTATCTGATCATTAATCCTTATTCATTTCAAATTAATCCTCAAGCAAGGAAAGGTGATGTTGCAGTTGTGGGGAAGCTTGCCAAAGTCCCGGTAGTGTGGTTTTGTGGAGGGATGGTTGTGGTTTCTCCGTGTGCATGTCTGGACATCTGCACTCTTTAAAGTAGCCTACTTCCAAGAGTGTGATAGGTTGTATATGTGGATGATATTATCCACAATGACAACTGGAAGCACATAAAACATTTCAGGGAACTTATCAGGGTTCTTCAAACAAAGTGCGTGTTGGATCGTCGAGCAATGTCGGAAACTCCCTCCCATCCAAGGGCGTAGGTTTGCTTAAGGTCCATAGGGACTAGTCACGACCAAAGTTTGAGAAAGACACAATTGTCCCCACCAATATTTTGTTAATTTGAATTGCCTGTTAGAAAAAAATATTCCGTGCGTAACGGGTTCCGTGCGTCACGGATTCCGCGCGTAACGGGTTCTGTGCGTCACGAATTCCGCGCGTCACGGATTCTGTGCGTAACGGGTTCCGTGCGTCACAGGTTCTGTGCGTCACAAATTCTGTGCGTAACGGGTTCCGTGCGCCCCGGTTTCCACGCGTAACGGGTTCCGTGCATAACGGGTTCTGTGCGTCACGAATTCCGTGCGTAACGGGTTCCTTGCGTCACGGATTATGCGCGTAACGGGTTCCGTGCGTCACGAATTCCGTGCGTAACGGGTTCTGCGCGTAACGGGTTCCGTGCGTAACAGGTTCCGTGCGTCACAAATTCCGTGCGTAACGGCTTCCGCGCGTAATGGGTTCCGTGCGTCACGAATTCCGTGCGTAACGGGTTCCTTGCGTCACAGATTATGCCCGTAACGGGTTCCGTGCGTCACGAATTCCGTGCGTAACGGGTTCTGCGCGTAACAGGTTCCGTGCGTAACGGGTTCCGTGCGTCACGAATTCCGTGCGTAACGGATTCCGTGCGTAACGGATTCCGTGCGTAACGGGTTCCGTGCGTAACGGGTTCCTTGCGTAACGGGTTCTGTGCGTCACGGATTATGCGCGTAACGGGTTCTGTGCGTCACGAATTCCGTGCGTAACGGGTTCCGTGCGTCACGAATTCTGTGCATAACGGGTTCCGTGCGTCACGAATTCCGTGCGTAACGGATTCCGTGCGTAACGGGTTCCGTGCGTCACGAATTCCGTTCGTAACGGATTCCGTGCGTAACGGGTTCCTTGCGTAACGGGTTCTGTGCGTCACGGATTATGCGCGTCACGGATTATGCGCGTAACGGGTTCTGTGCGTCACGAATTCCGTGCGTAACAGGTTCCGTGCGTAACGGATTATGTGCGTAACGGGTTCCGTGCGTAACGAATTCCGTGCGTAACGGGTTCTGCGCGTAACAGGTTCCGTGCGTAACGGGTTCCGTGCGTAACGGGTTCCGTGCGTCACGAATTCCGTGCGTAACGGGTTCTGCGCGTAACAGGTTCCGTGCGTAACGGGTTCTGTGCGTAACGGGTTCCTTGCGTCACAGATTATGCGCGTAACGGGTTCCGTGCGTCACGAATTCCGTGCGTAACGGGTTCTGCGCGTAACAGGTTCCGTGCGTAACGGGTTCCGTGCGTAACGGGTTCCGTGCGTCACGAATTCTGTTTGTAACGGATTCCGTGCGTAACGGATTCCGTGCGTAACGGGTTCCTTGCGTAACGGGTTCTGTGCGTCACGGATTATGCGCGTAACGGGTTCTGTGCGTCACGAATTCCGTGCGTAACGGGTTCCGTGCGTCACGAATTCTGTGCGTAACGGGTTCCGTGCGTAACGGGTTCTGTGCGTCACGAATTCCGTGCCTAACGGATTCCGTGCGTAACGGGTTCCGTGCGTCACGAATTCCGTTCGTTACGGATTCCGTGCGTAACGGATTCCGTGCGTAACGGGTTCCTTGCGTAACGGGTTCTGTGCGTCACGGATTATGCGCGTCACGGATTATGCGCGTAACGGGTTCTGTGCGTCACGAATTCCGTGCGTAACGGGTTCCGTGCGTAACGGATTATGTGCGTAACGGGTTCTGTGCGTAACGGGTTCCTTGCGTAACGGGTTCTGTGCGTCACGGATTATGCGCGTCACGGATTATGCGCGTAACGGGTTCTGTGCGTCACGAATTCCGTGCGTAACGGGTTCAGTGCGTCACGGATTATGCGCGTAACGGGTTCTGTGCGTCACGAATTCTGTGCGTAACGGGTTCCGTGCGTAACGGGTTCCGTGCGTCACGAATTCTGTGCGTAACGGGTTCCGTACGTAACGGGTTCCGTGCGTCACGGATTCCGTGCGTAACGGATTCCGTGCGTAACGGATTCCGTGCGTAACGGGTTCCTTGCGTAACGGATTCTGTGCGTCACGGATTATGCGCGTCACGGATTATGCGCGTAACGGGTTCCGTGCGTCACGAATTCCGTTCGTAACGGATTCCGTGCGTAACGGGTTCCGTGCGTAACGGGTTCCTTGCGTAACGGGTTCTGTGCGTCACGGATTATGCGCGTAACGGGTTCTGTGCGTCACGAATTCCGTGCGTAACGGGTTCCGTGCGTAACGGATTCTGTGCGTAACGGGTTCCGTGCGTAACGGATTCCACACGTAACGGATTCCATGCCTAACAGGTTCCATGTTCCACGGGTTCCACAGGTTCCACGCGTAACGGGTTCCACGGGTTCCACGCATAATGGGTTCCGTGCGTAACGGTTTTGTGCAACTTTAGATGCTGTGCACAATTGATATACCGATACATAGATGTGGAAAAACAGTGTGATTCTAAATCACGTTTCCAGTTGTAGATTTAAAGCTCCTCTATCTCTTGTATTATCAACACAAATATATGGACGTACACACTCAAGTTTGCACTGTGGGAACTTCGAATAACCAGAGATTTAGAATGCCTCAGCACATGGTACTGATACTGATGTGTAACTAGGGGTGTCACGATACCAAAAATTCTTATTTTTAGTTAAGGAAAAATAATTATTCCATAAATTAAGATAAAATATGAAGTGAAAATATCAAACTCACTATGCAAGTAAATTAAGCATTGTTTATCCACCCACTCCCACAGACAGTCAAACAGATGCCAGCAGAGTCTGTATAATCAATGCTATGATGGCACCATGTAGTTTTCATTAATATCTTGATGTAGGCTAATACTAATAAAGATTATTACAGAGGCTGATCAGGGATTGTTTGAGTTTGGGGTTAGTGTGGGTTTTGTTCAACATATGGATAGAAGCAAGCAGAGAAGGCTGGTGTACCATCTAGTCAATTCCAGGTATGGCCATCCATGGTGAATGTAGCAGAACTGTGTTTTTCACAGACACAGTTCCTTTATAAAACCGTAGGTATCTATGGGAAAAAAAAATCTAACATTAACATTATTCTATGCATAAGACAAAAAAAAGGTAAAAGGTAAAGGCTATTATTATTTGGGGGCGAAGTCGTCCATCGTTCCTCAACTTTTTCAGATCACTATTCAGATACACAGTATCTCCTGAGTTTAAAGGAATAAGCAATGACCATTCGATTTCTGAAACAGATCCCATACTGCCAGCAGAAGGTGGTGAGGTTTCAAATCAGGAAGATTCATCGATATAGAGGCGCCAGGGACTTCTGCTGTTCCAGCTGTCAGACATATCGCAGCCAATTACAGGGCTTTTGTCAAATCATCTCTGAGTTCTAAACATCCCCTTGCTCTGTCAGAGCTGGCACTAGCGACAGTGGCTAATGGCTGCTGGCAGCATTTGCACTTGTTGAATCCATCAGCGAAAGCTTCTCAGGGGAGGACTGATTGTGCTTGTTTGCACCTGAGTACACCCTTAGTATGTACTATTCTACTACTTAGTATGTACTCCAGTGGCGGGCCGTGCATTTTATACCTGGGCCTTCACTGCTGCAGCTGAAACACCTCATTATGACGCCACAGCTATGGTTATTATTTGTTTCGTGTAAAAATGAAGCTCAACACCTATAAATACACTAACTGCAGAGTGCAGATACATGAATACGCCGAGAGTGCGTCTCCTCTCTTCTCTGACTGCAGCTGGGACTGCTGCGTGAGGCTACTGTAACAGTAACCGCCTGTGAGTGCTTTGGGGCAGCTCACGGCAGCACCCGCTGCTAATTCACGACAGTGCAGAGCGGTACGTGCTTTCACGTCAGAGTCAAAACACCAGAAAAGTCTCCAACAACACCAGAAAAAGTCGCTAGATTTGTTGCTAGTAGCTTTTGACAAAAAAAGTCATCAAGAGGGTTCAGAAAGTTGTAGAAAGCAGACATGTACGCTCAACATGTCAAACTAAAGATCTGATTGGTTGAACACTATACAATCAACAATATCGTCCCCATTCACTTAAACTGCAAAGGGATTCACTTGTGAGTCTGCAGGCCTCGGGCCTCTCTTCTTACCTAGAGACACAGAGGTGAAATCTGATTGGATAAAAGCTCTACTTAAAACAAGCTGCACTGGAAGCAGAGCAACTGAGGAAGACAGTAGCTGTGCAATGAGAAAATAAGCTAATGGGAAAAAAATGTATTATTATTATGAAAAATTATTAAATAGCTATAACTTTGTGATTCTGTCTAGGCCAGCAGAGAAGGCCTTGCTGGCCCTGACGGCCCACCACTGATGTGCTCCCTTATTGATAAGGACTGCACTGACCTTTCTTGGCATTGATTTTGTCCCGTCTATCCTGTTCCACGCCTTGGGGATGATCTCCTTGAGTGCCTTGACGTGCTGCTCAATTTGTCTCTTCAGGTGCTCGTCAGGAATGAGGTCAGGTCACACACTATAGCACTTTCACCTTGTTCTTCCTTAAAGGCACTTCTCACTGTACTCCTCCCCATTGCGACGTCATCTATATTGGATGATCCAGACAGATTGACTTTGGTTTTATTGGACCAAAGTATGGATTCCCAAAACTCTTTTTTATATATGTACCTTGGCAAAGGCTAAACTGGCTTTGGACGACAACCACATTCCACTTGCAGGGTCCGTCCTACTGTGAGACATTAAACAGTCACTCCAGTTTGGTTTTCTACAGCTTTTGACAGAACCCTCAGGGACTTGCTTTGCTTCCCTTATCTCAACAAAACTCGCTCATCAGGAAGTAAAAGCTTACGGCGACGACCTGGATGTTACCATCCTTTATTTAAGTCCATACTTTTTGAATTTCTGTATCACTTATCACTGCTACGTGTTCTGACTTAATAACAATGATTTTATAATCCTCTTCTCCTTTTCAGTGCAATGAAATAATTATTTTTCTCAAGTCTCCAGGCAATTCTGTCCAACGTGGTGCCATTGTTGTCAGCAAGTCTGAGAGTGATTCATTGGGTTAAGTCAGAGGCGAGGCCTGAAAATATCTTCAACTTTGTGTCATTTCCCCTCAGTCTCTGTGACCAGACCAGCAAATCAATAGAGCAAAAGTTCTAATACTATATATAGGTCTGCCCTATATTGTTATGGGTGGGTGGAGCTTGCTAGCTCGCTAGCTTTGTAGCTTATTGACATTAGGAGGAATGAATGGAGCTGAGAGAGTTAGAGAAGTTAAGAAGAAAAGAGAAGGAAAGGATCAAAAAAAGTACTGCAAGAAAATAAAATATGCCCATGTTTTTTTATCCTACTATGCTATTCCCTAAAGAAATATAACATAATTAAGTAAATGTTCTTAGGTTGACCTAATATTCAATACAACGTATTAAAGTCCATACTCTGTTGGGGATCCTTGATTTGCAATTAGAGCAGCCCTAAATGTTATGGCATTTCGATTCAAACGTAGCAGATTTGACAGCTAAACATTCATTATGTGGCAATACTGTCATATACCCTATATATCCTATGTAACTTATTGACAAATTTAGCCTATTTTTAGGTGGCAGGAGGGACAATTTGTCATGCTCAACATTTGTTGTGTTATAGTTTTAGAATGATGAAGACAGTTGGAGAACAATAGAGTGCTGCAGCAATTGGTCCTAAAATACAAAAAAACTGTTTGTTTCGAGGTCAATAGTTTTGTGGTTAGATGCCTGAAATAAGGACTGTGGTTAACTCAAGCTTAAGAGATTTTAAAGTTTTGTACTTCAATAAGAAATACGTACATTTTGTAGGCGTGCATTTTGAAGCTTTTACGTGTCTTGAAAAAGGCGGTTGCTCAAAATCTCCCCACGTAGGTTTGGGCTGAATGTTCAAACCGTCTGACTCCGCCCCTAAATTAAGTACCACTTTAATTGTCAAACAGTTGCACCTGTTGGAATGGTTCAACAGACCCATATGGTGAGTATTGATATTTATCATTGGTAACTGGTAAAGGACAGTTGCAGGAACATTACATGAAATAGGAACTCCAACTATGTCTTATTTATAAAGACAAATCACTGAATTTGTTTGGTTTAAGTAGGGGTATAATTCATTTATGCTGAATACTGTATCGCTTCAGTGGTCGAGATGTAACTAACTGCACACCTTAATTGTCCCTTTTGTTCTTTTACAGAGAGTTGAGCTTTTCCTCCCGGCTGTGAGGGTAATTCAATTGCAATCTTTTGAGGAGGATAGATGATGTGCCATGCATTAACCTTCTCAGTAGCTTAGTCTCTCACTGAATATCAATGCTGCATCCTAGCGCAGTGTTTGCCATTATTGCAGTCTTGCACTGTAATGTATGTTGAGGCACAATTGAAAAAATGTCGACAGTCGAATATGCAAAGGTTCATTTGTTGTAAGTGACTGATGGAAAGAGGTTATCTGCAGGGTAGAAATTAAACGTTGTGCTAAAGTCAGCACATCTGCTTCACATGCAGCCTCAGGTTTGGTGTAATGCCAATAGAATAAATGTGTTGGTTTGGGCTGCTGGATGGAAGTATTTCACTACTGTTTTATGTATGTGTACATTTAAAAGCCAATCACATTGTCCTGTAGTGTTTTGCTCTTGTTTTCAGCACTCAGGTTCAAGAGTGTTATGAAGGGCTGGTGGCTTACAAAATTGCTTATCACTTTATAATGGCTGATTTGGAAATGGAGACTTTGTTTGCTCACTTCTCTTTAGATATTCTCCACATGTACCAGTGCTAGTACATTGTCTGCAATAATGTTCCGACTAGACTTGAGAGATACATTTCATGTCATACTACTTTCTCATACAGAACCGGGTTGAAAAAAATGCAATCAAACACGGCGCTCAAAGCATTAAAAAGTGTGCCAAGCATAAAATACCTGTTCTAATTTCATGAACAAGTGCTTCTTTGTAATTGCAATATGTTGAATAGAAAAGGCTTCAAGGTTTGTCTGGAAGAGCACAGAAGCAGCACAAAGAGATGTGACGTTAATGCACTTATAGCGCGACACTCGAACCGCGATGAATAAGACATGAAATGCGACGTTAATGACAAGATTGTGATTTACGTTAGAAGTACGTTGCTGAAACTTGCCACTGTGGATTCATGTTATTGTCATATTTTTACTTGTCTTGCAGTTAGTTTACAAGAAATCTTTTTTTTTTTACCATTTTGTACTGACTGCATATACATAATTATTTTTGCAATGTTTTTGTTTTGATCCAGATGTTTGTGAAACTGAACCATCATTATCCACAATGTGTTGTCATGTGTTGCAGCTGTTGTTACTATTTCTTCTGTGATTTGCATTGTGGGAGAACAGTCAAACATCAAGCATATTAGAATGCATGCTGACTTTTTTTTTTGATTATATGTGGTTTTGTCACTTCTTGAGTGTAAACACACATTCTGAAAAACCATCCTGGAGGGAGGCTGCAGTGTGGAATTGGGACACAGCTGTTAATGCCAGTGACTGCCTTGATTAAGGGCACCTGACATGGTCGTCACATGGGGTGAGGAAGTATATCACACGTGTCACTTCAGAATGAGGACGACATGGTGTAGAAATGTGTTTTTCATCTGTTGCCACGAGTTGAAACATTTATTGTGTTTGACATTGAAACCAATTTCGCCTCACAGGATATCCGTGACCGGGGAGCATCTGACCCAGCTAATAAAATAAGACGGAACAACCAGAAACGATGAGTCAGTTTACCGTCTCATTTAAGTCTTTGAGATTGATGGTCAGAAGATTCTCTTTAAGGCTGATGAGATATTTGAGAAACAACAGATTAAACTTCGGAGGGCTGCTGACAGAAGATCCTCACATTTCCTGTATTGATCACTGCAGAAACTAATTGGTTCCGACAGGAGCCCAGGAAGCAGCGCGGCTGACCTTTTATGTAAAGGACTTCCTCACTGTTTTCTCTCTCTGCCTGCCTCTTGTTCATTTGTACCCACATTGGTGCACGCTTCCACTGAGACTGACAGAAGGGATGAGACCGTTTTCCCTCCTTTTTTAAGATTAATTTCCAAAATAACTTCACATTAATTCCTCGTGGTCCGGCCATCTGGCTATTATCTTTACGAGAGGAAGGAAAAACTGAACAGCAGGCATAGGTTTCTGTTTTTCTTTTTTTTTCTTTTATTTAGCACGTCTTTGAGTATCCAGAGTCTGTCCTGGGAATTTTTGGGAAGCTCATGCTGATTCAAATTAGTGTTTGAGGTTAACAAATCCACCCTCATTTACACTGCTGCATAATAAGCTATTAAAGCGAATACGTGATCAGCCCTCTTTCCTATCTGCAAGACTCATGACGTGCTGATTAGACCTTATCTAGCTCTGCCTAGCCACACTCTGAGTTATACCTGTCACACCTACATCCTGGTAAAAAAAACAGACATTGCACTGAAACTTACATGACACTGGGGGTAAAGGGGATGGACGCCTATAGAGGCAGCGGATGCCGACATTTAACTTTTAATTTAAAGAGTGGGTGGCAAAAAGATGAATGCCACTTCACTTCCCTTTCCTCGCTTCAGAGGCCGGTGGCTCTTTCGACAGAAATGAAGATCAATCTCTTAGTGATCAACATAAGGAAGTGAAGAAAAAAGATAGCAGCAGGGGGAGGAGGAGGAGGAGGAGGAGGAGGTGTAGAAATGGACGTTAAGATGTCTAAATGGATAGATAGCATCTCCTGAGAAGATTCAAAAGTTTGTTGAATTTCGTAGAAAATGATCAGCCGCATGATTTCTTTTATGCTAATGAGCTGCCGCAATTCATTCCCTGCGAATTCCCAAGAAATGACAGAAATAGTAGTCGCAGATATTCTAATAAATTAATCAATATGTCATTAGGTGTACCTCCGTTGGTAATTGGTTTTAAATTGCTTTCATTTCTCAAACAACCAGGTTACTTTGGCCTGAACGAATGGAAAAATGAATACTCAGTTGGCGTCATGTAACACCAGTAAGCCTTCGTAGATATGTGCCACACACCTCTAATCAGTATTAATATCTCGGCCTAAAGCATTTCACTTGTTTTGAGCTGAAAATGTGATGATGAAATCGCACGCAGACATGCAGTGGGTGTTTTGTGACACCGCTACACAGATGTTTGCAATCTAAAAGAAACAATCTGGTGCTTTTGACTTTCAAAGGTCACCGGGTAAAGTGCTGACAGAAGAGCACCAGCGCAGGAGAACCTGGAGAGGGAACAGGTGGCTTTCAGGTGATGACTCAGATGGAGGAAGTGAAAGGAGGGGTGTGTAAAAACTCGGCGCTGCACTGGAGCGGTCTAAGGTGTTGGAGAAGGATAAGCTGTTAAAGGGAAAGCTACCCGTTTTCGGGGACCAATATGCTGCTTGTTCTCCACTGTTTTCTCTTTAGCCATGCATACAGTACGGCTCAAGGGATGGCAATGTCAGTCAGCCGGCCATTTAGGTCCAGACGGAAATATTTCAACATTTATCGGATGGATTGTCAACACACTTTGTTCAGACATCCATGGTTCCCATGGAGGATGAATCATACTGACTTTGTTGATCCTCTGCATCCTCTGGCGCCGCCATGAGGTTGACATTTGTGTTTTTTAAAGTGAAATGTTGTGATGGATTTCCATGAAATTTGGTACGAGCAGTCTCGTGCCCCTCAGGGTGAGTTCGTCATCATCTAGTGCCACCATCAGGTCAAAAACTCAATTTGTCTAATACTTCGGGCATTGGCATGTTGGCACTGTCATTGTGAGCATGTTAGCATGTTAGCATTTAGCTCGGCTAACAGTCTTTGCAGCACGAACAGTGCTGACCGAGCTAACAGTGCTAACAGTTTACATTCCTCCACTAAACCTTTACATGACAAATCGTTTGCTGCTTTGTTTATGCTCTGAATTTAGCACCTTTTGGTTTATGTAAGTGCTTCTGATACCTAATAAACATAATCATAAATCAGGCATTGGTTCAAAGATGAGAAGGTCAGCGTGACTGGAAGGTTTCCGGTTCGATCAAACCAACGGCAGGATACATTTGCGAGGGGAAAGTAAACCAGCGGTGCTTGCCCCTCCATCATTCACACAACTGACGTGCCCTTGAGCAAAACCTGCACCCCCCCCCAAAAGTTTCCAGTGGAGCGACTCAGAATGGTGTGAATGTGTAACTGTATTGAGTGTGATCCTGCAGCCAAACGTCCCTGAATAACTGAAGGTTAAAACAAAGGGCAGCTTTTTGATTTTGGGCAGTTTCAGTGTAGCATGAACAGCTGTGAACTGAGATGAAGGTAATTGAGTTTCGGTCAAATTTAACATAATCAATGTGATCTTTTAGCTCATTATGGATATGTACCTGTTACTATTTGACATTTCATCACTTTAAATTACTCCTTTGTATACTTTTTAGCTGACCACGTTCTGTTAACTCCGCAGGGCATTGATCGCTGTGTTTATCACAACTTCTGGAGGGGACGTAAACTTTTCCATGAGCATCATCTTCCAGCCTGAGCTGTTGCTGAGCCTGACTGCTGTGATTCTCAGTGTTGCCCTGTGGTTAACGTGTATCTATGGAGATCTAGCTGGAGTCTCCCACTGGTTAAAAAGTAAGCGTCTTTGATAGCCGACGTGTCTGAACTGTTGTTGTGGATCTCAGTGGGGATTTTAGTTTGGAAAGTCGGCTTCTAAGTTGAGCACATCATCCGTGGGCTTGTTTACAGAAATCTGTCGTGAGTGTTGAGAAAGCGAACTGTTTTTGTCATTTCGTTCAAGTTTTGTCCGAGACTACTGACAGTTAAGAGGCTCACGGAACGTTGCTTTATTGACTCTGTTGGGGATGATTATGCACCGTGGCAGCGGCAACATTTTGTTCTCAATGCCTCACTGCCTTCCTTTTCATTTCTTGAGAGCTGTTGTACAACCAAAACCGCCACTCTCTGCTTTTTCATAATTAAACAAATATTGTATCTCTTCAAAAGAAACTGCCAATAAACAAAAGAGCGCTCTAATGAAAATGCTATTACATTCGTAAGCCAGTGCTCAAGGGGTGAAACATTGTCATTTATATTGTTTCAGAGCTGATTGTTGTGTTGTGACATTGTGAGATTGTGAAATCTGCACTGAAGTAAAAAAAGCGATGTGAAAACAGCTAATGCTCTGATACAGTGCATGCACTGCTCTGTATCTGGTGGGGGTGGGGGGTGGTATGGAGCAGGTGTTTTGTTCACAAAAGCTTCCGGTATTTCCTTTTTTTTTGTTTTATTGTCACTTCGACTGGAAAACCAAAGAGTGTGCAATGTAATAATTAGTGAAAAGCAGTCCTGATTAATCTGTAGCCGTGGCACAGGTATAGGCTCGGCCGAAGCAATGCAAAGTTTGGACTAGTCGAAAGCCACTGCACTCTCGGAGTGGAACGAGGGTTGACAATTATTGATTACACGTGATGGAGAGCTCATTTGGGAAGGTTGGAGCCATGTTGCCCGACGGGAACTCCAGTCATTTTGTTTGTCGAACAAGCTGTGCGGCCACAAGTTGGTAATTTTTCTTCATTAAAAAGTGATAAATTATACTTTTGATTTATGTTGAATGCACAGAAGGGTTTCCACATATCGCCATGAAAATAGATGCGGGGAGACAATTATTCAGACTCAACACACATCGTAGGTGACAGTTATTTCCCTTCGGCGATGCATCCACGCACTCACCGTGTGTGTGCCTCGGTGTATGCCGCATGTGTGTCTGTGTGTGCTTTTATCTAAATAGCCCCCCCCCCCCCCCCCGCTCAAGGGCCTTTTTCTTTCAGCTGGTAAATGAGTCATGTGACCTGCAGATTCTGACTGTCCCGCTGCCGTTTTATCCGGCACTGTTACACAATGCTGCGGCTTCTCACAGCTGCCTCGCGGTTCAGTATCTGGATGCTCTAATGTCTGCATTTCTTTAATGAATACATCACGACGGGTCAACAAGGTCCGGCCCATTTCAAAGGCTCCTCCGCATGCGCCTGAGGAACGCAGCTTCTTTTCCACTGGAGCACACAACCAGTGAATACTTTTTGGAATTAAGTATTTATATACCAATCGCAGTGAACAGAAGGTTTGCAGTGAACATGGGTTTTGCTAGATGAGGTGTGTTACTGAAAATGGAAGAAAATAATCAAATAAACTCAAGTTTTTAAAGCATTTCTTATCAACTCACAAAATAAGGAAATATCCGGGACCATTACATTTGTCCCTATTTACAGTTAATCAGCTGTTTTAGGGCAGTGCCCAAGTGAAAACATGGACACGTTTAGCTCTACATGTTAATGAGGGCACCTGAATGCATCATTAGCTTAATTCTCTGTGAAGCTGGACCATCTGGCTCAAGTCCTTCGGTGTGGCCTTCAGGCCCCGTGAAGGACCGACGTACTTGGACAGGATCCAGCACACCGGAACTGAGACGCAACCAAATACTCCAGACAGGTACACTTGACCCATAGTTCTGAATTCTGAATTCTATCTACACATACAACAAGAACACCTTTCCAACATACCCCACAAAAGCAGACAGTTGCTCTCTAAGAGCTCTTCTGTTGACATCCCGTCTCGTCCCTGCCGTGCTCCCTCTACTCGAGCCCTCGCTGCAGCAGCCACTGGCTTTTAATTGCACGGGGGCCTCGGCTTTGGTAATTATGGTGTCAAACGTAAAAAGAGAAGCGAGTGCAAATAATGTAAATGGTACAGCGGCTGACGGATTTGTCTTGATCGCGGGGAGACGAGATAAAAAAAAGCGACCCAGGAAGCAATTGAGCATACAAAGAACATTGTCACCTCATTTGTAATCAGGAGACGAAAAGAAACTGTATTTTTCTCCGTGCCTGAAATAGAGACACACAAAGGGAACGCGGCTCCTGTATTGTTTGGTTTTTTACAAAATAAAAGGTTTGTATCATGTTGTCAAGGAAAACCGATGAGTATGGGTCTTAATTATGGTGCGGCAACTTTGGAGTTTAATTATACAGAGTGTTGTGTTTATCTGAAGCTCTCCTCCAATCTTTGAGAAAGTTTCACAGAACTTTTAATACTAATTTTGTCCTCACAGGTAGAAGTGTTTTGAATAGGCAGCCGTGTTGGAGTTTCTGCCTATTTGTGCTCAACACAATTAAATATGTATGTGTTGGACAAAGTGTGATGTCTTCGGGGAGGAGTTTGTCTACTTGTTGGTGGGGGGGGGGGGCTTGAATCAATGCCTGGCAGTTTCTTGAACAATGGGCATGCGAGGTCATTCAAATAAAAGAAAAAAGACTCTCAGGCGTTCCCATGCAATCTCTGAGAATGAAATGGTTTTCATCACACCTGATGCAGGTGCAATGGATAAAAATCGTTCTCTTGAAATTGGCTTGAAATCCAGCCTTTAACCTCACCGGTTGTTGCAGAGCAGAACGCAAAGAGAACTCATAACTCCAGAAACATTATCTAATATTGTTAACTTCATCGGCCGAAAACTGATTTTAAAAAATATATATAAATAAATAAGATCTACTCTTCTTCTAACCCAATATCTTTTCTCACCTATTGCAACAACAATAAAAATGTATCTTGGGATTCCGAGGCCGTGTGTGCTCGGTGCTGATAAGGCCTCAGATTTAATAAATATTCTTTATGTGATTTATTTTATACATTGCATTAAAGTTTTATCAGTGCACAGCGGGCCCAGTGTTGCCCCTCTGTGCACTGGAGTCGTTGGGTCGGAAGACACTGCGAGCGATGATGGGGTGGATGGACTATTAACTGTGTGAGACGTAATCAATGGGGGGGCCCCCAGCTTGCCAGAAAGCTTGCCGGGTCAGTGTTCGCCTGTGAACGGGGATGTATCAGCAGAGAGAGGGGCGGGGGGGGGGGGGGAAATCTATACAATGACACTGGTGGCCTCATTCTCTCTATTCACAAACATACACGCTTGCATGGAAAATTCTATGCAGGCTGGCGAAACGTGTCTGTGGTGTGAGCACACACGCACGTAGATGAGGGACTGAGTATGCGCAGCTGTGGCGCGATGTCTTTGCCCGGTTTCCTGGGTCAGAACAGTCAGGGCCTGGAACGCAACCTCAGGGGTCAACCGGGGAGGGGGGACGTGACAAGTAGAGGACAAATGATGATACACAAACGCACAGCAAACAAAGACGGACGCAACACGGCCAAAGAGGCGTTAATGACCCTGCGTGACCTCGACGAAAGCGGAGGCAGAATCCTGACCAGCGTGTTGCATCTGCATGGTTTTTCCTGACGCCGCTGCGCTCAAGGCTGGGCCGCTGCCACATTTGTTAGCCTACATCTGTGAGTCGTTGATTAAAACAGAAAACTGACCTTGAGGCTTTGCGAGCGAGAAACCGCGCATCACACCAAGAAGGAGGATTAAAGAGGGAAATTGACAGAAAATGAAAGACGGAGAACGTGAAAAGGGGAAGGAGGAGGAGGCTCAGGGAGTTAGAGCGAGAAGGAATCAGAGAGACATAATTGAATAAGTTATGAGTCGGCAAGATGGACAGATAGAGAGCAAGGGGAGATAAATAACAGAAAGGACTGCTGGGGAGGAGGGACACATCTAGGGCAGTGCTTTTTCACGGCCTGGGTTAGTCACAAAGTTGGGGCACAGGAAGATTCAAATGAATCTAAAGATTATCCGGAAACAGAAATATGTGGCTTCAACAATTTGAGGATTTTGACTGAATAAATTCAATTTTCTTTTGTCTTAAGTCCCTTCATTTATTCTATTGCTGTGTCCTCCCCAAGCCCCCCGTGTTGTGAGGGAAGTTAAATGAGATGCTGAAGGCGAGTGTCAGAGGGAAGCTTATGCTTCTTAACAATTGCCCTTGAAATCATTTTGGATCATCAGAGGGGAGAAAACTCGAGGAGGCTGTTTTTAAAGAGGTGGGAAGAAGAGACGTGGCGGCATCCGACTGGCAGAGAGTGGACGTGAGGACAGCCTTTAATCCTTCCTTCCTACCACTTTGCTGATATGGCAGAGAAACCCAGAAAAAAAAGCCTCAATATTAACACCCAAAGCACAGACGTGGTAGACACATCAACACATGTATTGTCTGTTTACATCCTGTGCCAGTGGGGATGCACCAAGAACAAAGACTTGAAGTCGAGATGAAATTAAAAAGGCCATTTTAACCCTTTAGATCACGTCCCCGGTCATATTGTGCACTCATTTAACAATATATGCAAAAATATTTATGCAAAATCAATTTTTTTGTATTCTTTTATCAAAATCCAAAATCCAAATCCAAAATCCTTTTCTTCCTCTAAATTAAAATAAGATGTGTGCATAAGTAAGCTAGTACTAACCCATTTCAACCAATGATATCATAACATCCATCCATCAATCAATCTGCAACTGTCTGTAGCTCCATATCGCTCTACATTCTAAGCCCGCCCACTTTTTGGCGGTCCAATCAATTGTCCACTATTTGATTTAAATCCCTCGTGTGACTGTACATCGCTCACGTATTCTATTTCACTGGGACTTTAAGAATGAGATTGGGAATATTGTCTGTACATTAAATACAAAGCTACAGCCAGGAGACGGTTAGCTTAGCTTAGCATTAGGAATGTAAGTTTGGGGAAACCAGCTAGCGTGTTCCTGTCCTAACATCCGCACATCAATGTCTGGCAACCTCTCATTGTCAAGACTCCAGTCACTGTTCAGAAATAGTCCAACATATAACCCTCTGCAAAACCAGCTTTAGAGAGCTTTAGAAACAGAATAACTATTTCACAAAATGTCACTGTTCCTGTAAAGAGGTAACCATAACTGGACAAAAACTCAGCAGCAGAGGCACATTATTAGTATTAGCGGCCATTTAATAGGTTGTAAAGGAGCAAATATCTTCTAACAAGCTTCCAATCTAATCAGTTTGACACTTTTCCACAAGGCTAATCACTAAATCACGATATTTAAGGCGTCAATATACTTCAAACGTACATATGTAGCAGCCTGAAGACATTCGAAGGCCGACGAAGACTATTTAAAGCATTCTGACTCCTTTTAAACACAAAAAAACAAGCAGCGCTTCCCTTTTCCCAATGAAAATGTTCTTTTGTCCATACAAGCCAAGTCAATATTGTCTCAAAGTATATATTGTGCCCAGAACAGCCAGGGTGACTAAAGATGTATCTGTTAGTTCATGACATCTTGGACTTGTTACCGCTCTATTGGGTGGTCCCCGTTTCCCCCATAACAAGACGGCAGAAAGAAGAAATTGTTCACCGCAAAGGAAATCAAGACTCAACTTTTGGACATAACAACTGAGCTGTTGCTTTTCATGGCAGAGCTGTAGCTGAGCAGCGAGGCGGATCCCAGGCTATTTGCTGTCACCGACTGGTCCTGAAGGTGTGAGGGAACGAGCGAAGCAACCGGAGCGAGTCTGCGCCAGAGGAAAAGCCTTGATGGAGGAAGCTTTGAGAGCCGACTTTACAGCTAATGAGACGAATGAATGAGGCGGCAGAGGAGAGGATCAGTAAACAACATGAAAAGAGGAAAGAAACGCAAGAGACGAATCGCTTATGGACACACGACTGCGACAAACTAATTATCAGCTGTTTGCATCTCTGATTAGGACACATGTTTTGTGTAGGCGAACCTTAAGTCTCTCGGCACATTTCCATGAATCTGGGTGCATGTGTGTTTGTGCGTTGATGAGGGCTTGCTTTGAGATGCAAAGATGCAGAGTTTAATTGTATAATCCAGACTTTGTGAGATGGGGATATTGCAGGAGAACCGGCGACAGATCTGATCTAACGAGACACTTTTGCTTCACGGCAGAAGGCTTTGAGAGGATTGGGGGGGGGGGGGAAAGACGCGTGCGATTTTAACAAGGGAGAGATTTGGATTTGGTCGGCTTTGTGGCTGCTCGACAGTCACAAAGCTGTGCGCACAATGAAGAGAGGAAAGCAGGTTCAAGCTGAGCTCCCTCCCTCCAGATGTTGTTTTTGAAATCGGACACAGAAAGTCAAAGCGTGAACATTTTCAGCGGCTGTAAAGACGAAGCCCAAATCCAGTCACGAGCTGAGAGATGGAATGTTCCCGGCTGTTTACTGCATTGTGCATCCACACCTAGTCGTGTAGTTTAACATTGGTCCACCTTGTTTGATATGTTTTTAATGAAACATGCCTTTTATCAATAGAACTGGCCAGGTCACGTGGTGAAATTTGATTTTGAGTAATGGCATGTATGGTAGTTGTGGGTTTTATCATTCATTCTGCTCTGACAACACAAATAACCCTGAGACATGTTTTTTCCTACTTCCTCTCCTTAGTCATGCCTATTTTGTGTCTAGTCGGATGAAGCCGCACCTCCACCTGTTTCCACTGAAGTGCTGCATCATCTGCAGAAGGCTACAGTCTGATCCTGCTTATTACCCATCTGGGGGTCGGCGGCTGCAGAAAGCTTTGATGTGTTGCTCAGCTCTCCATTTCAGGGCCAAAAGCAAACACCTCAACCCTCCTCTCCAAACGTACCTCCCAGCCCAGTCTAAGACCTGACACACAAATAAAAACACACGCGCACGGGCCCCCAGACCTGCAGCTGACCTCATTCACTGGGTTCAGCGCGGGTCTTCCTGCGCTCCGTCTTTCATTCATCCACATAGCAGCGGCTTTGTTTGTTCTGTGAACCAGGTGCAGGGAAGGTTTTTTGCCCGCCGATGTTGAGGAAGGTGCCTGCAAGGGGGCACAGGTGTCAGATAGAGCGCAATGCAGAGTTTCAAGTCATGTGCTTTAAAGTTGACTGAAACTTTCAAACTGAGTCAAAAGGTATTTTTAGTCAGTCATATGTCATGAAACCAAATCAGGATAAAGGGATTGGTCTTGAATGATTGAAAGTTGTCCCCATGATTGAAAGTTACAGTACAATACACAGGTGATAAATGACAGATACTGCCAAAAAACAGCCACAATGACACACCCTTTTGTTTAAAAACAGGGAGAAAAGTCCGACCCATCCTTTTCTTCTTTGGCCAACTTCTTGGAATTTCCCGGAATAAAGTTACACTTCCTGGGGGAAAAGAAAAGGAAACATATTTCATACCACCAAAGCATTTTCATTACCTCGTTATGTGTGCACGAACCGCGGCCCAGTCTGATTCGCTGCCTCTGGCTCACGTCGTGACAACTCCCCCTCTTGGGTGTTTTTAATTCGGAGGCGCTGATGATCAAGCCCAGCAAACTCATCCTCATTACTTTTGACCAGCTGATGATGGCAACTGGAAATCGTGAGTCCTATTCATACACCGGTCATGATCATAATGACAGATGTTATCGCTCCGTCTGTGTGTTTGCCTCACGCCTTTCATTAACATGCAGAAGCCCGCCGACGCACACTCGAGCATGAGCGGTGCAGTGATTACACAGGAAATGAAGTATGCATATCCATCATTATTGTAGTTATTAGGCAGCAGTTGCCGGCAGCTGGGGGGGGGGGGGGGGGGGGACACAGGGAGTAGAGAGACTTCCTTTCACAATTAGACCAAGAAGTCAGTAGGTATATGACCTGCCGAATTGTCCCCGAGCAACTTAAGAGTACCTGAGAACTTTTTCAGTTTTGCTATCCGTTCACCAGACAATCCCACGAGTCGTCTTAAAATACCCGTAAGCTTCTTATATTTACATGAATTGGTGTTTAATAAGAACCTTTGAGAAGTAGAACGGTTAGTGTTCATTAGCGTTGCTTAGCTTTATCTTTTATTAACGATTTAAGAGTATATCTAACTACGCTGTTCCCTGGGGTTGCAATTAAATTTAAAGATAAACATGAGTTTATAGTTGTTTACATCGTTAATGGTTTGATTAAGGCACTTTTAGTTTAGGATGAACAATGTTTGGTGCTTTAAATGTGGCATTTTTCACTCACTGCTAACCTTAATTCTGCTTTAGCAGGTCTGCAAACATGCTTATTCACACTACAATGTAATATATCTACCCATGTTTGTAAGAAAGGTTGTTTTTTTTCATTTTAGAAGAGCTGTGAACCCCTATTTTGCAACAACCCCTTCTCTGTCCAGAGCCCCTCAAATTGCCACAAAGTAAATGCTGCATAGACAACCTTGTGGCCTGCGGGGGCTCAGAGAGCTCGCCAGCTTTGTCCAGTTGCGGATTGTTTTGCTAACTTCAGAGGTCACGAATGAACTGCCAAGCTCAGCCATAAAAAAAAAGCGCTCACAGAAATGAAAGGTTCCATGACGAATGAGCACACTGCATCTCCGGATGAAGACCATGTTCTAGGGTTGAAAGCACCAGAGGCAGGAAAGGGGAACATGAGGGGACATTTGTCAAGAGATGATAACTGGCACTGTAGAAACAATCTGCTCTTAAGGCACGATGAGTATGTTATAAATCCATCGTGCTGCACCTCTAACTGTGACATAATTGCTTTTTTTTTGTTTTTGCAGTTCACACTTGCTCATTGTCACAGCGGCTGCTGTCTGGACCGTGAATCGGGTCACTATGAATTAATTGGTTAAAAAATTACAAGCAGGAGAACAAAGGAGGACATTAGCGACGTGGTCTTCACCAAGATGTTTCATTTCACATCGCAACAGTGTTTTTAAAGCTTTATTTACTCTGATGACTAATTATGGTGCTGTGTATGGTAATACATGGAGGATGCCACAGTAATGAGACAGGTGGTCTATTTAGACTAGAATGCTGCTGTCTCCTCTCCGGTGCGTGGTGTACTTCAGGCAGACAGATAGTTACTTTTTTTTGGAGGTAAGGAGACGCCCGGCATTCCACCGGGGGGCCAACCATGATAATGCAAGCTGTCCGAGACGTGGCAGCTCCATTTAAAGACTCAACGCTGAGCTGCGACTCTGCTTCTATTCAGACGAGTCTTGATGAAATTGTTTTGCGGAGGTGTGATGGACAGTTGAGGTAATTATTCTGCTTGAGGTATGATGATTAGGCATTGTGGTTGAACACTCACACGCTCAGTATTTTTGTTGTTTTGATGCGTGACGTGCCTCCTGCCAGCGAGGTAGAGATGTGCCAGACGGCCTGTTCTCACGGCGGCCTCGCTGTTTTGCGAAGGCCACCATGCAGCCAGTATCAATAAGGTCTTGGTTTTAAACTTTCAGAGGGTTCACTTCCAACTGTTCTTAAACTTCCTCTCAGTTTTCGTTCTCTCTAGGTACAGCTTTCTGAAAGGCAAAAGGTCTTGTTTATCCTCATGGCACACCTTTCTCTTGTCCCCCTAGGCCTGCTTTTCCCCCACATTTTCGGCTCTAACTCATTTATGACAAATATAACCTTCCAAAGCAAAAACATTTATTTCACTTTACCTCTGTGTTTTTCTTTTAGTTTTACCTTTTCAACCTTTTGGATCAAGCAGAGAACAAAGTGTCATTGACAGTGAAAGCCAAAAGGTAAAAAGCTTCCCAGCAGAGCTGTGGTTGGGGATTAAAAAATAATTAAAAATTCTTACTCATAACCTCTTGAAGGCTTTGGCTTGGCTTCTGCACAGACTGTGAACACATCAGAAGTGAACTACAATATGGCAACAATGTACATACTCCGCAGTTAATAGCTGGAGGCTGTCCTCCAGGATGGTCGTGTGTTTTACATCCAGTACATGCCGTCTCCTGCTGGTGGCCTCCAGGCTTCAGTTCCTTGCAATCTTTCAGAAACAGTATTCGATGTATTAGAATACGGTCTTAACTTTGAGCCATTACTCAAAACATTGCCCACGAGTCACAGTCCCTGGGCTGGGAAAAAAGAAAAGGTACAACATCTTAGCACTGCAAATCTCAGCACCTTCTATATTTGCACAGGTCTAGGTTCTGCTGTTTACCTATTATTACCGTGACACACAATTTGACTACAGATCTACACTGACCTTGTATCAATTTGCATATTCAAGGCATTCCAGGAATTTATAGCACAGAAGCAATTAAACTAAAGGATGTCTCAAGGGTCCCCACCTGGTTTGAACCCAAAACAACCCTTTGATCTCTGTTAAGTGGCTGCATTCATATTGTCAGACCTTATCTGAATAGAATTCAATTATTTCTGAATTCATGCAGCATCACCAAAAGAGTTGGGGAGCAGCAAGCAAATCACTGCAGGATGCCGGACAAATGTGGGATCTCTCAGGATGTGTGTCATAACACTGCCCCCTCATGGTCGTAACCAAAGAAGGTTTCCACCGTGCGTTATTTGTGGAGTGTTTGTGTGTTTATGACCCCAAACACTCGAGGGTCAGACGCATTTTTCTTGTCACGCACCCGCAGGCAAACAGAAGACGTGAGCTGCAGCAGAGGCCATTTTTTTGGGCTTTTGTTTTTACCATCTGCCTTCGCCTTGTTTTGTTAGTCATGTGAATCACATGCGGAGTTACAGCTTGTGCTCTCAGGCGTTTCTTTCCAGCTTCCTCATCCATGTGAATGTGCACCCCTTGCCTTGGTTTCACATCTGCTGCGAGCAAATATTCAATCAAACATATGGCGGCACGAGAGCAAAATTGCATCACTTAAAGTCATCCAGCGCTGTCTGGATTAATCAAACCTTTGAATGCGACTAGATTAACAAACAAGACAGTGTTTTATGTCTCCTCGTCAAGCAGGCAAGGGACTTTGTGTTGCGTTGTGAAATTCCTCACTTTATTTACCACCATCATGGTTCATTTTGGAGCATTAAAATGGAGCATCCCGAACTGTTGACTTTTTTTCCACACAGAGACATCAAACCGCTTTAAAAGTATCCAGATAAACGAGGTTACGGCTCCCACATGTACACTCGGCATGTCTATCGCCACTGAAATGAAATGGTTTATGATTGCGTTTTGTGGCTTCAACCGCTGATTCTTTTCTCAACAAGGAATATTTAGCTGAAAACATGGTAGTGCCATAGGATTCAATTCACACAGATACAAAACAGCACAGCGTTGGTAAAGAATAGGGTGCTCTTATCTGCGTTACATTGTTAGAATAAATATTTAAGTTTTATATCTGCAGCCTCTATTTGAATAATTAATCGTTGGTCTCTGATCTACTGTTTGGGCATAAGTGCTTTTCTTTCACAGGAGGCCATTACTGACATAGTATTTTATATTAGCAGATGCAGCCTTAGAGGATGAGCCAACATTGCAAAACCATCTGAAATCCAGGGGAACCTACACAGTCTACTATGTGCTTTGGCACTAGAATAGGGACCGTATGTTCACTGCACATATTCTGTGACAACAAAGAGCAGAAGACTGTGGAGGAGAGAGCATGAATACAGGGAAAGAGTCTTGACAGTCTTGAATCAAGATGCTTTGAGTGGTCCTCGTGTCGTCGTTGATGACGACTTGTTGACACATTGTTTGTCTCCGTCTGCCTCGGTCTGGGTTTCATCGTCGTCTGGTCACTGCACGCTCTACTTACCATCAAAAGGGCCTTTTAAGTCAGGACTTTGTTCTTTTTCAGTGCAGAATTTCAGTCAATTAACCTTGAATTTGAACCGAAATACATGAAAAGAAATGTTTTTGTAACGGGGAGAAAGATGATTTCCATTTTCAACAGAATACATTAAAGTGGAAACAAAGAATATTACGCCTTGGACGGTAAATGGTAAATGGACTTTAACTCCACATGTAATCATTCACCCATTCACACCCATTCATACATTGATGGCATTGGCTACCATGCAAGGGGCCACCTGTCCATCAGGACTCTAACTAACATTCATACACCGCAGTGGGGTAAAGTGATTGAAGACCCTGCTCTACCACTGAGCCACAGTCGTAATATTTGCTAATTAGGACTAAACACAAAGTATAGCTGAGGCTGATGAACGTCAGGGTTTCAATACAATGAAAATAAGACCTATGCTGTCAGAAACAGAATGACCTACTAAGTAAGCTGTTTGGCATGCTTGATCAAGCTAGTCTCTTGTACTAGCTCTGGTTTGGTTCTGGCTCATGGGATGCCAATATGTTCAGTCAATCACTGGCAAGTCAGTCAGTCAGTCAGCCGCTCATCCAGTTAGTCAGTCCCCTCCTTATCCAGTCAATTGGAGAGTCACACAGTAACTGAACCGCGGTCAGCCAGCCAGTATAGCTGTGAGAAAAGTCCAGCCAAGAAATCCTGATGATTTCCAGATGAAAGCCCAGACAGCCAGGCCTGAGCGGAGAACACACACACACACACACACACCCAGAAAAAAAGAGGGAGAGAGGATGGGTGGAGGGAGGTGGCAACAACAACAAAAAAATGAAGGAATGATCTTTCATGTGAAACGGGTGCAAGTGAAATGCCTCAACTCAACAGTCGGAGCATTTTCATCCACCGCTGTGATGTTCATCCCCTGAGAGAGCAGAGCAAGACGGGTAGAAGTGTGTGTGAGGATCAACATGACGCAGTGGTGGGCTCTGCTCATCATTGCTTACCTGTCCATGTACCTGGCAGCCACTCAGCACCACAGGAAAGGTAGGTGGACCTTCCGACTCCGTGCATACGTTACATCTCTGTCTTCTTTCATAGTGCACAATGTCTACTCTACATCATGTGAAAAGCTGATTTGAATGATCTCTGAGACACAAATTGCAACCATTAGCCTCCTCATTTAAGATATTAGCCCTTTAGAAAATGGAAACAAAACATTCACGATGGTTAAATCCTGGTTCGCTTATGTATGTGTGTGTGCCTGTGAAGGAATGTGTTTATCTTCTGGTGATATTGGGAACATTGCGAAGTGCAGGACGTCAACGGATCTTTTTCCAAAGAAAAGAGAGACTGGCCTTTTACTGGATCCACTCGCTGAGGAAATTCCTTTCTCAACACTCACAGAGCTTGATGCTCGTCACGTGATGCTAAAACCAGGAGAGAGAACTGACTTGATTCAATTAATGCTTTAACTAATAATCAATTCTGTCTTGGAGTATTACTACAAAACAGTTTTTGGACAAACACTAAACACCTGTTGACCTGCAAAGAACACTTTTCTTAAATAGTCCATTTGTTTTATCAGTTGGGCAGATGAACCCCAAAAGGCGTGTTGGTGTTGAAGTGCTAAACTTGTATGATCCTCCCAGGGTCATTGTGAAGGACAGTATTTGGAGGGTCTTCCCTGGCGATACCAAGTGACTTTATTGCAGCTTAGTCAATGTTGAAGGGGAAGTCTTGTTTGCATTGTAAATGGTAGATGTTGCATTTGAGCTGCTCAAACAAATGCAGTTTGTTTGAATTTTAACATCATTTGGAGGTAAATTTAAATGCTAAGCAGCAGATTGGCCTTTGTGGCAAAGATTTTATTCCTCCTGTGTCCTTTTCACCCGCGTTTACCGAAAGCCGGAGGGACTCAGACATCCATTTTGTTTTCATTTTTGTTTATCCCCCCCTCCCCCCCCCCCCCTCTCTCTCTCTCATCAAGACATCCCTCCAGCTAGGAATACCATTTAGCCCCGCTAATTAATGGATCTTTGCTGTTCCCTCATCTCCTTGCAAGCAGTTAGCGGGAGATTACAAGTTCCCTGACTGTGCATAATGACATTGGGGGAAGCCTGCCCATCCAAACGTTGATTGTTTGAAGCGCTGGAGGAGGGAGGGGGAAGCATTAAGGAATGAACAGGCTCAGAACCAGCAGCAGGGAAAGCTGAGATGTTGTAAGCAAGGGACGTCTACATCAGAAATCCCCTCCCTATTCCAGCTCTACCCGGCAGTGGCCCTTAGCTTTTTTCCCGCTCCTTATCATTACCTGACCTCCACAGCCAGCTGTGCACCTGCTCCCGAATCCTCTCATCAGCGCCTCACTTCCCTGCCAGATTGTCTGCTGTGCAACCCGGCCTCAGTGTTTCAGCATTCTTCTGTCTGCCTGCCTTTCTTGTTATTATTCTTTGCCTGTATTTTTAGACTTCTAGCAACACTGCCTTTCCTTGTTTTGATCTTCTTCTCTGTCCTGTTTTTGTCCAGCTACACAGTGAACTTTTGCGTTTAGCTTACCTTTTAGTCACACATCAGAGTCCTTTACCTGTTTTTATTTCGCTGTTACAAACTCGCAGCATTAAATTGATTGTGTTTTCCTTGCAGGGAGGTTCCTAAATGTAATTAGACACGTGGCCTGTTTCTGTGTCTGCAGCAGCGCTGCTCCATCCATGTGAGCGGCAACCAGCAATAATGTTTTATTGCAAACTGCTGTTTCCCTCTCCTCGAAGCATAAAACACACTTTACTGCTTGCCAAAGTACTATCGCGTACAGCAAACAATGACAGAGAGTAGTAGAGAACTTTTATGTAAATTACATATTAATCATTCTAAATGTAAATCAGCATTGGGTTGGCCTCCAATGTGTCATTTCCCTGCAGCTCCTTGATCCTTCAGCAACATAACCCATGTTCTAATGAGCACACTGTCCTTTGGGTGTTGTTTTGTGTGCATCGACAATGTCCCACTGAAGCTGAAGTGTCTCTTCAGTATCTAATGCGACTGCAGAGGCATTTCTCCTCCGCTGCTGATCTTGCATTTGGGAGTCACTCAGACAATGAGGAGTTTAAATCTTCCCCCTGCAAGTTGTGATGCATTCACAGCTGCATGTCGGTGTGGGATCTAGGGACATGTTCTCAGGACTGGTATTTGGTGTCTGGGTGGGTTTGAAACGACTGAAGGACGGATTTTCATTCTATAATTACACTCAAATAAAAAGTCTTCATTGTGGCGAAGGCCTTGAAACCCTTCGCCTGATATCATTTACAGAAAGAGTCGTCGCAGAAAGACTGGAAGCACAAAAAGCATTGCTCTTGAGAGCGTCAATAAAAGCTCCTTGGTTCTATTTTTACAGGTTGAGTGTGTGGCCTCTATCACAAACACTTGGCGGTTTCATTTTCTCAGACCGCTCTTGTGTCTGTAGAGCAAATATTAAGCCACAGACGGTTCGCTTAGCTTAGCATAAAGACTGGAAAGAGGGATAGCAGCTAGCTTACCTGCCTTCAAATTATTTTGACTCATTCAGGGGATGTAGCCTATAATATGGCAACATGTCAGTTTTACACTTTGATTTTTGTACATAAGAAGAGACACGATACAATGTATTAAGTAGTGAGTTTTGGAGGTTACTGGTTGATGGACTGTGGCCTCGGGGCAGGTTTGAGAGGTGAACGGTTTGAGATAACATATTGCGGAGAACGCAAATGTGCCAAATTGGCAGGTGTTACTATACTAACACTGGAACATAGAGCTGCAGATTTTCTTTACCTCCTGAACGGTGGCTGGGTTGCGAAAGCAAAGCTGAAGCTGAGACTGGCAGTCACCCAAGCAGGAAGCAGGTACACGGGGAGATCAGCCAGCGCATGTGGCTTTGGCTCGCCTCGCAAATGCTATAAAGCCTTTTTAACGCGGCTCCGGGCAGCGGGGCCGATCATTACTGCAGAATTGGCGAAGCGGCACACTATAGATGCTGCTGTAGGAGGTGGATTGAATCCAAAATCAAGCCCAGTGTTCATATTGTATACCTCATTAAGATATATGTGCGTGTTGGCTTACACGCTGAGCCAAGTGGCAACGGCATATTCAATGCAAGGGGAGAAAGAGTCTGTTTGGAGAAGCTCAAAAGCAGGTTTGACTTACTTCATTTAGCTGTGAATCCCCTTTCAGCTTTAATCAACTTTTGCTTTTCACTTCCCCCTCCTGAAGCACTCTCGTCCAATTGGTCGTGGAGTCTCACACAATGGAGGGAGTCATAATATGGACATATTGTATCCATCTGGGCAGCAGTAGTAGTCGTATTGTTAACAGTAAGGAATGGGAAAATGTGTGCGGGGCTACTTTGCATCCTCGTGTGACCCCTCTGCTTTCTTAGCCGTGCCTTATTTCGGCTTGACCTCCAAAATACTTTCCCATTACCAGTGAGACTATCTGCTCAACATCACACAGGGCTGACATGGTGCTGTACGACCAGGCTAGTCCATAAATCATTCCTTGTAAACAGATACGCCCTCCTGCTTTCATTAAGAATTTAGAGAAAAGAAAATACTTTAGCTTGTTTTTTTACGGAGTTTAAAATAAGTCTTCATAAAAAGAACGTAGCAGATTTCTATTGTTTACAGAGACAATGCTACTAGAATAAAAGGTGAATGGTGTCGTTAAATCCTTTAAAGAGACGATCCACCTGCGTTCTTTTCTTGGGTTATTACATGAAAACGCCCACTTAGACGTTAGTGAAAAGCAGTGACATAGGTTACCAAAGTAAGCGAATCAATAAGGTTTTGAATAATGTGACTTTAATTGACTTTAGTCAACATATAACCGAAAGGGTTAGTAGACGTGGGGTTGTATGTACTCTCCTGTGTTCTGCACGGACAACTTGCTGTTTTTGTCAATGGAGTCCGGTGGCTTTGAACAAAGCTATAAAACAAGTTTATTTCCTCGCCAGAAAGGGCTGTCTGACTGGAGCATCAGAAGAACGTATTTCAGCCTTTAAATAATAGATATCAGGTTCAGTGTAAGCTATATTCCCCCCCGTCAGACTGCCCCTTTCAAGAGGGAAGCGAAGCCATTATCTGTGCTCTCTTCAAAGCCACCAGACCCCTTTTGAAAAAAAAAAACTGTCATTTTTCCTCGCAGAACATGGAAGTTGAACTTGAAGTACTTGAGTAAATGTAGGCTACTTAGTTACTGTACTTTCTGGATAAGAGGTGTGTGACCATGTGGAATTGCCTCTGGTTATCACCGTCAAATATGGATTTTATGGTATTTGATGATAGATAGAGAGATTTGGCCGCAGCAAGAGGTTTCATTCCAGCTCCGTCTGCACAGCTCAGATTATGAGGCCTCTGGTCTGCTTCACATACGGACGGACACTTTTTGAAATCTGACCAAATGAGGCTGGCAACACCTGAGCCGGGGGGATATCTCACCTCTGGATTGCAACTGCCACTTGTAAATGTAAAGCATCTACTGCTCGGGTTAAAGACCAATTACCCTCTGCCCAGCTGGGGCCAGATCTATCTCACTTGCATAATATTTGAGCAGTAATGTAGCTGTGTTTTCTCAACCTCTGGCCCACCCACATGCACGCCACGTTGGATAACGTGGTGCCTAATTTCTTTGAATGCGAGGGAGATCCTCTAATCCAATTTCCTGTACTTATGTGTTCTAGCTCTGTATCCGTCCGCGTATAGGATAAAGCGCGGGGCATACTCGCTGATCAACCCCACGTTCCAGCGCTCGAAGGAGGATGTCAACCTGCTTTTTGAGGTCAGTCTAGATCCTGTGGGTTTAGAGGTGCTGATATGGTTAATGGCTCAGGGCTTCGCCACTGGAAACCACTTTAAATATGTTGAGAATGTGCAAAAGATCTGTCCAAGTCCCATATTTATGGGCCATCTTCCTCTGCTAATCATGTGCAGAGCTGTGAAGTATGTGTTTAGTAGATAGTTCCTGAGCATTTTTCTCTGGATGGACTCTCCCAGATCCTGCTCGCTGGATTGCAAATCCAAGGAGAGGAGCACGACATGCTGATTGCAGATGAGGAGCTGGCCTCCATGAGGAGCGTGGACAAGCTGGAGGTCATCTGTGAGGACGTCCTGCCCAAGAGGCTCTCAGACATTCGCCGCCTGACAGCGGAGCTCGCCCGGCGCCGGCAACCTCTGAGCTGGCAGGACTTTGAGAGGACGGTGCTGACCCTGGTGTACGCCGCTCAGATGCTGCCTCGAGTCAGCAGCCAGCATCAGAGGGAGGCGTGGACGGACGGCGTGGTGCAGCTGTTCAGAGCCGTTCAGAAGGACCTCGGACCCTCTTGAGGAAGAAGATGTAGTTTAGTTTGTGGTGATGTCACTTGTTCAAAGTCACCGAAACACGATATACTGTGTTACACTGCAATTCTTGACTCAAACTACATAATAACTCTATACAGTATATACTAATTGTTATAGAAATTACTTTAATCAACTGCCTGTGTGGAAAAAGTTAGTGGAGTTTGTGCTTCTGCTAACAAAAATAATTCAAGAAGTAAATGCACGTTACTGTTTTGTACTGACAAATGATGCAACACATTAGCTGCAAGTCAAACTTTAACTTCCAAAAAATATAATTTCCCAGAGATTTCATCCTTTTTCTTTATTGTTTTGCAGCATCTCCTCCACTCCCTTAATGCAATGCTTTATGGGACAATAGCACCAGCAGCAGCAGCACACTCTAAATTCCAAGTGTATCCGTCCCAATACCCAAATGTGCAGTCCGAGCATTGAGGTGCAGGTTTACACCCCCTAAAATGCAAGTGTGCCCCATGTGTGAAGAATGACTACACACATTTAGTCGACACTTGACGCTCACAAATCTTATTCCACTTTGAAGCAGAGCCATCCTCTCAATATCTAGTGGGCCAAACCGTGCAGAGTTTAAAGTGTTTGCTTGATTCAGCAAACACTATAGAGTATATTGATACAATACAATACAGTATCTGACAGTTTAAAAGTAGAGATGAAGACAGGAAACAGTCGCAAAGTCCACTCGGAGACTCTGATTTAATTGCTCTGTCAATTGTATTCCTCCACCCTGCTCATTAATGTTCAGTTCTCTTCTGATTGGAACTGTAATGCATTCTGTTTAATCCTACGTTATCTGTTCATTATGTGGAAATGAAATAAAAGCAGCAAAGCATCTGTGCTCCTCGTCTTTGAGCAAGCCAGAGGATGGCCTCATTAATCAAGTGTGTCGCAGTCAGATCCAATAAACCTCCTCACCCTCGCCGTCCAAACAGCACTCGGGCCGGTTAGAAATACGTCACAAAAGTAGAACTATTTTTGCAAATGGTGCCATATTTGTAATGGACCCATAGTTTGCATCCTGACTTTCAGTTAGACAACTCCGTACCGACTGTGTGCATGTCTGACGTCAACAGATGACTTTAGACGGCATTAGATGCTTCGCCCCGTCTATAAAAGGTTGCTCAGCTCATTTGATTTGCCAGTAAAAGCCCTTTTTGAATGAAAAACCACAGATTTGTACTTCGGAGTCTGTGTACATCAATACCCCTGATTGCTCATTTGAGCAAACTGAAAAATGTTTGCCTCAAAGCTACTCATTTCCCTCAAATAGGTACTTTCCGTAAAAGGCTTTCGTGCAGTTCTCTCATCTTGGAGTGGAAAGTAAACACATATAAATATATATATATATATATATATGTTTTCCCTCCTTGAGTCGATTAGTTTTGCATTTGCTTACATTTTGTGTTTTGGTTCAATTCAAGCATTGGAAATGTTGGTCTCCCATTGTTTGTCATTTCCTGCCACCGGAGCAGAATGTCCTCCACAAGCATTTCATTTCTGACATTGTATATGATGATCACAGTCAGCATTCATTCAGGGCTGATTGATGAGGAGGTGAAGACTGTGGCGTGGAGTTTCAGGATCCGCCTTCCCTCCCTGCAGCGCTCTAATGATGATGATGATGATGAGTTTCGGGATGTTTTTTCCGGGCACTATACTTGACAGAGCGTAAAAAGAAGCCGTGATATTGAAGAAACCAGTTGAGCTCAGGATTTTGCTCCCAGTGTCGACCCTCACGGTTCCATTAAGGCATTCCCACACTTACAACCTCTGTGTTCCTCGTGACAATGCCCACATTGTAATGCAGCGTAGTTTTGGGTGGTATTGTTATTCGCTTCTGGCATAAAGTACACCTTAAAGTTTTAAAATGACTCCCTAACTGCATTGGTTCTCTTTATCACCATCTCCTCTTCTGTGATTGAGGCTTTTATCCGGGTTATTGACTTATCAGTATACATGAAATATGAGTGTGGACATTTTATCCATTTTGCGTATTATCCCCGAATGTCATGCATCACCCGCAGCGGCATAATGCATGTTGAGAGAGCAGCACCAAGTGGCTGCAAACAGAACTGCTTGTCTTGGAGTTCTTTCTCTGAAACTTGATGAGCTTAAAGTTTAAAGTCTACATGTTGCAGCTGGTAAAGGTGGGACTCATTGTACTAACTTTACATACTGCTGGGTAGCTTGTGCATCACTTTTTAGACATAACATTTTGATTTCAAATAAAGGACTTTGTCTCCTCTGCTAAGGTCTGCAAGTAAGATTACAAAAATCTCCCCCTCACACAACTATGTATTTTATAATAACCCAATCAACAGAAACCATTAGAGCTGAATGACAGTTACCTGAAAAGCATTATATGGATTTCATCTTCATTCTTACTTTAAAAACATAATTAACAGTCTTTTCTCTCCAGGGAGACCATTAAAACGGCCTGTTTCCATCAGTAATGTGCCAGCTGGACGTTATCTCTGTGTAAATATCCTTAATTATCACATAAACATGCCCACTAGGTGGAAGCATTTCCAAATGTTATTTCCTGTATGAGCCTCACGATTGTGTTATTTTCCATTGATTTGTGCAGATGTTGTCAGGATTAATGGAGCACACAATGTATGAGTGTGGTAATACTCTTACTCTCTGTCCTGAGTTCATGTTGTGTACACATGCATGTAAGAGCTCTTGAACTCATTGCAATATATATATATAAGACGTGAGCCGCTGCCAGACACAAACATAAACGAACGTTGCATTTATAATTTGATTTGTTGGTTTTTATTTGGGTGTATTTTGCGTTTGAGGCGGCTTAATTGGAGCGGAGTCTTGTCAAAAACTGGAATGTATCTTTCTTGGTAGAAATATTCTGTGATCACCTCCAGCTGAACACGCAGTTGTTTTAACTCAAGCTTATCAGCTGCATGTGTTTTTCCCCCGGCAGCTGTCAGACATATTTTCATGCTTCAGTCTGCTTGGCAGAGGAGGGACCGATGAGACTTCACAATGTGTCACATGCACACGCACTTTGCTTTTCTGCACCAAATTAAACAACTCAATACCTTTTATCCATTTATGAAATGATTTTTCCCCCCTGTCTGCCACTCGGATGACTTGCGGCATTAACTTGGCGACGTCTCCCCGGATATTATGAGAAAGTAATTTAAGATCTGGATCTCAGGCATCAAACGCTTCGGCAACACCATTAAAAACATTCCTCTGGCAAAAATCAGCAACAGCTCATACAGGGCACATTCTTCTCTTTGCAGATCCTTTGACACGATATGTTCATGTGGAAAATGTAGGTTCTCATTAGACAAATCCCTGTCATTCCAAGTAGGAATGAAACACAGACTGAAAGCTAAAAAAACCTCCAGATGTGAGACATGCATGCTGGGAGATGATTTATGAGGGGCAGCCACAAACAGGGTGAAGTCATGCACATGTGCCTGTCAGCTAGTGTCATGCGTGTCTGGAGTGAGGTGATTCTGCAGTTTTATTGCTCTGGTCATGACAGTTTAACTGACACCGCCCTGCACGGTCTGGATCTTACTGTTGATATGATAATACAACTTCTGAGGAATTAACAGTTCATTTGTCGAAAAACCCCAATGTCTACAAACAGGTCATGATCATTTCTGCAGCCCTTTTTATTCTAATGTGGCAAATGTGGTGTGTATAATAGTAGCTGAGCCAAGAAGAGAGATGGTGCCACAGCGAGGGAGAGTTTGACGGATTGATGGATAAATAGATGGATGGGTGGAGGGAGGGCTGCATTAGTCAGGGAGTGGGATACCTCGCTGTGTCGGAGAACTAATTAAACAGAGTGATCGGACAGCAGGGAGCCTCTCTCTCTCTCTCTCTCTCTCTCTCTCTGGCTTCCACGAAACAACACAGTATTTCACATAAACATCACAACAGCTGGGAGAGCACAAATAAAACAGAAGAAACAGCGTTGTTGTCGATTCTTATTGTACTAATGCAGGAGTCAAATAATCAAAAGTTTTTTGTCAATGTTGTTCATTTAAGTCGTTCAAATCGCTCAAGCATCCATCCCAGTTGCGGGATACTTTTCAGCTTTTCCCACCCATTGGATTTGTTGGGTATGCCTTTGATAAGGCGATGGGAGAAAGTTAGCAGGCCATGGGATTGAAGATAATGCTCTCTCCTCGAACTCTTATCGGACATTGTTATGAAGAGGTGCAGGACTTGTGGTATGTGTGTTTCCACACAGCTCCCCGGGTGCCTGATTGAATTTGGCTCGGTGCAGTCCAGCTACAGGTGGAGCGGCCTCAGACGGCCCACGAGTGATTCATAATGCAGCTGTGTGCAGATGTTATCACACAGCCTACAACGATGAGATCCAATCGATACTTTCTTTTATTAAGGAAATAGTTCAACATTTTGGGGAAATACACTTTTTTCATACTTTAGCTTAGCACAAAGACTGGAAACAAGGGGATGTCGCTAGCCTATCAGTACCTCAAAGGTCACAAATAAACACATTACATCTCATTTATTCAGTCAAGTTGTTGTTGTTGCTAATTTGTTCTTTTGGCACCTTTGACCTCATAAAACCTTCCAGCCTGCTGGCGAGTCAGAGGTCAGGCTTTAGGGGTGAGGGTTAAGTGAAGATCAACAATGTTTGGAATGATTATTAAAAGGTTTCATTGTCATCAAAATGCAGTCCGTGTCAATTGCTTTTACTCACTTCTGTGACACTGAAAAGAAAACATATTGAAGCATTGTGATGACTGTAGAACATTTTATCATTACTCAAAACATTGTTAATTATCATTTAACCCTAAACCCACCGACGGTCAGGTGGGTTTATGCTAAGCTAACCCTCTCCTGGCTTCAGCTGTGTATTAAACAGACAGATGTGAAAGTGGTGTCAATCGCGTCATCTAATTCTCTGCAAGAATGTGAATATGTATCTCTAAAAATGTGGAAATATTCTTTTAAAATAGGTCAAATTACTGCATGCAATGTACATGTGGACGCCTCAAAATAGGCTACAGCAGTATTCACTAGACTGCAGAACAAATGTGGAGAAGTCCTTTCTTCCCTTCTTGCAGTAAACAGCATTGTACTTGGAATGAAGCCATGACAGCAGAGTTCACGTTTGAACTCGTCACCGTTGCTGGAGATGGTAGCCGTGACAAATGTCATTTTCCATCTCATGTTCTTCACACAGCTCTTCGCCTCGTCATTTACTGAAGACATACGTATAGGATTAACCGAGGCAATTCAAAACGGAGAAGACCCCCAAAAGATTGTTTTTGATTTGCTTCAGATGCGTTACAAGTGTGCGTAGTCTTGAGCTGCCCTTATAATGAGGGTCTGCTGATTCAATCAAATGTCAGACATGCTGAAATCCATGACTTGCTGATGAAACGTTATGGCAGAAATCCATGCGCTTCAAAGCTTTTCTTGACCCCAACCACCCTGATCCTCACCTCTGCATCACGTAACCACTACGCCATTTTCTTTAATATTTCCTGGAATGAATCTTTGCATGTTGGCTTCGTTCTGGACGCATCAGCAGACATGCTTTTGATATAAAAGTCCATATAAAGTTTCATAGCACTCCTGATTTTGCAGGATTGTGGGTTTGCAAAAGTACCCTGGCAGAGATTTTCTAAAAAACTAACCATGGGCCAAAGATAGACCCTGGTGGGACTCTGGAGAACCAGATCCTGCCTGTATGAGTGACAGCCAAGGAAGGAGCGGTGGACTCGTGGGTAGTAATCCATCATGTAAACACAGTGAAACATTTGATTTCCCCTTTGGAAAGCGAATGTTTGTTGACACGCGGCCTCGCTTCCGTTGAAGCCTGTGATCAATGGAAAGTGATACAGCAGCAGCAGGTGGCCGTGGCTCCAACACTTGACTGTAAATTAATCTAAGTCAAAGCGGCTCCTCTCTCTGGCGCATTTCCCTGTTTACAGAAGAATTTATCATTAAGTGACTCTGAGGCTCAGCAGCGTGCCGGCTTTTGTTTTAACTGTGGCCATCTTAGTTTGGTTTTAATGGACGCTGTGTTCTTGCATAAACACGCTCAGGAAGCGATGCGTCAGAACGGGGAATGGCAGTGTGCTTCTCAAAGAGCCACCGTGACCACTGTGTTTGTCTGTGTGTGTGTGTGTGTGTGGGGGGGGGGGGTACTCCTGCCCTGGCCCACATCCCAAGAGGCTGCCTGCCTGCCTCATTATGTGTTTGGTGTCAAACTGAGTGTGAAGAAGTGTACAGGGCCCCTGGGAGCCATATACCGAGCGTTAACTCACACACTTTTGCTTGCGCTCCCATTTCTCCATCTGATTTGTATATCATCTGTATACACTCTTGAAGGTACAATGGTGGCAAATGTCCTTGTCCTCACACTGACCTTGCAGCGTTTGTATGACCGCTACCACTCCCGGCGTCGTCCCAATTCTTAGTCGGGGCTTTTTGTTTTCCTTCAACGAAAAACCGCCGTGCTGTTTACGAGGAACAAATGATACAAAACAAAGACAACAATGATTCATTGCCCTAGAGTTGCATTTTACAGCAGTCCAATTTGAGGAAACAGATGTGGACGTAGTCACAAAGTGGCTCTGCAGATGCTTTCAGTCTAGGAGTTGGACAGCAAAGCTCCACTCGCCACACAAGCAGACAGACACACTCCGACATGTGGGACTGAATGTTGATTTCCAAACTCAGATCTGAACTGTTCTACTGAACTTCACTGTCGCCGTGAGTAAACAGGTGGGGCGTTTTCATCCAGAAGAAGTTATAATTGATGCTTGATTAGCTGAGGAATGCGTAGCTTGTGGGCATTCCTTTCAAAATACCAGAGTATAAGATCGCATTCCTTTCAAATCCAGCCCACTTTACCCAGGAAATCCGTGTCTGGTTGCGGTTCCAGGGTTACCCAAAGTCAGAACTCATGAAATACAGCACATGCTTCTCCTCTGCGTTTCACCCGGCAATGAATACTTTGTATATAATCAAACAAAAACAGACCTGCTTATATTAGCCGACTGAATAATTAACATAACTTCGTATGGTTTGTTTTCAGCATTGACCTCATAAAGAACGTAGTTAATTTACATTATTTTTCAAAGAGCTCTAATACTGTGCATGGCTGGCTTATTAGTGTGCCAGAGCGATGTGGTGTATGTGATCAATACTGATCTGTCGATACAACTATGCGCATTGATTGTGCACTGAATAAGTGATCTCCATAAATAATATCACAATCGATGTAGTCTGTCTTTGTGCTACAGAATCGGATAATGTAACTTCATAAATAGCCAGATTTATATATGTCCTGATTCATCAATGCTGCTAGTGTAACGCTGGTTACTCCTACAGTTACTGAATTACTACTACGGTACTTTAAACTAAATTTAGCTTCAAGTCGGCTTCGTAGAAAAAACAAGACATTTTTCCCAGCTCTCCCTGCTGCTACTGGAGGCCTCGAACATACACTTCAAGCATATAGTAGTCCGTATCTTGACTCTATTCTGTTGGTATGTGTGCGCTTGGCAAATGTCAGTAAGCTCTGAGGCTGCTGTCGGTTTTATTGCTCTCCCACAGCTTGTGGGCAATTACGTAAGAGTAAATACAGTAAGAGTGAGATTACGGCGAGGTCCCTTTAAATAGAAACTGCTGGTACCTGCATTGATGTGATGATGCCTCGAAGGTTAAATGCGCTTTAAGGCCAGCGCAGTCCAGCAGCTTGTGCAGCAGCACAGCCACTTTGACATGCTCCCCAAACTTTGATCGTTTTTTGGGGGGCGGAGGGGGGGTTGTACTTCCTCTTTGTTTTTTCTTGTCTCCACTTCAAACCCACATAGTCAAAACACACCTCTGGCTCTCAGTGCAAAATGACAACGGCCACTACAAAGTGATTGACCCACTCGTGGCAGATGGACGTCCAACTCAATCCGGCACTGAGACAAAGACGTCCCCCCCCCCCACAGGAAAATGAGTCCACATGTTAATGCCGACCCAATCAATCAGAGACTTGAATGGAATTACCTGTGGGTATTCCTGATCGTCCACTCGGCTAATTAGCACTATTCATCCAGTTGGGTGGGGACAGTCCCATGGCACTCACAGGGTAACACTAATTAAACATCTTGGCTCTATATGGATCCTCGCTGCCGCCCTCCTCCTCATTTACTTAAAGTCTGAGCGACTCCGTGGGGGTTGGGGGGCGGGGCCTTTCTTTTGACCCGCAGACATGCACTGGGTTTGATTATTGATCCGGAACTAAAGTCATTCCGTTTCAATGTTGAGATGTCTGTCGGGGGTCACCCTGCAGACGTAATCAAGAAAATGGGGAGTGACAGGTTGCAGACCTCATTGTAATTGAATTGTTGTGTGGCAGATCGAACGACAAACGACTCAAAGGGATATGGAGAGGGGGAGGGGCGGGTCAGAATGAGGGCTCATGAGGGATTTCAATACTTGTCTTCCATTGGCAGGCAACGATTGGTGCTGGAATTAAAAACGATACCGTTGAAAGATGAGGTTTGAGTTTGTTTCTTCCAAATGTTTTGAATAGCCTCCAAGTTCCCTTTAAGATACCCTAAAGTTGCCTCTTCTTCACATATGTTTATGATGATTGTTTGCCGTAATGAGCCTCTTCTTTGTGACGGAGCAGGGCTGACCTTGGATACAGCAGCAGCCCCGCATTAGAGAATGAAGTCATTGCTGTAGCCTCCTTCAATAATGTAATCGTCTCTCTATGCGATTCCAGTTTCAAGCTTAGGAGGTATTACACTCAACAGCGTGAGTGATTCAAATCAGAAATAATAGGGAAAATGGAAAAATTTGATTTCCAACGGTTACACTCGGCTGCATAATGTGCTGCATTGCCGTCACGCTGCAGGACCACTCTGGAGGAGGAAACAAGTGGAACTCTGAATGATACTGCAGATCTTATTGTTGGATCTTAGAGGATTGTGTGTCGTTTCTTTAAGCACCGGAAAATACATTTAGGAAAACTGTGATTATCTAAACTGAGAGAAATTAGACGTGGCGAATCTTTCAGGTTTGTTTAAAAGCCACAGCAAGCAAAGCAGCAACGGTAATTAATGGTTGCCGTTAGTCAGATGACACAGTCTTAATACTAATCCAGGACGTATTGATTGAACTGTCTGAGCCTCAATCAGTGCGTCACTCAGGGTTTGAGTGGCTCGGTCTTTAGGGGCCCCAGACTGAAATGTGAGCTCCAATAAGTAATAGCTACTGAGGCATTGAGCCATGTTAATGAAGCATGAACAGAACCTGCACCGCTTTTGGTGAAAGAGCTTTTAAAGTTTTTGAACATGTGACATATTATTTACTTGAAAAAGTATTTATATACATTTGACTTTTTACACAATTTGCACACTTTGTTCCAATTTGTCAAGTGATTTATCACAGTCTGTCTCTCTGTTCCTCCCAGGCCCATCCACCAGATATCCTCGGACTTTCCCTCTTTTCTCCTTCACACCTGACTGCCCCACCCATCTCCACACCTGTTACCTGACTGTCCCCGCCCACCTGATCACCTGCATCTCATTCCCTCGTCAGCCTCTCAGTACATATACGGCCCAGTTCCTTTCATTCCCTGCCAGACCATCATAGCGGCCTCATACCACTTTGTATCGAGTATGCTCATTTTATTTGTGTCCCTGTTATCTGCTCTGGATTTAGACCTGCTTCCCCTCGTTGGATTTCTTTGCCGGAATGGACTGCCTTGTTGGTGTTGACCCTGGCCTCCCTCACAAATCTGCAAGCCTACTGTATATACGGTCTCCGCTGTAATAAAGCATCGTGCTCTACCAGCCTGCATGGTCTGCATTTGTGTCCTGTCCCTGTCACCCTGCACACAAACAAGTGCACACAAACAAGTGTCAAAATGTTTACCTCCAGATACGAACCCCCAAAAAATGAACCTGAATGCACGGGTATACTATTCTCAATGAATCTTTGATGTAACTCACGTGTTACATTTCAGCACTTTCAGCTAATGCAGCGTCTGCAGAGTGTATATGTAAGTTCGCTGTTAAAAACATCATCCATCAAAATGAGTAACGGGGCGAACCGAGGCTCTTTACAATAATTTAAAGCTAATCGAATTCTAGTATGCTGATGACAAAATGCTTTCAGACGTTGATTTATCTTGTGATTAGTCATGCTCGTCAGATGACCCCCTGACCTCCAGGAAGCATATAAAACAGCAGGAAGTTTACACAAGACCCAATTTATGAGTGACGGGTGACACCGAGCCAGTATACCCTCCCATGCTGCTGCCATCCGGGCACTTTAATCTGATAAATGGGCCTTTGTTTCACATGAATTCATACATTAAGTCTTCTGTTGAGTCTGTACATTTATTGAGAACAGTCGTAAAATAAAGTCATGCGCAAAAAAGATATTAATCATGTGAATCTATAAAAAGTGACGTTTTATATTTTCAATCTGGATACACATATATCAAAACTTTATAACGTTGGGATTCATGAATGGAGTTTGCTGGTGTACAGTTGAGATTAATGTGGAGGAAAAGCAAAACCATAATGTTATAATAAAGCGGTAAAATTGCCTCCATTCATCCTTCAAGCCGCAGCACAAAATATCGCTAGTTGCTGGATTATCTCTTCCATTTCACCGTGAACAGAAAGGCATATGTTGATATTCCTGGTGGAAGGACAAGAGTGCAGCAGCGCCTTTTTTTTTTTTAGGAGCATATTGGCTCAATGGAGAGTCTGTGTAGTGTTCAATGAATAATTAAAAAAAATCCTCTGTGCTCCAGAAGTTACAAGGCCAGGACATGCTGAAACCATGACCTACAAGCTGAGACATAACTTGAACCTGTGCTTCCTTCCACAGGTGAATGGCTTTGGTGGGTGTCTGGGGGCCGGTTGGTGGAGGGGAATGTTGGGTGAAGGTGAATGGAACAAAGCGTGCCGCTCCTCTGAGACCGGATAATTTGAGGTGGGTATCTGGGAAATGAGGGTTCATGGTGAGTGGCTGCCGGGATTGCGGCTCCGTGGGGAAGTCTTAGGCGTGTCAAAGGGCCTGCAGTCCCCTTCCAGTCCCACCACATGGGAACTGACATCATGCATCTGTGTCTAATGCCAGGGTCGGGTAAGGGATACGACTTGACCCTTGGCCTTTGGTGAATTTCAACCATTCGTCATGCGTCTCCGCATCAGGGACTGCAGCTCCTGGCACATCTGCTCATAATGCAGGTAGTGTGTTGGGGGGCCGCGGCTTCTGTGAATCCGAACAATCTGCTGATGTGTATAAATTGATGACAGTTGAGCCGTGTGCCTCCAGAGAGACCCTGGCTCTCAGCCGAATGAGGTTGTATATCCTTTTGAGTTTAGGCCACTCTTAGGCAGACGGCGCTCACCTTTGAACTTTGAAAAACCCAAAAGAATCTTGATGAGATGCATTTAGAGATAGTAGGAAAATGCCAATACATCAAGGGGTTTATTTTTGCCCGTTGCTTGCATGAAGAATCCATCCATCTTTGCAATTCAAACAATGCCACGATTGTTGCAAAGTGTCCCATTTAGCTGTCCGCTGGTGTTTGAAACGATTGTGGAAAAGGAGCCTTTAGGGAACTTCAGGTGTTTACGTTGTCTAAGACGGATGACGCTAGCTCCCTTTAGGTTGAACACTCTGTGTGCACATCGTGCTCTCGTAGAGCTGGCCACAGAACAGAAAACAGTTCAAGTAGAGAGGCTATAGTTAGTTGGACATATTGATTGAAATAATAGATAACAAAACAAAGACTGAGGGTGTAACCAGGTGGCGTTTTAACCAATGTGCCCCGTCAACATAAAAGCTTTTAATTTTCTAATGGACTGGGTGTCATGTGTTGACATATTCGTCAGCTAAAGATACGAAGCACTGGTTCATTGGCAAGAGGGTTAGAGGGAATTTCTGTTTGGTCTTCCTGTTAATGCTGGAAGCGGTGGTTAGTCTATACGTGAGAGTCTAGTCGGCCCTTTTCATGTCAAAGCAGGGTACACACACAGGTGTAATGGATGAAATGAATAATGGTCCTGTTCTATTTAGTGTGTCACAGTCATTCCAGTGAGCACAGCATGCGCACTCACCTAAATGGAACAGAGCCGTAATTAATGTTAGTAATTACACTTGCGTTTTCCTCACAATGACACGTCAACGTGGCTGCTGTGAAAAGAGCCTTTTGTGAAGCTGGTTCCTGAGAGCTGACAGCGCAGTGACAGGCTTTGTTGTCCATCGCGGGTCAATGTCGTTGGAGTGCAATGGTGGAGCCGAGGGCGTAGGTTTCCTTTCAACAATTTTGGGGGACACATGTTAAGTGGGGGGGGTTCTGGGGGTTCTCTCTCAGGAAATGTTGAGAATCAAACTTCATTTTTCTTTATTCTGGGGAATTTGTATGAACTATACAATCTATGGTGGAAATTTATCTAAAGAAAAAGATGGCAGGTGACTATTCAAAATAAAATATAATGAAATATAATGCAGCCCTTCATTCAGTCGCTGTGTTTTGACCTGTGGAAGGAGTTACAGCGACAGCAGAAAATCTGCATCTTCCCCATTTGCCGACTCGGTCAGAGAGGTCATCGTGTGATTGACACCTGGACCGTTATAGACAAGTGACCCCGTGACCTTCGATGAAGGCTCAATCGGACAATCATGACCCTCCGGAATTGACGCTGACATGACCTCCTTTAAAGCCAAGAACGCCCACAGAATATATATTGCCATCAACCCCATTGAACACAAAGGCAACTGTTAAGTGACCTTGTAGCTCTGAGGCGATTGAGAAGAGGAGGGTCTCCTCTCCGCCTGATTGAAATTCCTGAAGAGGGGCGGCGTGTAGATCTGACGTTGCAGCGATGATCCACAGTGACAGTAAAATTGTAGGAATTCAGATGAAGAAGATAAAAACAAGCAGACTTTTATCTCTGTCGCCATCCTAAGCTATTGGCTTGAGTCATGTAAATTATGATAAATGGCGGTGGGGTGGAATGTGCTTGCTGCGACGGGCTTTTTCTTTTCCTTTTGACGATTGTCTCCGATTGATATGCATTATCTATCTATCTATCGGTATCAATCACTGAGGGTGTTTACTGTCAAAGTACTAACAGTCGATCTTATCAAAGTTCGGGTAAATGAGCTGCACCGCCGATCTGAGAGTTCAACTGGAGGTTAAACCAACATGCTCCTGACACCAGAGGAAGGAAAATCAACTGATAAGAAAAACAACTTTTCCTATCAGTCGATTTGGCTCAAAGCTATTTTTGGAGGGTCAAACAGTCAGGTACATATTAGATTTACCTATTATGAGCTTTTCCGAGCATCTGTTACTCGTTTTTTTTGTTGTGACTTGTTCTTGAGTACGAGAATAGAATACATGCATGTTTTGCAACCCCAAACTATTTGCAGTTGTAGGATGCATGTCTGATGGTATTTTCATTGTAATACACAAAACAAAAAGATGGACGCAGTGACAATTCAATGAAATGAGGGGTGAAATTCAATAAAAATGCAGCAGAAGGCACGGTAACAAGATGGGAACTGGCATGGCAAGTTAATGAGCTGTAGCTGACAGGCCAAAATGGATTTGCCTCTGCGATGATGATGATGTTGAATGAGAATGTAGCGCGACGGGTGGAGGCATTTGATGTGCAGCATGATGTACGATCTTATGCTGCTCAGTCCTCAAGTCCATCTTTGTCTCTCCGGCATGCTCGTCATTAAAATAACTTATTTAGCTGATAGCATCTGCTGAGTGGCTGTGTGTTCGCACTGTGAATGGCAGTCTTTCATTATGAGGCGCATGGAAGGATAGAGTGATTTCAAATGAGTTCATAGATTTGGAGATAACCCCGCACACAAAACAAAATGTGCCAGAAACACTCGTGTAATCAGTCTTTTTTTTTAATGCAGTCTGTCAACTAAACTGATCACAGACCTGCTGGACCTCGTTTCACTGATTCCAAAGCTGTTCTCTGATTTCAACTCCTTGCCGGCTGCTCAAGAAATCCTAAAAGGCCTCACTATCTATCATAACAACATGGAGAAGAAAGTGCTCCTGTCTTCTCCTTCATCCTGTCTTCAAATCTTGGATGAACACATCAACTGGATGGACCAGGTGTTTAAAATTGGGGTGAGCGACCTTAAGACCTACAGTATACCTGCCTCCTTTCTGCAAAGACGCTTCACTTCAAAGCTGACTTTTTGGGGCGCCCCAAATACAGAGTTACTGCTTCCTCTTTTCCATCTACGACATTATCCTTTGGTGTGGTAGCTTCGATTCTACGAGAGCCTCCCATAATCCATGTTGACCTAAATTGGATTCCACCCACCCGCTTTGTTATCAGTCGATTTGAATGGCCATTATCAGTTGTTATCTGCCTCATAGGTATGGGTTAGAATAGGCCTGTTACACCTACTACTAGGTTCAGAAGGCCGTCATTGACTCCAAGAATACGTCTGTCTTCTTCCATGATTACCTGGCAGGAACAAGCTTCCTCGAGTGACAATCTGGACCTCATTGTCATTGTCTCAGTTTGCCTACTTCTCCTGGATTTCATACTCCCACATTTTCATTACACTCTGCAGCATTTCTTTTATTCCCAGCTTTCATTGGGGCAACAAGCGCTGCCCACTTCTTCAAACCCCTCTCTGCACTCAGTCCTTTCCAAGCTCTTGTCTCAGCTCTCCTCCTCAGACCCGCTCTCTGGCTCAGTAGCTACCAAACATCAGATATTCAACCACCTGAATGGTATCCAACACTGTCAGCCTTCCAAGCATCCAATTCCTCTGGCGTGAAATCCCCCCAACACTACAGTCCAGCTCAGTGGCCAACAGCACTCCCAAACCTATCATCCTTACAACCTCACCTCCCTCCAGCGAGCCCATTATTCCAGGATTCTGCTTCCAGGACTCTCCTCCCAGCAGCTGTCACTCGCCCGAATGCAACCGCTTCATCCAAAAAGAGTCTCCAGAGCCGGTTGTCTCATTCTAATCCCAAAATGATCATCCAAGAGCCAAATATCCACATACTCGACAGTCTCCTCAATATGTTGTTTCTAAAAAAAAAATCCACTGCCAACCAGGCCTGTGATTGTGTTACACATTTGAAACAAACACGTGTACAAGACACCAAGGTATAGTCTTCATGTGAAAAACAGGACGCTCCTTTAAGGGAAACTAAATTCATGTGGTTGGATGTAATCTTGTTGATCCCTAAAGACAAATGCGTATGACTTAAAGTATTACAATGTCTGTGTCAGGAAACCAGAAGCATGCATCAAGAAACAATCAACACAGAACACTGCTCTCTCCCAAAACAGAGATTTTGATATCTGGAAATTTGCTTAGAAACCAGTGAACATATAAATCCAACAGGCTCGTAAAGCTGCCTCTGAAAACCCCAGCTACTGTAACAGTGGCTGTTTTACGTGTAAGTTCATTAAGTTTATTAGACAGACTAGTAAACTTGCGGATTGCGTTCTCTATTAAATCTATCAAGCTGTAAGTGTGGAGCCCTGCACCGTATCACATGCAGCACAGCAGCTACACAAGAAGCAGAAAGTGGGATAAATCATAACCAGATTCCATTAGTTCCCCTGTGGAAGTTAATGCCTCCGGTGGAGAACTTTTCTTTGATTTATTACGTCGCTCACCAACTGAGATGGAAGTGAGGACAGGAAACGATGTGCAGCGATGGTAGAGGAGACACACGCACGAGAGCTCACCGGTATAGTGTGTCAGGTAAAACAGGGACAGATGGGCTCCTCACCGGACATTTTCTAACCACGGCATTTGATTATCTTGTCAACAATGCTCTTCCGCTCTGCTAAAGACGGTGGCACAGTGCTGCATGTTTAGGGGTGTAACATCAGAACATATTGGTTGGTTTCAAAGAATTCTGAATCCCTTTTGTTGATTCTCGCTAGCTGCTATTTAATTATACACCCTTATCCCCTCACCCAGTCTACAAAAACAGCCATTTAAAGACGGAGGTATGAGAAGGTTAACGTCAGGAATGCGGATCAATATGCAACCTGTGTGTACATGCTGCCTGGAAATTAGATCAGAAAATTAAAATAAATGTTTTTTTTTACCTTTTACCTATTCCCCCCCCCCCTCTTTGGCCCTCTTTGTTCCAATCTGTGCTGAAGCTTTTATGTTGCATCTGCAGCGTGTGAGATCGTGCATCGCCGATGTCCTCCCATTATGGAAATAAGCCTCTCACAGAGAGTCACACTCCATCTCGTTTTTCAGCCCCAGTCGCTCCGCATTACAGAGCAGAGAGCGACGCAGACCCCATCGGCGCGCAGCACTGTTCTTGTACAGTAATGCATGGATTACAGCTGATGGCTTCAGACGCGGAGAAAGAGGTGGAAGGAGATTTCTCTCAAGCTGTTTTGACACGGAGCGTGACTCTGGCAGAATTCCTCACCTTTTGTTTTTTTTGCAGTGGTGGCTAAACCACTCCATTAATCTCCCAGAGTGAGCTGTTGAAAGTGAAGGCCGCTGCCTATTCCTGTTTAGCATTAATCAGATCTGCCCTTTGTAGCCCAGCAGCTAATAAGCAATCCCATTATTCACATCTCTGCCATTTTTTGTTTTTCTACACTTTCATGGGCTTACGGAAGTGTCAGCCACAAGCATACACTGGCTGCACAGATGGAATGCACATAATGTAAAATCAGATCAGCTGCCCTGATGGGAATAGTCTGGATTTATATCTAGAAACAATATGTGCAGCACAGCAAACAGTTGGAGGTTGTAAAATGACAAGCTCCTTGTCTCCTTGATATCTCAAGAATCATTGTCAAGCAATCGTCAAACGTCTTTTTTTGCTTTATTAAATTGACTGGAAATGTTTATGACTGCTTGCTTTGGAAATTTAAAGAGGACTTTGTTTTGTGCTCTGGGAAATTGGGATTTTATGCTATTTTCTGACATTTTGTAGTTAAAATAATATCATTGGTTTCAACCCCACCAAATCGTTAAATCCCAATTTTCAGCAAATATTTAGAAGGAAGAAAAGAAGTCATTGGAAAGCTAAGAAACATGCAAAACCACAGAAGGACACTTTTCTTGGCCAAAAAATTTGCGAGCTTTCTTGGTTTTTCAGCTTTATAGGAAATGGATAGATTTCCTTGTTCAGCTCATCGCGTTTCTCACAGTCTTAGCTGCACAGGAAAGAGCAAACCCCTAAAAGAAGCAGTGACCTATAAGGACCTCTTACAGCAGTGGTGATGGTATATTAGCATGCTACAGTTAAGCCTGTGATCTTACCAAGTGCATACATGTGCTGGTGACACGGCGAGCATCACGGGAGGGCCCGCCCTGACCTTGGCCTGCGCATTTAACGTCAGCGTGACAAATGCGTAACATGTGCAGTGCTAACAAGGGGCATGTTGTGTGTGCGTGTGTTTGCATGTGTGCCAAGAGATCAAGCAAGAGAGGAGCATTGCATGCGCAGCACCCGCCAACGCCATAAGCCTTGCCACCTGCAAATTGTGTAACAGAGATGTTGCGTGACCAGACTGTGTTTCTGAGCTGCGATGTCTCATCATTTTTGGAACAAACAGTTTCACTTACTGTAAGACAGTTCCCTGTAATCAAGTCTCATGTCAGACGTTACACCTACGCGTTTGGCTCTTCACGCTCATTAAGTTAATTTACAGCTGAAGCTCTGTCGTGGGGATAGTAAAGGATACGCCTCATCTCTATTTTGCTCTCACCCACCTCTTTCCATTCTTCTTCTTCTTCTCCACCAATGACGAGCGTGCGGTCGGGGCCCAATGAAAAACCTGCGTGGCTCTAGTGGGCTATCCTGACATTTTAATTTGAGAGGTGTAAATCAGGCTCCATTGTCAGGGAGAAGGGTAATTATTTCCTCCTGTCTCAGCCACCAGCGACCCCCCCCCTCTTTCCTCCCCCATCTCACTTTCTCTGTCTGTCAGACGCTTTCATCAGAGACCATTCACACACACACACACACACACACACACACACACACACACACACACACACACACACACACACACACACACACACACACACACACTCCCTTTCATTTCTTTCCTGAGCTGTGATTTTAGCAATGAGCTCTAATTCTACCTAAAGAGCTAAATTGTGAAATCCTTCACATCCTGGCTCATACCTGCAGTGAAGTGACACTCAGGAGCAACACAATTGGATCCATTCATGAAAATGCAAACCTTGCATAGTTTCCCTCAGTGTGGATATAGTTAAATCAAATGCATGCTGCTTGTGGCTAACCTATCCAAGTCTTTCTAGACTCCTGACTCCTCTGGTTTGGACTTGTGTCGAAGCTACCAATCTATCCTAGGATAAGCGTTTGTGTTGATGGAGTGCTTGGCATGGTTTTAGACTCTCTACATAGCATTTTTTAAGTCCCTGTGCAGGGCAAGATTCCCCCAATGAGCCCATTAAAAGTGATGTGTGAAGTGTGTGTTGACTGCAAGTTTTTCCTTCTCTACAAGTTGGATGTTCGCGTGCTGTTTAGAAACGGAGTGTGCTTCTCTCACCAAACGTATATCCTCATTTCTTTATTTATTTATTTCATGACTGACCACATCGGATGACGAATGTCCTACGTTATTACTTTACTTCACTACTTATTATGATGATGCAATCCATCACTTCTGTGGCAACATTACTCAAAAGAGAGTATTTTAATACACGGAATGGTAAGGTCAGTTTGAGAAATAATGCATCGGCAAAGGAAAAAGGAAAAACTCAGCTGTTTTTAGCCGCGCTAGACGTGAATACAACTTTTATTCCCATCGATCGCAGCTGTTTAGTGCACTTTTAGCAAATGTTTGCATGCAAACACACTTCACTAAAAGAGTACTCCACCAATTGCCATATTCATGATTGACCGTTTGAAAAAAGAACGTATGTGAGTTGTTGTTTTTTTCTCCCTTGTCAAGTCCTGGCGCCTACATTAAATGTGCAACTCGACCGTGTGTTAAGCTAGAAGTGGCTAATGCAGCCTTGAGCCGCTAGCCTGAAGCAGAGATAATGAGCGGGTTACAGAGGTCTGGTGAAGCTTACGTCTTTCTGACTCCACACCTCCAGATTTTGTTTTAATTTTTTTGGACTTTTGGTCTTTAGCCCCAACCGATGCTGACTCAAGTGACATAACTGGAGGCAATTCATCAGATTTCCAGCAGCTCCCTCTTGAGTCACAAAAAGCTGTCTCCTATACAACTTTCTCACAAATGCAGTTGTGCTCCCGAAGACCTGTAAAAGAGTATGGTGTTCCCCCAAGATGCTGAACATGGTACACGTACCTGCTAAACATCGTCATTGTGAGCATGTTAGCATTCTGATGTTAGCATTTAGCTCAAAGCACCACTGAGTCTCTGCACAGCATTACAGAGTGGCTACCATGGGTGTAGACCTTTTTTAGAGCTGGATTCACCAAGTAAGGCAAAAACAACAGTCCTGCCATTCATTTGGATGTGGGTAGTGCGTTTAGGCTGTGGTGATCACCACAGCGGATGCCAAAAGAAAAAAAAATGCAGCGGCTCTTCCACGGCAAAAATTTGAAACATAATCAACTTTTGGAGAAACGTAACCAGCGATCAGAGCGAAAGACAACCACAGGAAGAAGGACACTGGCGTTGTACCGCGTTAAAGGGTTATTCTTCTTGCGGGGTCAAAGATCACACAACATCACGCCACACTAAAGGGTCATTTAAATGACACTCTCTCACCGCCGCAACGCCTGATTTGGTACGAATGAAGCCAAACTATTTTCAGTACGACACTCCGTGTCTGAGTTATAATTTCTTCTCAAAGTGTGACGTGTCCTGGTGTCATCAAATACCTATGAACCGATTCATAATCGTGGAAACACTGATATTTAATATGCAGATGGAAGAAGAAAAAAAGGAAAATGTCTGTTTTAATTCATATCATGGAGGGAAAATGTGATACTTGTTCTCACGGCTAAATTGAAAGCAGCTTCAGTTGCGAATGTGTCTGACCTTTTCCGGCTTCGCCCTCTCTCTCTGTGTGTGAGGTACGAGTCCTCCACTTCTCTGATGTGTTGAACTGTACAGGTTAAAGTTTGCTGTCTGGTTAATACAGGGAGGAGAGGGGGAAGATCGTGGAAGGGAGGGGTGAGGAGGAGGAGGAGGAGGAGGAGGAGGAGGAGGAGGACGGGGTAAGGGGGAGGGGGACTTCAGTGGAGAGTGTGTAATAGGACACCAGCCCTCTCTGTCTTTTCGCTCTCCTCCCTCTCTCCTCTCCTCTCTCCTGTGCTCTCTCAGTCAAGCCTGCTCTGTGAGCTCTTAGATGGAATAGCAGCATTTTCCCTCTTTGGTGTCACTGGTGGAAACTGGAAACGAGGTGTTTTTAAAGGGGGATAACTAAGATCTGGTTTGATACCCGGCTTGTTCAAGTGGGACCAGCACTTGGAGGAAGCTCCTGAAAGGTGAGTTCCTGGAGCAGGGACTGATCCGGGTCCCGTCTCTGTAGGTAGAGGGTCTACCTGCTGTTCTGCACCGGACTGTAGTGGAGCAGATCACACAACGGATGCAGAGAGGAGGCGGTGGGCAGGAGGCTAACAGGTGCAGAGTCCCACCAGGGACAAAAGCTGGAAGTAAACTCAAGCTGACTGTTTCGAGTCAACTTGCGGCTCCTTCTAAATCTTGCGTAGTATTACATCAGACTACTGTGGCATGCTTTATTTCATTCACACGCTTTAGGTGTGCGGTCTATTTTAGATACAGTATACATTTCCAAGATATGAGTCACGACTTTGTTGCCGTATTACCCTGAAGCTGATCGAATTGAGTGTTTGTAAATGGTTATTTGGTTCGGTTAGTATTTCTGTATAACTTTATTAAACCAGAAAAGGTTTCTGGTCTTCTTTAACAACCCTTTCTTTATTATTTCAAGAAATAATCTCTTATATGACACTGTCCAGAATCACAGGGTCTGAATGCTGCCGTTTACACGATTCATGTGTTATTTAATCAGCACGTCCAAAGTTGTTTTAATTACTTGAAATAAACACATTTTGCTGTTCATAGCTGTGCCTGCGAGTCATGTGCGTGAAGGAACGCGTGGTTGTAACCGAGCCGCTGACAACTGAATGACAGGGTGTGGTATGAACACACACCGTCCTGTTAGAGCCGGGACACACGGAGCAACTTGCAAGCTGTTTACCATTTCAATTTTAATCCTTGTTCTCCAGTCAGGGGAAAAAGAAAAATAGAGCTAAATACTCAATAATTAAATCTATCAAACGTAAACCCAGATTGGGAGGACTTTCTCCCTCAATTCCTCGTAGTTAAATAGCATGTGTGTAAAGCATTAACAGGACCAGATGGGAGCCAAACAATCACAGACCCGGTTTGGAAAAATGTTCTTGTACAGCTATGTATTTTTCAGCTTTTAACCAATATTAGTTTTTGAGCAGTGCCTCTGAAATAGTGAGATGGAAAATTCATTAGGCCGTCAGCCAAGGGAACGCACAATAAACACAATTATCATTACACCCCACTGGAAATATAACTGTGCGCTCACTCGGCCTGACCTCCTTTTGTGGAGACGTCTAATTGCCGTCGCAGAGATTCCTGGCAGACTCGGCACTGGAATCTCTGGACGTTGAAGAGCTCAACATAATTAATTGAAGTATTTATTACATTTTTCTTCATGGCAACAAACACTACTCTTTTTATTGGGAGGCCCATTAATCCAGGCGAGCGTTTTTTACGGTGCTCCACAAGTGCGAGCGAGGCTGTTGTGGTGAGCCCATTCATGCCTCAAGAGCGGTGATGATGATCAAAGGAGGAAGGGAAGGAAGTGTCTTAACCTGACCTGCTGGGATGTCATAAGACGATCAAGAAGGAGACCAACTCCCCCGACGATGAGTTTAGCAGCTGTGAGACCCACATTTCCAAACCAGAGCCTCTCGCCGGGAGATCACCCATCTCTCTGAGACACGCGGGGAGGGGAAGGTGTGGACGAGCGTCGATTCGCTTAAACTATTATTCTCACTTAGTGGTAACTCAACCCTAACGCCGGACAAGAATGCCAGTGCCGGACGATTCTGTCAAACCACAGATTCCATTCAGTGGCAGGATTTTTATGTCTCTCAACAATTCCTGCATATGGGAACTACGGTATTGTTTAGGTTAGGGAAAGATAATAGTTGTGGCAGGAAGTTCAAGTTTAGACAAAAGAAACATTTGGTTAACGTTGGGGAGACATTGTGGTTAAAGCTAATACAAAGGCATTTGTTAATTGGTCTGTGACGGGGTCTCCTGCATAAGATTTTCTTCCTCCCCTAGCTTCACACCCTTACTCTCTGCCTCGCGACAGAAAAGACTTAATACTTCCTGCGTTGGCACTGAACAATGTCAGGATGTGGAATTACACAATATCAGATACTGGGGCTGGGTATCTTCTTATTCTCTTACCTCGCCCAAATACAAATTGAATTTTGTTTGGTTTTCACACTTACAAAATGTCCCCATTACTGTGGATAATCCACAGACATCCGCAGTATGCATTGGAACTATGTTGAGAACTTTGACTTAAATCACAAAAAGGAGGAAATCAAAAACATCGGTCTCACGTTTGGAGCCGGTTTAGTCCCGAGGATCGTGCAAAGGCACTTGGCTTGAAAATTGCCTCAGTTATTTACACCGATTCGAAAGGAAAATGTAGTTTTTATAGTCAACATTCAGAGACTTGAAAGTCTTGCAGTTGACTTGTTGTTTTCTTAATGAGACTTTTACTCAGACACTGCCAATTCCATTCCCCTACATTGTATTGTGATTGAGGCAGACATTTCAGACTGTACCTCTGCAGGTAAGAGAAACACTGTATATGTTTTTTTTTATAATTTGGGTGAACCAAGCTTTGTAAGATTGACAGAAGGACAAGGGTCAGAGCCGTCCGCCTGCAGGCTGAAGTTGTGGGAGACGCCCGAGCTCTGGGGGAGGGAGGGAGTGGGTGATGCAGCAGGAGAGGGGCTGCAGCACAGCGACCGGGGCTGACTGTGAGCCCCCACGCTGTTTTATTTCTCTCCAGTGCAGCCAAAGAGATCTCATTCCTCTGCAGCCTTCCATCTGTTATGCACCTGAGCGGTGGAACTCCACCTCTGCTTCATATCAGTCACGCTTCATTCCACCGCACATATTCCAACCTATTTGTACACTACACCCCAAACTAAAAATTTCATAGCGATCACGCAGCTATCAATTTTTCATTGCACATCTATAAGCCATGAGAGCAGAGCTCCACCCGCTTGTGTTTTCTTTTCTGCATGTAAAATGGACATTCTCTTTATCTAGTGCAATGTGTTTTTGGCACACAGGTAGTGTAACATCCAGTTTTGGTGGTTCAAAAACGGCCAAGTCTTTCTCACAGCAGCAGAGTTTTGCTTTTTGCAGGAGTTTGTGTCCAGTACAGTACCTGCCTCTATCAATAATTGAGCTGCTCTTGTCCCGTTATGAAAAGGGAACAAGACGAGGCTGAGGGGAGCGTTTCCCCAGCAGCTCTTTTGTGCAGATTTAACTCATCCATATTTAAGAGATGTACATCTGCAAGGGTACAGTAAGTGATGGGATTCAACTGACATGTTGTGCTCTCACCCATGTCTTCATTGACCGTAGTTTGTGCTGCGCTTCACTTTATAAGTCAGCATTTCCGGACCTGTCAGACTGACGATTTAACTGTAAATATCACAAACCACAGTATCCCGGCAAGCATTGATTTGTTGATTTGCATCAAAAACCATTGAGATTTTAATGTCATATGTCAAATTCTTCAAATCCTCCACATTAGCCATATAATGTGCTGCAGCGATGACACATTTCTTTAAGTAAGCATCGCACCGGTTCCCTCGACAATAAAGCCAATGGGATTGTTTTCATTGGATTTTGGATTATTGCAGAAGCTCTGTGGCAAACACAAGTTTATGATACTTACACGTTGTGTTCAGAAAGATAATCTTCACAAATAAACATAACTTTTGATTGATGAATGCAATCGGCAGCCACTGTTAGGCTATAAACAAGCTATAACACGGGCGCATTACTTCATGTTATCACCACCCAGCTAAAGGCAGACTGCTGTTCCAGTGGCGACGTTTAGTCGTCTAATCTACCCACTTGTCAGCAACTTCCTGTTAGCAACGTATAAAAGCTTCAAAATTCACGAGAGGGGTATTTACTGAAGTATTTTATGTCATAGAAAACTCAAAATCTTCTTCTTTTTCAAACACCAACAGGCAGTGGTGAGTGGTCGGGGTTCCTGCAGCCATGGGCAGGCCGGAGGGGTCGGCCGGGCCACCTCTGCTGTTAGCTTTGGCGCTCCTGGCTCTCTCGCTCGTCTCCACGGGGGTCTCCAGCCTCCCACAGCCGCTGCCAAGAGTCTTCCTCTCCTTTGAAGGTAAGAAGAAATAACAAGCATGGGCCCCTCCCTCCCGAAATGAAAATATGCTTTATTGGCATGCAGATGTAATGAGGTTGTGCTGATGTCATGTGTTCAGTGCGCTAATGATGAACAAATGGTTGATAATAGAGACTAGCTCAGGGCTATAGCACACAGCTTAACTAGACTGTGTGCAGATATTATGCAACTATGCTGTTGTTTTGGATCAGATTCATCTTTGATAATGTTTCAATCGCACACTTCCGGCCTTGGAGCTCCATTTGTGGACAATCCCTGTCCATTGACCTGCTGTGTGTCAGACCTCAGCAGGAGGTGGCAATGCTTGTCAGACGTGCCATGAATCTCTTGAACTTTAATCACTCTCCTCCATGCTGCAGCCTTGTGGGCATTGCTGCTGCCTCTATTATTATTCTTTTAAATATTTGATTTAATTTCCTAGACATAGATTATTTATTTTATGGATTTGTTTGATGCTCCCTTGAAATGAGAGGCTAGTTCAGCTTTGTGTGTGTGTGTGTGTGTGTGTGTGTGTGTGTGTGTGTGTGTGTGTGTGTGTGTGTGTGTGTGTGTGTGTGTGTGTGTGTGTGCATGCTTGCTTGCGTGAGTGAGTGCAGATGGGCTGACCGATCACTCACGGCCCCCCTGAGTTATGAGCGGCGCAGTAACCTTTTCGCGGTGGCTGGATACTGTGCAGGGGCTGAAGGAGATGTTTGATCACCTTTCACTACCTCTCGCTGTTTATTAGGCAGCACAGAGCAGCTGACGCTGTCCGTCAGCACGGCCTCTATACTGAGTTAATACAGCCGTACGGTGTGAGGCCAAAGCAGGTGTTTTGTTTTCTTTCTCTCTCTCAGGCTAAATGTGCCTCACTTGTGCCACATCTTTTCCCAATTTGGTCTCATTCTTTCCTTTACATCTTTCACTCTCATTCCATCTCGGTCTTTCTTTCCTTTCGGGCTTTCTGGTTTCACTTATTGTTGTTCCATTCCATATATCTGAACCAGCTTTCAGTCTGTTTCTGCTCTGCGTATTTCCTGAGTTAAATATGGCAGGTTGAAGAGAAAACAAAAAAAAGGCCAAACTAATAACGGAATACGGGGGGAAAAAACGTCACAATCACTATCTTTTGACCACTCAAGTAACATTATTCATTCGCACCTCAAACCTCCAGTGTTTCCAAATAGCCGGCTTAAAATGTCAGAGGTGGCCCCGCTGAAAATGAGCCAATCCATGTAATCCTGCAGCGCTCGATTCCCACTCAGAGTGCGGATTAGATGTGATTTGTGTTGTCACTGTAGTTATGTTCGTCGCAAGGAGGACCATAAATGGAGAGTTTTGACTTTGCACTAATTCTTTAAGAGGCTCTGGACTTTATTCTTAATGTTTATCTGTATGATGAGGCAGATGTGTGCATTCCCTGTGCTATCATTTACCCTGGGATATATTAAGGAGGACGTTTGTTCAAAGCTAGGCAGCCAACCTTAGATGTGAATTTACATTCCAGCTTTGATTTAGCACCTGAGCTTAAAACAACAGGGTGCTAAGAGTAGATGCACCTTTTGTTTTTTTTTACAAGAAATCATTTTGTACAAAGGAGGATGAGGGTCACAACTCCCTCTCAGCTGCAGGGGTAAAGCACCAGATGTAGGGAGACTCTTATGGCTGAAGTCGGAGGCTCCTTTCTCCCATAAACACTGGAAGCCCTCGCAGAGGGGAGAAATGTCGGGAGTTTGGGCTCCATCCAAAGCAGCCAGACAGCTAAAATGAAGAGTCGAAGAAGAAGACCAGAGGCGAGGTGTCTCGGAGGGGAAGAAGGCGCAGGTGGTTTGGCACCTGCTTGGTGGCCAAAAGGTTAGTCTGGATTCTTCTGCTCCCAGATGTGAAGATCTGCTAATGATTGTAAGCTGGAACAAACTGAATCAGGAGAATGAACCAGTGAGTGGAGGTGTTCAGGTTGTACAGAGATATGGACGCTTGGATGTCCTCCCCCTTTTTCCTCCTCGTGTCACTGCTGAAATCCAATCCAGGGGTGAGGCAAGTTCACGGGACTCCCGGCGTTGACTCGGGTCCTGCGGAGAAGTTGCTGTCTCTGGCATTCCTCTCTCCCTCAGCCTGCTTACTCGTGTGTTCCTCAGGCGAACACAGCCAGACCACAATTAAAACCGCATAATAAACAGGGGAAAATGCAGCTAACCCAAATAATAAACCCTCAAGCGGAGCTATTCTCTTCCGTGCCTCAGATAATAAACACGGGCCCCCTTCCATACAGAAGACCTATGTAGGGATACCCAGTGTGATTAAAGATACAGCGATTACTCCTCTACATTTGCTTTAAATATCTCCTGTCCTCTCAATGTTTATTTTGGCCTGAGTTGATGTATTTTCTGTCAGAATTATGCTGAAACGCAAACAGATCACGAGAGAAAGTTCAACTGCAGTTGTGCCCAGAAATGTAACAACGTTGTGATTGATGTCTGCACTAGAATCTTTTACAGAAACGTTTAATATTTTAATATCTGCATCTGTGGGAAAACAAATGTGCTGGTTAGCGTTAGCAAAAAGAACAACAATAGCATAGTTTGCTGATGGGGCAACTAATTGATGGGCACTAATGATCAAAATGGTCTCGCTAAATAACACTGATCATGAGTTGTGACAACACGTTTCCTCTCCCAACTTTGTGAAACACCAACACTTAGTCAGTTTCCTTATACGCTTCAAACTACGAGGATTTCGGTACGCGTCAGTTAGGGAGTCAAGGACTGTGACAGTTTCCGCTCGTGACTTCAAATCGTTACTTTTCAAAGTAGGGAATTTAATGTACCGTTTAAGAAGTTGTTCTTTTTATTATCTGTAAACTGTAAGAAGAGTTTATAGAAACACAGCAGGTTTGATATGTTGCTTATTGGTTCTGCTACTGTATCAGAGGTTGGCCCTGCTGTTGCCAAAATGCCATTCCGGGAATGGTGGGATCAAAAAGTCGGCCTCATTTCCCCTTCCAGTTGGCAGCTTGTGTAGTGGTCTGAGTCTATAGGATCAGGATAATTCAACCTCATCAGCGGTCTCGCTCCGTTCTGGCAAAACTCCGGTATTCAATACAGTGTTAACTTAGAACCCATGAAAGATGTTTATTTGAAAGTGAGCGGGCCTGCGCATGCTTTCGTGTGGATAATTTTGCACACATGTTTGGCAGAGAGCCTGGCTGAGACGAAGGACAGATTGATTAAGATGATGTCTGAAGGTTAATGAGCGCTCCCTCACACCGGTAGGAGCCACATGGGCTTCCGTCACAGCCTGAACAGAACCAGTTTTGGAGATCAGGAACCAGGCATCAGATACACCAGATCCCGCTGCCTCCACAGATTACTCCTCGCTTTTATCATGCCTCATTACCACCTCCTCTCGTCCCCCCCATTATTCATACAGCAATGAGTCGGCTCACGTACTGTAGGTGGATGTCGGTCTGTGGTGGATGTTTACTTGGTGGTGAGGGTTTGCAGGAGCGAGTGTGCGTGGCTCCGTTGGAGAAAGAGTGATTGTTTGTCCGTGGTAAGTGCCTGGATGTGCATTCCTTAGACTTTATTGGATTTCAGTGGCAAAACTTTCTGCTGAATCATTGTTTAAAAACTGTGTGGTTTCCCAGCTTTGCAAGTTATGAAAGGATATGTCACGAAGTATATATATTCATGAAATTTGACACGTAGATTCTTTGATATGAATGAATTAATATTATTTACACTTGGATGGCGATTGCCGAAGAAAGTGCGTCACGACGGAATCGTTCGAGATAGGCCAATAGCGGCTAGCGCCGTCCGAGGCAGGCCATCGTTATGTTACATTGATTTGACTATGCATTGTCCGTTAATGACCAGCGTCCCGTCATGCACGGATTCATGTATCTGCACCGTAGCTGTTCAACTGTAGAAGGCCCAGGCATAAAATGCACGGCCTGCCACTGCCTTAAATACTAGAAGCCCAAGGACTATTTTGAGGCTTTCATCAGTCTGAGCAGTACTGTGTTTTCTGAATCCATTCGAGAGAAGATCAGCCTGAGCACTCTAAGCCTGCATTACAGTAACCTCTTGTAAAGAAGGCTAATGTGTCAGATTTAAATCCAATATGAGTTGAAGGAAGTATAATTTGAGGCTCAGGGACGTCTTTTGCCTGAGGTGTAAAGAGATAGCTCAGATTGTTATAAGTGGGGTTGTTTGAGGTGCTTAACCATAGTCGGTGTATTACGAGCAGCAGGCGGGCAACAGGCCCCCAGCTTGAAAAAGCAGACTAAAGTACCAGCACAGGACTAAAGCAAATATACTCCTGCGGACTGGGGCAGCAGTAAAACGCATTTTAGACACCTAAAAGAAAGTTTAAGTGTATGCTATATTTAGATTACTTGCCGGTGGAGAACTGAAAGGGAAATTTATACTGGTTTTGTTAATGGAGTCTTCTGGCTTTGAGGAGAGCATACGTTTCTATTTCAGTTCAGTTCCCCTGTGGAAAGTGCTGTCTGACAGCAAGATATAGCGGTGAAAATGTTCTATATATAGCGTACACTTAAACTGATATTGAAATTTTTTTTTTTTGGTAATCCAAACTGGTGGCGTGCCGACTGCCATCTACTGCAAGTATAGAGTGCTGTAGGGAGGACGTAAAGTCCTTAAGTCTCTTAAATTTGAGTTAAACACAACCCTTAATTCAGGCATCTAACAAAAAACATTGACTTTAAAACGAGGGAACCGGAAGTGTAAAAATGCTGACTCATTTTCTGGTTTTAGGACTCATTCGAACAGCACTCTATACACTGACTATGGATAAGTACCTCAAGCAACCCCACTTCAAATAATCCCATGATATGCTTATGATAAATCATCTCACTTTTTTAAGGACATTATGGAAATTCCTTCACCGGCCAGTTGAATGAACATCGTGCTCATCCAGCGATGCAGACACCAGACTTGGCAGGATAACTGCATGTGTCGTCTCTTGGGGTCAACAAAAAGTAAAAATGTCAAAGATCAATGCTGACAAGTAGCCAGAAGCAGGCCGGGATGTCTGTGCCTAAAGGTTCATCCTTTGCTAATGTAGGACAGCTTCCTGTCTCTGTTTCACATTAGACCTGCACATTAGCATCTCCACTTCCCTGTGGTGAACATAATAAAGCCTGTGAAGGGAAATCAGCGATGCTCTGTGATTATAGTGAATGTCTGGCGGGCCAAAGCATAGGCCTGTCCAATCTGTCGGCAACAGAGGCACGCTGCAAATAGCTATAGGTTAGCGGTTCATGTGTGCGTGTCCTCCGAGCCTGAATACTGGTGTTTACATGGCATGAAGGGAGCTATTTCTTCCCGTCTGTATTAACATCCCCCCGAATCATGTCTTCCAGCATGGACATTTTCTGCAGGGGGGTAAGGGAGTGCGTTGAGCTCCAGCTTACACCGCCTCGGGCCTGACGGCATGCGAGATGTTTGACAGCTCCGCTGTGAGCCTGTCAGTCCTTTCTCTGCCCGTCTCTCTCTGTTTAGCCATTCCTGCGTCTGACCTTGCTAGCCCTGTTGAATGTTTTATTATTCCCCCTCCGAAACATGTTGAAAGGTAATCAATGGCCATCACTGCCAACAAAGGCAACGGTGTCTCTTCAAGGATAGCCGAGGTCAACTGGAAAATGCTGGAGTTGTAGTACGGCATTATCACAAATCAATGACCTATTGTGATGAAACTATTTATGCATGTGTGTTTTTTTTTTTTTTTGTTGTCTAGTGTGTTTTTTTTAAGCTTATATTATTAAATTGTTCAATAACTTATTGAAGCTTTTTCTGTCGGCTGTGCAGTGCTTAACGTTTTAGATGTAAAAAGAAAAAAATTGGCTTAAGATGGATTCCTTTTCCATTAATGGAAATATTTTATGAATTGAATGGATTTATTTAAGAGTGTTGAAACAACCTTTTTTTCTTGGAGTCTACAGCCAACTGAAAAAGCTTTAACAGGTGCACTTGTCACTGTTGCCCTTACAGCAAACCTTTACCTTCACTCAACACCACAAAAACAACCTCTGGACCTCAGCGACATCATGTCTCTGAGGAAATATTACTTTTTCAACGGGACACAGTTTCACCCTTCAAGATGGCAGAGAGGTGTCCCACCTGGTCAAGCTTTTTTTTCCATTTGCCTCTGGCTGTCCTCCATGACTAGTAAACACATCAACTCTGAGAATCCTCTCACCCGTATCTCCTGGAAGCCTCCCCCTTGCTCTGAGAGTCTTTGCGAGAGCCTCCCTGACTGTAAAATCACGGAGATTTACTGTCTGCTGGAGGTGAGCAGTAACCAGAGGCAGGTGAGAGGTCACGGCCATGAGGCGAGGCGGCTGGTGGTACGGGTTGGTTCTGTGCGAAGGAGAGGTCGCCGGTGACATGTGAAGGGAAGGCCAGGTGCTAATTGGAGCATTGGGAGTGCAAACTAGCTGGCTGGCGGGGCAGCGTGATAGACAAGTTGTCATCTCAAGTTTCGGCTCCTACAGGGAATATTAGCCAACACTTCAGCAGGTCAGCCGTGCAATGAAACCAGCAGTTGACATTGGTGCTGGATAACATCACTCCGCACAAATGTACGCACACTTAGCCAAGGGAGAAAATACACTCCTGGCTCTCACTGTCATGTCACATTTAGATGCGGCGTCTGCTTTGGGAAGCCAACGTGAGAGAAGGGATACATGAGAGCTCAGGCATTCTGTCCAGCCATATGATTCCCATTAAAATGTCTGGATATAGATAATTGGCGACAGACAACAATTGGAAAATTAATGAGACGTAGTAGATATAAAGCCAATGCTGGCTTCTGTCCACAACTAGTAGTTGCAGTACAGTAAGTTAGTGCATGCTGTTTGCATTTAGAGTGCTGAGCGAAGCCTGCCTGAGAATGTGGAATATGTCTGTTGGACAGACAATCGGACGACTCTGTCAGCCAGACGCCGTGGGTGGTCTCCACGCACTGGAAAGACACCTTAAGGTCCCCTCTGCTATATGTATACGCCACCAGTCATTACTGTATACCATCAGGCTGGTCCCCAAGGAGAATGGATGGCCGTCTCGTTCGGGCAACAGCCATTACTTATACTGGAGGGGCCTGTCAGTTGCCAGGATAAAACCTTTTACTGGTGCAGTATGTGTGAGTGGGCCAGCACTGCGTTAGGTAAGTGCAGCCATCCAGAACTGAACCAGAAGAGAGCCCTTAGTATTGTCCGGGACAAAGAGCAATGGTATTTGGCTCCAGGTTTGAAGTCAGGCCTCCGTGATGAAACCCAGTCCATCTTGTGAGGAGAGATGAATTGCAAGGGGGCGGTATAAGCCCCTGCTTCAATATTTATCAAGACGGGTGATGGGGGTCCTCCCACCGGCTGCCCCTGACAACCACAGTGCTGGTTCTCCTTGAGCTGAATGGAAAGCAAGCACCATTAGCATGGAGTTAATTTATTCATGCCAGCCTTTCAGGTACAAAGCCAATGGATGAGGGCTGCATTTGCCCGGGGAGACACCAAGGTTGGTTTGTAATTGGTCCACTGTCCAACCCTGAAGTGTTAATTAGGTGCAGGGACCTTTTGGCTTGTGTTCAGACACTGGTGTTAATCAAAAAACCCAACACTCCAGACAACCAGTCAATTTGTTTAACGCTGCTCGTCCCTGCTTCACAAGGGCTAAGCTGGATGTTCTGACTAAATAATACCATATTGTTGCCACATGCTGATTTTTTTTTTGGAGACAAAAAAGTCTGATTGATTTCATGAAGTGAATCTTATTCAGTTTCCTACTAAATGAACCACAATGCGACACTGTTTCCTCTCGTGTTCTGTTCCTCTCGTGTTCTTCCACCACTTGTTATCACCCGTCAATTTGGCAGAAGAGCCTAAGGCTGCCGAAGTGACACCAGCTCAGTCAGTCAGGCACCAACTCCCAAAGCCTCAGTCCTGGGCGGTCCAAAACTACAGTTGCCTCTCTCATAAAGATCCCACATACTTTCCAGCGACAGTGAATCTCTAATTTTTACGACGCAGCGTTACAACAAACCACTCCTTGTATGGACATCCCAAACCAGAACCATGGAAGCGTTGTTTACTGCTGGAGGCAATGCTGTCGAACTTGGCCTCAAAGATTGTTTGCGTGATCGAAAAAGCCAAGTCTGTCAGAAAGTCTTATGGGTTGAAAACCTGAAGGAAGCTTCCCTGTGGTGTGGTTGTCTCTTGGCTATATCTTCACAACAGAGCACTGCAATCTCCTTTAATTGCTGGCAGACAAACAAGGGGCACAAAAACAGGTCCCTTTCTTTTGCCCACATTTCTTTCTATTTATTCTTTTCACCACAATCACATGAAAGAGCATGATGTTGTTCTATGGCTTGTTGCTTCTCTGGGTTATTACCCTGGAGTCTGTGACCATTAACAATCGATTCCTCTGCGGTGTACAGAAGACTGAATTACCCACCAACATGATCACCGCTTGTAGTTTCTTCAGATATCTTTTCTTCAAGGCTGTAGTGACCGCATTTCATTTTGAAACTCCAAAAAGGATGTCAGTCGGGGATCAATTGACATGGCATACATGTTTAAAGATGAGTGTGCATTCACCACCTGTCATAACATCTTCGCAGATCTGACCTCGGGCTGCAACCATTGATCGACTTCAGTATTGATTAAATTACCATTTCAGTTGTTTTTGTCCGACCAACAGTCCAGAACCCAACAATATTGACAAATCTAAATGTTTAAGCCACCTACAATTCCCTTACAACTGAGCAAACTCCATCTACTGAGGAAGGTCAGGAGAAACAATTGAAAGCTCCAGAACAGCCACTAATGGACCTTGTTGTGACGCTCTCCAAGAACATATGATTGTAAATTAATTATCTAACATTTGTGAAGCTGAAAATGGGGACTATTGTGACATTTTCTGCTTGAGTTAAATGGGCAGTCCACCAATTTTACACAAAAAGTCTAGTTTATTCTTTGAAAATTATGATTTATTTTGTACCCCATAAGGAAAAGTCTAATAAAATAAACCTGATGTTGTCACTAGTCAATAGGGTTTTCTTTTTTTAAAGAAAGCTTGCAATATTAAAATAGTTGGTTTTTTTTCTATCATTTTATCAATTAATCATCGAATCGTTTCAGGAAAACTAGCTCTTTTTTCTACATTTGCATTACAGCCCATCCTCCAACATGTGAGGAGGCTAATAGGATCTTGTCTGCATCAAAGAAAGCAACCTGCTGTTTAATATTGAATGACCACTGTCGTTTCCCTGCCCAACAAAAGTCTTTTGTGCTGCTTCCGCTTGACCACTTCACACACAAAAAAACACATCAAAGAGAGGGAATCTCAGCTCTCCATTCGCCATCTTGCTCTTTCCGCTAACCCCACTGGCCATCGCAGGGATTAGGGTGCATTGTATCACCATCGGTCTGCCATCTGACCACTGGGGCAGTATGGGTCAAAGCTCAAAGTCAAAGGCAGGACACCGGGGACTGTTGAGAGGTCTGCAGGGAGATGTAAGGCCCACCTGCCCACATACATAATAGAAAACCCACCAACTGTCAATGCTCCACCCCTGCTTCCTCTCTCTCTCTCTCTCTCTTTTCAGTATCTTTCTCTCTCCACCCGCAATGACGACAGCAGCAAGAAAGACAAAACAACACAGACATTTCATCACTCTCATTACCTCAGCTTTTCCCAATCCTACTATCAAGTGTGCGGTCCTCTCCTTTGTATCTTTACGCTAAAAATCAACCCGGCAGATAATTGTTCCTTTCGTAAAGGTGGACGTTATTCTACTATTGTTCTGTCCTTCAGCATCCACGAAACGCTTAAATCTCCATCCCCGAAACCACAGAACAACACTGTCCACAACATGCTGCTTGGCTGAGTAACGATGTCCACAAACACTTGTGACGCTCCTCCGTCAGGGGAAGTTGTGTGATCTCAACAATGAGGAATGCTTATAAACTCCAGACTAACTAACTGCATGTGGTCCAGAGAGTTTCTTCATCACTGACGCATGAAACAAAAATCAATGTGCTCCAAGATGCCACGGATGGAGTGAATTTAACTAGTAGCAGTTTCGTTCGACGACCTCATATAAAGGTTATGAGCTGGCATTGATTCTGTAAACACATGGTCCCCGTGCAAATATTTAATGACGCTGAAAAACCTTGACGATTGTTGAGTGTAACCCACCCTCTCCCTGATGGAGCAGGTGCACCATCTGGCAATATGAACTTTTGATGTTGGTCTTCAATGCTGCAGCAGTGCAGGCATGACTCGTATGTTTGTATGAGAGTGAAAGCAGAGCACTAAGAAGACACCGGATCCAACGGTATGTTGGGCTCAAGGGGGTTTCGGTTCGTCTCTCAGTCGGATCCATGTGGCACACCCCTGCTGCGTCCCATCACAGCACCGGGCTTAACTGGCCTTCCACCTTCACGGAAAAATGAAAGTCTCCTATTTCCCCCCCACTGTGAAAACAATACAAAGGTCACCACAATATTAAACCGTTATTTCACCACACCCCTCTGAACAATTTGTTCCCCTTGTGGAATGTTCAGGAGGGTCGCTGTCAGAAGTGGAGCTAAAAAGACAGGAGTGAACCATGATGACCGAGTCAATTAACAGCGGGGGTTGTTCAGTCATCTTTATTTTGGAGAGCAGGAATTAAACTTGAAAAACGGAAACGTTGGCCTTTAAAAATACAGTTAATAAACTAAGCTTCAATTTTAAGTTCAGAAGTTCAGCATTAACCACAGTTTTTTAATCCCCATCATCCTATAAAAATCACTCAGCACACTGAGTCAAATGTGTTTTGACTTTTTTTTCTAGCTAAGCTAACGTTAGCCAAGTTAATGCTATTCTAACGTTAGCTAGTTAATGCTAACGTAACCACAGACAGCAGTCATGAGCAAAAAGAAAAATACTGCTTACACGTTACAGTGATCTACAACGTCACCTACATGTCGGTCATATTGTAAAGTAACTATTTCATCAAAAATGTCACTTAGCCCTCTGCTGTGTTTGCAACAAAAGACTAATTGTATTCCTAAAATGTACTCCTCGTATGGCTGAGCTAAAGAGGCTTAGCCGCTTTGCATTTTGTAATTATTAAAGCGAATGCTTCATAACTTCTTTCACCTCTTGCCTTTTTCTTCACCCCAATCTTACATATTTGAAAAAGCTGTGTTTTTTTTGTCTTCTACCCAGTGAGGTAATTCAACCACTGAGCCTGTAGGCAATAGGCTATATAATGTACGATTGTAAAGCTCCTGCTCAGACCATCCATTATAAACAGCTGTACGTTTAGTGACATTTGCCAATCTTAAGGCACCAGAAAAATCAGCTGGAAGACTGTTTGAATTAAGACTTACCTCCATGTGTAAATATGCGGTAAAGTATTGTGGTCTAAAAGGTTTTCCTGAATCCCCTCCAAGACTTTATGTTGGGAAGATAAATTACTCTTTTTCTTTGCAGAATTTTCTGAGCTTTGCGTGTTTTTAATTAGCCGCTGGTGAGTCTTTCACCCTTGGTAGCTCGCACTCTGGCGGAGCAAGGCGTGTATCATCTTAAACCTTTTCAGCGTTACGAAAACATTGCCTCTGCACAGATCGCTCTGCGTGAAGCTATCTGAGATGCTATCTCCTCAGCCTTGAAGCGCGAGGCTGATGCGGTTGTTTCTCTTTATTAAACACACATCTGCTTTACAGGACGCATTCACAATATAATTTAGTTCCTGGCAAGTCGGGTAAAAACAGTCGTGCTTGTGTGCATGTTCTTCATTAGGCGCCACATGATGCTTTAGCCTCGGATGATACAATGTTCAAAAATACCCTGCTCTCAGTTCAAGACTCAAACCGTACAAGGCAACTTAGGTAAACACGGTGGATGTAGAGAGTGAAGAATCGTGGGAAAAACTCTCCTGGGAGTGAACACTTCAGTCTTTACGAGGCGAACGCCCCAAACAACAGCCTGTGATCAGAGTGAGGGGTGCCACAGAAAAGCCACTTTCCTTCGAGATAAAAGGCCTCAATTGCGTACATCACACAATAATGAAAATGTGACTTTAGCCCAAGGCATGGAGGCAAAGCGCAGGCAACCTGTTTGTTGATTAGAGGAGGGAGTACAAAGAGAGCTGTGGGAGGGTCAACGGAGGGGAGGAAATGGAGGGTGTAGATCCAAGTTGCCCCCCCCCCCCTGCTCTCAGCACAGATTGAAAAAGTGATAAATATGCATGAGTTTGGCTTCAACAGGGAGGGCCTTTGATGGTATGGTTGAGAGTTCTCTATCTCTGGAGCAAATAGGCTGAAAATAACTGTCTGAGAATTGTTTGTGTGCGAACAATATGTGCTTTTAATGAGTAGGAGAGACTCTGTAGGAACTGTTTTCATACTGAACGTCCCCTGAACAAGTGCTCTGTAGTCATAGCTTCTCTTTTATGACTGGATGAAAGCTGAAGTAATAATCTCGAATGTTTTCCTTTAAATAAATGTCTGTTAAGTCACTATTGCCGAATGAGCTGTTGAGGATTGAGCCTGTGGCAGACTGGTGAAATTGTTTGCATATGCAGTATTACAAACTGGGCGTGTGTGGCGACAATCACTGGAGAGCGACAATTCAGTCCTAATCCTAAGAAAGTGGAAGAATTTAATTTTCATTTAACAAAAGCAGCTAAACTTCTCAAACATCTTAAACAAAGTCACCGTTAAAGAACATAGTTTAATATATTCTTATATAACTTCTAAGACTACAAATATGACCAGGAATTCAATACACATTTTTGTTTTCGCTACCGAAAAACCTTAAGGTTTGTAACCAACTCTTCGGCAACTTCAGTTGCCCTCAATATGAAATTGCAACAAGAGCTTGTGTGAACTGACGTTATTAAAGAGCAGCATCCAAATCCTAAAATTCAGTCTTATTGAGTTTTCTTCTGAGATCTCTCTTGAGACTTGAGACTTCATTCGGAGAGCCTAACGTGGTCTTGTGTGTAGCTTTTTCTCTTGAGTTTAATTTAGTAGAAGTAGGAGAAAACTTCTCTCATCTCAGTGTGGAAACAAGCTTATTTGTACGTTTTCTTAAACCTTTTTTTCTTCTGTGCGTCTCTCAGAGCTGCAGGCATCCCAGTCCTTTGAACACTACAGTATATCAGAGAAGGCCATGGACTACAGGATCCTGCAGATGGACGAGGACCAGGACAGGATGTATGTGGGCTGCAAAGACTATGTCCTCTCCATGGACATTAACAACATCACCCTTGGCACGCTTAAGGTCAGCAGATGCTTACTATCAGGATCTATGATTGACGTTTTGTTTTACTACAATGCTGGCAAGGAGAAAATAAAATGTTCGGTCAATTTAACAGTGTGTTAAGCACACCATAAAACTGCTTCACTGGTATTATTCTAATCTGTGCAATGATATGCAAATTACCATACATTTGCCTCGATCACAGCCATTTTAGGGTTATTCAAACGAGGCATAAACATGCCCGAGCTCTCTGATAACTGATTCTGTATGCAGTGAAGGAGTTATCTTCAGTGTAATTGACAGGCGTGAAGTGCATAAACAGATGGGGAAAGCATTTAGGTTCCCCCAGGGAGCACTGCTCCGCATCCATTTCTCCCGGAGTAAATTGCTTGATGTATTCATTGAGCCAGACCTTCAAGCACCTCTCGCAGGTTTGAAAACTCTCACATTTTCCAGAGATGGTAGCTGGCTCCAAACACTGACACAGAAACGTCTATCGAAACTGAAACTATTTTCTTTGCTTTGTTCATTTCACTGCAAATTTTCCCTGTGATTAAATGGGATATGATCAAACCTCAGCTTGTCTCTCTCAATCTGTTACTGGCTTCCTGGACTCAATTCCCCACTTGTCACTAATTTGAATGCTGTGCTGTTTTGTTTTTTTCTTCCCGCCAGGTGTTTTGGCCTGCGTCCACGACCAAGATAGAGGAATGCCAAATGGCAGGAAAGGATCCCACGGTAAGAACCCTCGAAGTAAGGAATAATAAATCAATTGAGATTCAGATATGAATACTCATGTCAGCTCATGAAGCTGGTAACAGCTACTGTGCCAACAGTAAATATCTCTAAAATGTAGTCGACAACACGACATCACGCAACATTGTATTTATGTGTTGAGCAGGAATAATGTTTACCATGTTCACCATCTTTTTTTACTGTTTGCTTATTAGGACTCAACGCAAAGTACAGCTGAACTGGGTTGTGGTTCTTTGTTTGTGGACATGATATGTTGGTTTATTGCACATATTCTGTCCGTGGAAAGTCATTTCTTCATCGTAGCCGATCACCTGCACCTTGAACCTGGAGGGCTGGAACATCTCGCTGCAGCACACCAGCGTCCCTTTTGGACGCTGTACTGTAAATGGTGAAGTTGCTAATGAACAAGATCTAGACGAAAGGTCTTGTCAGCTGTTCCCAGATCCGTTCCCCCAAGTGGGTCTACTGCGATGCAGTGCATGCTGCCTCCTGGGATTCCCCCCCTTCTCCCATCTGCGAGCTTGTTTCAGGTCCAACCACATGTGTGTAGCAGGCAGCAGATGTCCACGGGGTCACGGACTGCCCCGGAGTCCTCCTGGCATCAGGAACCAGAGCGAGGCGTGGGAGGATCCACGGAGCGCCGTAGGAAAACAAGCTAGAGGCAAAGCTCGCAAATGGGACGCAGCTCATTGACTCGGAGATTTCATAACCCGGCCTGATTCTGAGCAGCACTTGTTCGCTGCAGCAACTTTTAATGAAGGCATGCGGTCGGACTCAGAAGACTGATTCCTCCTCCGCCTCTGTTTTCCACTAATTGGGTTGCTCTGGAATCAGTACACGCACAGTTGCCTATAGACACTGCAGTGCAGAGTAGAGACGTTTTTTTTAAAGACGAAATCTCCCGTGCAACTTCAATTGAAACCCTAATTTTCAAAGTAACAGTACAAGTTACCATAAAAAGCATCAGCGCTGCCCGTTTGTCCCACATTCTCCACCATCTCTCCGTCCCCTGGCAGCAGCTGAAGTAATGGAGCCAGGCTTTTGTACGACATGCTGTTGCAGAAATAGAGAAAAGGCTGTTTCCAGTCACTGAGTGATTTTTGCTGCTCTGAGTCACAGCCCGCCTGCTGCAGACAGGCTCCCACAAATATTTGGGTGAGCCATCTTTGTGTGGAGCCAGTCAGTGGCCCCCTTTTTTTTTTTTTGACTCACAACTCTGCCAGTTTCTCTTCTAAGACTTTCTCTTTCTATTTCTTCCACCGTCCTTGGTCACTTTTTCCAACCCTCGTTTTCTTCCCTGCCGCAGTATATATTTTGTTTTCTCTCCCCCATGATGCCGCTCTTCTTTCTCATCGGTTTCTCCGTTTGAATCGGAACGCCGCATCTCTTACGCTACACATCTGTATATATTAAGTTACTCTTCTCCGATACAATCTGTGGTCAAGAGGGGCTCCAGAGAGCGACCGCACATTGTTTGCACCCGGGGGGGGGTGCCACAGGAGGAGAAAAATGCACCAACCAGGTTGATTAAGTCTGTTTGCTGCTGGCTCAAAAGCCTCCACTTTAAACTCAATGTGAACAGCACTTGAATTTGAGGCCGTGAGGCTGGATGCTGTTTATCTGGCACGGCCCAGCAAGCCTGCGTGTGAGTAAGAGTAGTAAACGCAGGAGAAAAATAAAACGGCACACAGCTACATATTTTAGTTTTATCTTCCTCTTGCGTCTCCCATTCATTTCCCACGTGGCTCTGTGAAATTCGACATCAGGTATGGGTGCAGGCCCGGTGGGTGTGTGAGGGCTGGAGCAGAGTGTGATGAGGTGAATGGGGGATAAAAGTGAGGATAAAGCAAAGACAAATGGGGAGCGATAAAGAGGAGGAACATAAATAACAGGGATGGGCGCGTGACGGTGAAAATTCCCTTGTTTTTCGTCGATTGGCTCCCATTGGAGCCGCGCACCGGCCGAGAGCTGCAGCAGCTGCCATTCCTGCAGCCGTGGCCAAGTTCCTGACGGCTCCCTGGATGTGTTTTTCCCCTCTCCTCCCCACTCCATTCTTCTCTCCCTTCCTTTCTCCGCTCGTTTTCTGCAAGCTCAGGCTTAATTAGCCACAAAGTCCAGCGCTACCGCTGCTGCCCGTCGTGTTTGGAAAGTGAAAGCAGAGATGGATCAGTGATCTGCCTTTAACTAGATGTATCACGTAGACCACTGACGCTCTTTTTCCACTGGCCTTAATACCAGACCAGTGAGCTGTGGGACTGTTTGATTGTGCAGCATGTGATTGTATAACCATCGTAAGAAGTGAGATAAGTTAGAATTACTCCCTCATATGGAATAGGATACTTCAGGAGAGATAAACAAAGCTCTGGGTTTGGTATTCACCTTGGCTGTACACCAGGAAATAGACCGTATCCTCTGTTATGTCTGATTCAGTGTGTTGCGTCACAGCCTCGATCAAGAAAATATGAAAGTCATTATTTTTTAGAGTGCTGCCAACTGCTATTTATATTGTTATTTCATTAAAGCATTATTCAAGGTTAAATAACATTAAAGCAACTCTAATGTTTGCTGAACCTGAAATGTTTGTAACAGTACCTCAAATGAAGAAATGTCATGAAGTCGACTCATCAATCTGTGTTGTACAACAGTATTTCAGCAAACATTAGCCATCATAACCAAGTTAGGCTGTAGCAGCGATACAGAGTGTATTGAATTGAAGAATGCTGCATCTTATTGCCTATAAATTCAAATTTCCATGTATTTTGTACGAGGAACACTGTTTTAGCCACATGAAGTGATGTGAGACACCGATACATTATAAAAGTTGACTTAACGTTTCATTGTAATTCATCTGAGGGACTTTTTTTTTTGTTGTTGTTTCTAACCTACTGAACTTTTGACGCGTCTCTCTTTGTTTATCGGTGCTTTTCAGCACGGCTGTGGGAACTTCATCCGGGTGGTGCAGCCGTTTAACAGAACTCATCTGTTCATGTGTGGCAGCGGAGCATACAGTCCCGTCTGTGTGTACATCAACAGGGGCCGCAGACCAGAGGTGGGAGCACGTTGACGGATTCACTTCACTATGTATACAAACTCTTGACGGTGTAAACCATGTTTTGGGGACATTGGCCATGGTGGTCAACACGGCCATTACTCAACTCAACCAAAACTGTCCATGTGTTTGGTAGTTCGTTCACTCCGGACTATAGGATACGCTGCAGGCTGCTGAATGATACTACACCACTAACGTCATCTTGAGAGTGTAAAAATAAAAACATCTGGTATCCTAAATTCTTAGTATTTATACTTACATTAAAAAGAAAAACTGTGGAGGGGGTTTGGTGGGTTTTGTAAAGCTAAAAATAATGAGCAAAAGAACATGCAGTGATTCCCCTGTGGTTATTTAACGGTAAACCTAATCACATTACCATAATAGAGTTAGTGTAATTTATGTGCTCATTACTCCGTTGAGACATTATTTCATAACTCGTATTCTTTGTTATTCCCTAAAAATAGTGTTTACTGTTAATGTCACAGCCCTGAGTGCGTAATGCAGTCAAAGTAGTGAGAATACTGCCACCCAGAGCAAGTAAGCAAACATTATCTTCTGAGAGAGAGATTAACTAGTAACATTCTCGTGGGATGTGGATGAGAATTTTTCTTTCAGTGCATATGAACTTGCAATAATCTCATCACAGTTTATCTTTGCCTGAAATGAAATTAATGCCGGCGTCAGATAGCGATTGTATCTAACAATAGCGTATTCGTTTGGAAGTGTCACCGCATGAAACGATAGACTCCATAACTTTATACGAGCAATGTTTTCTACGTAGTCAGTTTGATGCCACATGAGAGGAGATGCTGAGGATAAGAGGGTGAAAATGGAGCTCTCGTGTCAGGGATATAGAGGGCTGATGGCTGATTTCTGGGCACTGCGCTCTCGTCTCCGGCCACCACAGCTCTGGAAGTGGGAGAGCGAGGAAGCCCTCCAGGAGAAAAGTGCTCACCGAGTGAACCAGCATTTAGCCACAGACATGCCGACTGCTGCCAAGCGCTAACAAGCAGAGCGGCTGAGCTCCCAACCAGGCTCTTTCCGCATCGCGGTGCCTTTTGTCATTTGGGGGTTTTGTTTGAAAGGCAGACTGCTCTGTTTGCAACGTGTGAGCTCAAACATGTCTCAAGAAAAGGGATCTGTTAAGTGTAACAAGCTGCCCCGTGAGAACGTGCCCAAGACTATTATGTTGGGTTTTTTTTAGACTGAATGGAGTGGCTGCAACAGGAAGATAGGTTATTTGCATGTGTTACAGTTTTTGTGTCTTGTTTTCCAAACGTGCTCCTTGGATGCGTAGTTAATGATGCACAGCAATAAATGCCCATCTTACTAAGTTAATTAGTCTTTTCATGTAGTCTTTAAATCTTTTATAGGGTGTGATCCCTCCATGAAAAGAAGTTACAGTTGTTTCAGGAATTCCCTAGAAACATTCAGCAGTAAAAACACTTTTTGAAAGAGAAATATTATCTTAAAGGCATATAAGATTAATTAAACTTTAAGTAGAGCAAAGAAACTTTACTTTTCCTGCAGATCAATGTGAAAACAGACTTTTAGCATCAAGTTCTGCACATACTTTCAAAGAAAAAAGGTCAAACATCGAAGTGAACCAACAATAAGCACATTTTTGAGTGCATGGGGGGGGGCTTTAAAGGTTCATTACAACATCAAATTGCTTGTTAAAAGGGAAACTCTTTGCAGTGTAGAGATTAATGACATGGTTTACCACATGGAGTCAGTCCACCTCCAGAACCTCTTGGCGAACAGACACATTTTCCTGGAAAATTCTCCTCGACTGAAGTCACCTCATCTCCATTCAAGGAAGCACCACCACCACCACCACTGTGAACCAGACCTAAATAGGATGGGACAGGAAGATCTATAATTTGCCCAAGTTATACTGTAAAAGGTGTTTGGACCGTCCAGTTCGCCACAAGGAAGGGGTTTAAACTTGGCAGCCGTTCCACCTGAGATGAATAAGATAGCTATCCAACAAATTTGAAGGGAAATTCCTTCCAAATGGAATGTTCTGTTTTTTTACTGCTCCACATGGGCCAGTTAATGCAGGACCATTACTGTGCTTAGAACCAAAAGGGAGGGAAACGTGAGCAGGGCTACCTAGTGGGACGTTCATGGTATGCTCCTACTTGCAGTTTTATTGCGGTAGAAGCTACTGGAGGGAATGGCTTATCATATGAAACTGTCTCCACAATCTCTGACTTCCTCTTTTCTCCGTCACAGGAACAAGTATTTCACATCGACTCCAGGACCGAATCTGGAAAAGGGAGGTGCTCCTTCAACCCTAAAGTGAACACAGTCTCCGTCATGATCAGTAGGTGTTTCCTACCTCCACCTTCATGACTTCTGTCTTTTCACCAACCCTGAAAAGTTGGTAGTACCAAAAACAAATTTAAGTTTTGTTTGTTTGTGTTTTGGTTCCGGGTGACCATGTTGGTACTGTAATTTGATTGGTTCAGTATTTGCCTCAGTCAGTAGTGCGTCTCTTAGCAACGCCAGTCATCAAATGTCAGTTTGTGTCATAATAGTTAATGAAAAGTGAGGAGGCGACTTCAATACACATCAAAGACAACCCACCGAAGCACCCTGTCCTTCAGGCCAGGCCACGCCCTCTCTGTCCTTCTCTCTCTGATTGGCCGAGGAGTGTTGGGTTGCTGTTGACACGGCTTAACACTCGGCGACGCATTGCACCCTCGGCTCCGCTTTCTGTCACCTGAGCATGGCCGTGTCAGCAGCAGCTTTTGCCAGCTAGTGATCTCCTTCAGAGATGCCCAGGAGGGAGGGTGGAATAACCTCAAGGGGCAGGAGGGAAGGTGCTCTGCCAAATGGAGTCGAGGTCAGGAGGGAAAGGCTGGTGAAGCGGTGATGCGGCTTCTCCGAGCCTCAGAGAATCAGAGGTATTGTCTGGACCCGATAAGATCTCCACTCCGCATGTTTTGGACCCTCTGTGGCCGTCTGTGCTGTCGACGCTCCCTCCTTAGCGAGCCAGCTTGGATGCGGGCCACATTCCTTTAATCCTTCCCCAATTTGCCCCACATCCTCCATACATATATTCCTGATGGATGATGAAGTGAGAGTAAAGATATGATAGAACAGAGTATTTTATTAGCAGCAGAACACACACCGACTGTAAACCCATTCATAGAACATATTTATCCGTCAAAGAAACAAATATTGGTGTATTTTATCCATATTATCTGAAATGTCTTGGGTAGTTTCTTATTTTCCTGATTTCTAGAAACACTGTACAGTAGATTATTGTTTTTTTGGGTTCTGCAAAATAGGTGAGCATATCGTTGACTTGCTGTGTGTTTCTTCTAGACCAGGAGCTGTTCTCAGGCATGTATATTGACTTCATGGGGACAGATGCTGCCATCTTCAGGAGCCTGACCAAGAGAAATGCAGTGCGAACAGACCAGCACAACTCCAAGTGGCTTAGCGGTGAGAGCAAACATTCTCTAGTGATTTTGAATTTATATGCGTAAATACATTGATGAATTTACACAGATAAGTTTTTTCCATTTATTTCTTAATTGTTAAAGTCTCCATGTATTCCTTTTTTTACATTCAGAGCCAATCTTCATAGACGCCCACCTGATACCAGACGGAACAGACCCCAATGATGCCAAATTGTATTTTTTTTTCCGTGAGAGGCTGACGGACAACAGTGGGAATACTAAAAATATCCACACCATGGTGGCCAGAGTGTGTCCGGTGAGTGCCTTTGCGTGTGCCTAAATCGATGGGTTATGCATGTTTCGTGGATTCGAGTTGCTATGTCCAGCTTTTGTCTGCAGAGCGACATCGGAGGACAGCGGAGCCTGGTGAACAAATGGACCACCTTCCTCAAGGCCAGGATGGTGTGTTCAGTTCTGGAGGACGACGGCACCGAAACTCACTTTGACGAACTGGGTGAGTAACATGACGGAACAGGAACGCCATTGTGTTGTTTTTACATGTTATATATGGCCTTTTATTGGTTGCGTGACTTCCATGCTCCATTTTATTTTCATGGTCCATTAAACAAGTTTAAAACAAACTTTGTGTTTTAGAAAACTCGAGACCATCCTAATTCCCGAAACCTCGCTTTTTTTTGTTCCAAGATTTCCAGCGATTGCTTTCTCCATAAACAATCCATGGAACTTCCTTTGTTTGGTCTGGATTAGGGCTGTGACCCTTTATCAACTTTCATAACAATTGTTCTGTTGTTTTTGGTTACCTTGTATTGGTTTATGAGCATATTACTCCAGTCCTTGCTTCCAGCCTCACCTTTCAAAACTACAAACACAAGCTCGCAAAGCTGCTTTTCCATTTAGCTCATCAGACAGGTGAATCTGTCAACATGTGCAGTTATTAATTCATGCATTCATCCCTTTTTTGGCAATCTCACCTGCAGTATGAGGTGATCTGGGATATAGGGAATTTGTTGTAGGCATTATTAGTATTACACATGTGTGCACATGTGTGTTTTCCCTTACAGAAAATGTGTTTTTGCTGGAAACCGATCAGCCCAAGGGCCTGTTGGTGTTTGGAGTCTTCACATCCACAAGGTAAGGCCGACGGCGATGAAGCCAAGTGTAACATTCCTGCAGGCCTCAGTGGTTATGTTAATTACTGACTGGATATCAGCGGGAGGGGATGTGCTTGTCAAAGAGCCTGTTGTATAGAGACGTAATGTGTCATGTTGCAGAGCAGCTTATTCAGATGATGAACTATCAGTTAAAGCGTCGTGGTGGCTCCACCATATGGCCTTCGTTTTGACTTTTTTGTCCTCGTGATTGTAAGCAGCAGTGCATTATTCTGCTGCAAGAGATATATTTACAGTACGCGCCGATACAGAATATGTTACATGATACATATTGCTGGACGGAGTAATACTACACAGCGGGACTTTTAGAGTGCAGAGAGAATTTCATTATTGCATTTTCCAGATGGGGGAAACGTGAGCCTTGTTTGTCAGGTTTCAGAGAAAACAAGAAGGAACATGGTCACCTTTCTCTTTTTAATCGTATCTTAGAATAGTATTTAATAAATATTGTATGTATGCCAACCAGTTCCAGTAAAAGAGAAAGAGACAAATACAGTACAACACAACACACATGTTTTGTGATTGTTTGTGCCTTTGTTTTTTCTCTTCGGTTTTATTGTATTTTTAACCCAGCTTTAAATGCCCTCCTGCCTCCGCATTATAGTCCTATTTTCTCAACCCAATTAGGGACATTTAATCAAAATTCAATTCTTAAACTCTCCTACCTCAGTAAATCTTTGACATAAGAAAATTAGGAAGGAAAAGTTCACCCCATGCCGACTAAACCTCTGTGGTAATTGAAGACAACCACACTGAATAAACCGATTTAACGTCTCTCGATTAGCCGAAAGTCACAGTCAGCAGGGTTGCACGGCAAATTAGGGAGGTTTAAAGGAATGGTCACTTGATCCAGATCCTGCCACAGGCCCTCGATCCACTTGTTAGCTCAGGATCATAGAAAGGTTACAGTAGAGTATCCTGGCTCAAAGAACACAGCCAAACCAAACAGTGAGGTCCTTGAGGTCTCTTACCTCGATGTTATTCCTTTCTCCGCACTGTGATTCTTCCTCCGTCTCCACGTCACACAATATGCTTCTGTTCTCCTTTTCAACAAAGACTCTTTTATGTGTGAAGAAGTGTGGTTTTAAATGACTTAGCCAAGCCGCATCAGATCAATGAGGGGGAATATAGGTGAGCTGTCCCCACCGGAGAGTGGCTTTGGCTCCACCCAGACGCCATAACTTGCACACCCTTAGAAACAGAGATCTTAATAAACAAGTGCAGAATACTTTAGCTGGGTGGGTCTCGAGGTTGTGGGCTTAGCCGGTTCCCACTGTTGTGTTTCATTGAAAGTATGCATCTCATTTCCTCAGCTCCGTGTTTAAAGGCTCAGCAGTGTGTGTGTACAACATGGCCGACATCCTCACCGTCTTCAACGGGCCCTTCGCTCACAGAGAGGGGCCCAACTTCCAATGGATGGCCTTCCAAGGACGCATCCCTTACCCAAGGCCCGGAACTGTAAGTTCATTTCTGGGCCATTCATTCATAATTTGGAATCATCTACAACTAAATGTCTCATCTAAATCATACCGCCTTAAACATTTCAAGCCAGAAAAAGGAGTAGGGCGAAAACAAGTATTGTATTATCAGCCTGTTAGTACATTTCATAACATTACCAAAAGAAAAGGAAAATATTTGTTTGCCATCTGCAATCTTAAGAAACTGCAACATTCCTGGCACTGCGCAATAATCAGCTATACATATTGTCTATTATCTTAATATGCACATGTATAAACCTTTGTCAATGAGACATTGAGACATTACACTTCCCCTTTGTTTCTCCAGTGTCCTGGTGGAGCCTTCACACCTGACATTCACACAACAAAGGAGTTCCCAGACGACGTGGTGACCTTTGTACGGAACCACCCAGTCATGTTCAACCCCATCTACCCAGTGGGACGGAGACCTCTGGTGGTACGGACCAACGCTGACTACAAATACACATCAGTGGCCGTGGACCAGGTCATGGCTGCCGACGGCAACTACCAAGTGCTCTTCCTGGGCACAGGTATGAATGTAGACAGGTCTGGCAGATTCTAGCAAAGTACAGCCAACTTTGAGGGGGGGGGGGGATTTAAGCATGTGAGCTTTTTGTGGAGATAATTTATTTTGGCCATATTATCTATAATATGTTTTATATTGAAATATATATATATATATATATATATATAAAATGACCTTTCCCACACTTTTATCTATTGCTTTTTCTTTTTCCTTATCAGTTAAGATATTCGCAGATGCATCTGATATGAGGTCATATTAGCTCTGATAATTTTTGTATTCTAGCTTTAATGAGCATGTTATGGCGCTGTAACAAGGCCATTATAAGGGAACTAATTAACGTGAAGTGAAGGAAAGTAGCAATAAAACAAAACCTCTCGTTAAAAAGTGAATGATTGTCAGTGGGAGTCCTTTTGCCACAGCTGGAAATCAGACAAACAGATAACAGAGGGCATAGTATGCTGTGGGTGTGGTGGCGAATTTGAAAAAACAAACGTGACAGCGTGTATTATAAAGAGGTCATAGACAGTGTGATAAGACGAGGGACTTTCGGAGAGGGCTTTCTCCTCGCATGGTTTTATTTTTATGAGATCAGATGAGAAAACCTGCAGGTGGGTTTAAGTTAGAAAAATGTCAGACTGATTATGAGATTAAATGTTCCTGAGAGCACAAGTGTAGAATATATATTGTATCTCTTGTTTCTGTTCTCACAAAATGGTGGTTAAACAGAATAATATTCGTGTGCTTGCGCACATAATTATGCGTGCATTCGCGCTCGTGCGTGTCCACTTGTGCCCATGTTTGCGTTCAGAAAGCAGCTCTGGCACTCTCTCTCTCTCTCTCTCTCTCTCTCTCTCACAGCTGCTTGTGTTTATCAGGCAGTCTCTCCATTCCGTTTCTCCTGCATGGATTCCCGAAGAGAGGCCAGAGCTGTCTCGCCATATCTGAGTCCCGTAAATGCTGCTTTGTCTCAAGGAAGAGGGGAGAGACGCTCTTATCAGGCGTTTCCAGGAGCTGTTACTGTAACCTCCTTCTCCCTGCTCTGCTGATCCAACTCCCTGGACAAAAAAACAGCCTTATTGACGATGGTTGTGTTGAATTTTGCCCCTTTGCGTGGCCCTTGTCCTCCCTTGCGTGGGCTTCAGAGCTTCCATTCTCACCCCTGCAGTTGGTTTTGCTACAAACTGTCCCGTGGCTATCATGCATATTTCAAAAGCAAACATGGGCAAAGGGAAACAGACTTGGAGTTTGTTTGTTTTTCACAAGCGTTGCATTCTAGTTTCACCGTCTGGGCCGAGTAGCCCATATCAGTTTCACACGGCGGTTTAATGCGTGTGTTGTAGTTACAACTCAAGACATGTCTGCTTTCTGCCCCCAGACAAAGGTGCAGTACAGAAGGTGATTGTGCTGCCAAGCAATCAATCCCTGCATGAAGATCTGATCCTGGAGGAGCTGGAAGTGTTTAAGGTCAGCTGTCTGTTTTTCTCCGCTTTCTTTCATTATGGTCTTACTTTCATCCCCTAAAATCAAAGGCGGTGGGGGAGGGGGGGGGGGGGGGGCGCCCTTGGCCCCAACACAAAGGCCAGGGGCAGACAAACAGAAACAGGGTGGCATTTGGGGAGATGGATGTTCTGCAGCGTATATGTGCAGCGTAGAGTGATGGGAAACATCCTAACATACTGCGAGAGTCTGTTCGTTGCCCCGAGTGAACCTTCACACGTGCTCTTTTATCTTCTTGAATCACTAAACGTGTGATCGACCTGTGATCAGATGTAAAGGCCTCGGCTGCTTTGATCCTCCACTGCACCATAGCGGTCCATCAATCAGAGGAGATTGATTCCCCAAATATTTTTCAAAAAGATACATCTGGCGAAAAGCTGATCCTAGATGGGCTGCTAAGACTGTTTTTTTTGTATTAAATAAAAGTCTGATGAGCTGTTTTCTGCCCAACATGTTCCCAACTATTCCTTTAAAGAATTTTTGATAGAAAAAAAGTGTGCACGTTGTCTAAAAGCTCTTAACCCGGTTCTTGTATGTGCTATTTTTTTCAGAATCAAGCTCCTGTTACAAACTTGAGAATATCCTCAAAAAAAGTAAGCTACTTACCTCATTTATTAAGTGCAGTTTTATTGTTTTAATATGTTATTCATTGTCTGTGGCTACTATGTAATGCACGAAACAGAACTCTCCTGTGCACGATAAGCCTCCCAAAGGCCAGGAAATAATAAGCCATAATTGTTTCGGCGCTCATTTTCCTGTCAGCCGGCCACTTATGAAGACAAACAGGGCGGCTGATATTTGAACTGTTTATTTTACAGCAACAGCTGTACGTCAGCTCGGAGTTCGGGGTCTCGCAGGTCTCCCTGCACCGCTGTCACGCTTACGGCTCGGCTTGCGCCGACTGCTGCCTCGCCAGAGACCCCTACTGCGCCTGGGACGGGCTCAGCTGCTCGCGCTTCTATCCCACCGGCAAAAGGTACGCAAAGATTTACAGCTTCGGCGTTCCTAACTGCGGTTTGGTCGCCGTTATTCAGTATCTTTTAAATTTCCTGAGAAGTATCAAGTGTTCACCGAATACTGTTCTCATGGCAGTAAAGAAAAAAAACGATGCAAGTCTTTAAAGCCCCCAATACAAGTCTTTTTCTGTGTTAATAAGTGCTGACAGGTGTTGATTAGGGAACCCAGTCATAAAGGCAGCTATTCAAAACTGTCACGAGTGTTAAATAAACATCAGCATAGTTGAATAGTATACAGTATTCCCATTCACTTGCATTCTCTTTTCCCCAGTTAGCCATGAGAACCTAGTGAGCTTGTGAGTGTCCGACAGACAACCGGAGTAGTATTCATCAGTTTTAAACAACGAATGTGAAATCAATCAAGCCGTACTGAATGTGGGAAACAGATGATGTGCAACAACATGTTAAACAAGAACAGAAAAGAGCTGCTCACAATTTGTGAGGCCAAAAAGATCATACGACTGGAATCCTTCAGTGTGAGTATGTCACTAATTCTGCCTTTTGTTGATCCTCTCCGTCCGTCTAGACATAACGCAGACAAGGAGGTATGAGCGACACCTCGCTTATAAACCGATACCTCTCTGTTCTCTTAATGCGTCTGCGTTGTCTCTTGACATTCCTGTCAGACGCAGGTCAGGTTTGGTTTGGTCGCAGGACGAAAGAGCGGCCTGTTTTCCTGCAGGACAATGTGTGTGAAATGCGTCAGCTGTTCTATATGTTTGTGCACCGCTGAGAGGAATAACAGTCCGATTCTCCTCATATTGTTTTGCCGCTTGACAGCTACTTCCACAGTTTTAATGAGACGAACATGTGAGGAGGAAGGTTGTGTATTCGTTCTGTAGTTTAGCTGTAGTGTATTTATACTCACTGCTATTTTACTTTCCTCTTTTTTTTTTTAGGAGAAGCAGAAGGCAGGACATCATGCATGGAAATCCACTCACTCAATGCAGAGGATTCAATCTAAAAGGTAATTAAAGCTGCACTGATCAATATTTTTACATTAACAAAGGATCAAATGACCGTGTTATGTGAAAGGTGTCGCTCATTGGGACAAAACCACAGAGCATTGTTTTACCTGTCTTTGCGTAGCCTCTTTTAGCTCTATATTAAGATGTTACGGCCCACAAATTACACCGTCGTCAACCTCACAACAGCAGGCAGTTGTTCAGCTCTGATAAACGCACCCTAAGCTACCTGCCCAGCACCAGACTGCAGACAAAAATAGCAAGTAGCTGACAAAAAAAAAAGCAGCTATATATAAAGGCAGATATTTTTCTCAGGAGGCAAAAACCAAAACACCTTCATCGGGCGGAACGAAACATCAAATGAACGCCGATGCTGCTACGGATAAGCAGGATAAGATAATACATTTACAAGGTGATAATATGTCAATGTTGTGTTTTCAGCTTGTTTTTCCATTTTAAGTGTCCAAAAAACAAAAGCATGCAGCTATGCATTTAAATATGTACCTATGCTATGTATTCATAAAGGGACATTTCTCAAATCAATTAATCTAGTTCCACAACTGACTCACATTGACACAGACATTGACACAAAAATCCACATTTGATGGCAACCAAATGCAACCAAAACAAAAAACGACTGTACTTCTTTACGTTGGAGCGGTACAGCTACTGTATGATTGTGTGTGTCCAGGTGCTGCTCAACATCCATCACGAAAATTCACCCAGTAGTACTGGCAGGCTTTACTTTAATGAGAGGAGAGGATTTGCTCCCCAGAGTGTCCCATTTCCGTCAACAGTTTACATCTCTAAATTAAAACGAGCTTGGGGAACCAGCCATACGGCCATTACCGCTAATTAGTCACAACCCTGTCATACATCCAGCTGAGTGATGAACCATTTAGCTGCAACAACAAAAACTACACGGTAAATGAGACGAAACTGAGTTGCTCCGATGCATTGGCGGAGATTTCGTCAGGCTGTAGAAACTGAGAAAGTCTGGGTGGGGGATCGGTTCGGTCGTGCTGCAGGTGTCACACTAAGCTCTGTGTCAACATTTCCCTCTCACAGTTGGGACTTGAGACGGATTTGAGTCCATCTGTGGGGTTTGTGTCTGTCAGCAAGTGACGTCTGACGTGACTCCCCTGACTCTCTCTCTCTCTGTCTGTGTGTGTGTGTGTGTGTGTGTGTGTGTGTGTGTGTGTGTGTGTGTGTGTGTGTGTGTGTGTGTGTGTGTGTGTGTGTGTGTGTGTGTGTGTGTGTGTGTGTGTGTGTGTGTGTGTGTGTGTGTGCGCGCGTTAGCCTACAGAAACGCAGTGGAGTTGACGCAATACGGCGTGAAAAACAACACCACCTTCCTGGAGTGCCTTCCCAAATCTCCTCAGGCGTCGATTCGCTGGCTCATTCACAGGGACAATGACAGGAGGAAAGAGGTCAGTTTGACACATTTAGAGAGGACAAAAGTCAACAACACAGCCCAGCCAAGTTGACGTGACACGATGAAAATCTCTTTTGAGATGCAATTGATTAAAGGTCCTTTTCTTGCTCCGGTGTTTTCCGGTCACATTGTTAAACATTACATGGAATATCAAACATGTCATAGCAATCAGATGAGCTCACGCGCTTGTATCGCCTGAGGAGTGACACGGCGAACACGGAGCATCGTAATGAGCGGTGATACAGATCAAACATGATGTGGACCTTGACTAATGGCTGGATTCTCAGCGGTGCAACGTTTTACAAATATTTGACACCCCTTTAACCCCTTGAAAGGCTGTGAAAGATTAAATAATGCTGGGCAAGAGTGCGTCCGCATGGAAAATCTTTTATGGATTATTAAGCTCTCACCTCTGCGGAGTTGACTCAGAGTAATGGCCATTTTATAGCCGTTTCCCCATGAGAATAGAAGTTGGCCTTGAAATAAATCATTTTAGTTTTATGGTGTGTAATCATTGGAGTCTTTTCCAAACTAAGGCCGAGGTGGTTTTAAAGTAGTCAGTGGAAAAGGAATAAAGTGTTTCATTTAGAGTGTCAGCATCAGTTTAGTCTCATTATTTTCAGATTGATGGCGACGAAGGAGGTTCGTTCAGCACCACCCCGTTAACTGCCATTTCAACTTCTTTCAGTATTTCAACGATTTGGAATGTTTCATCCGCACATTGTCCATCAAGGTTCTCCAGAAAACGTATCAAAATCCAGAGTCCATCATTCCTTTATTCCAATCAACATCAAATGTAACTATACTGGAGGGATCAGCACCATTATTGCAAAAAGTGTTCCTTCAAATCTCTCAAAGGGCATAGTGTAATGAGATAGATATATATATTTATTTATTCATATTTGCTTTTAACGCACTGATATTGGATCGGTATGGAACATCTCCACTACAAACCATGGGGTTATTATGACAGAACCTAATTGTGCCAACCACAGGTGAAGCTGGGCGACCGCGTCGTCTCCACCGAGCACGGCCTCCTCATCCGCTCCGTCCAGCTGTCCGACCAGGGCCTCTACTACTGCCTGACCACCGAGAACAGCTTCAAGCGCACCGTCGCCAAGATCCGCCTGCGAGTGCTGAGCGAGGCCATGGTGAGCGTGCTGACGGACAAACAGCAGTCGCCGTGGGCCTGGGCCAGCTCGTTGCACCCCAAGACCCTGTTGTCAGCCTTCAGTCCAGCGGAGAGCCTGGCTGTGCAGCAGTACTGCAAAGAGAGGAAGCAGCTCCAGACCCTCCAGCAGAAGAAGCAGCAGCAGCAGCAGCAGCCTCAGCTACCTGGACCTCTCAGGGGGGACCTGGCCAAACTGAAGCCCTTGCTGGACCGGAGGAAGAGCCGCAACCGGCGCAATCACCTCCCAGAGGTCTGACGCAGGGAGGTGCCGAAACTGACACAAACACCTCCCTCTGTTTCCCCGACCCAGACCTTCATTTTTCCAACTCTCATCTCAAACTGCAGAGCTGCACTGTGAGGTGGGTGTGGGGAGTTGTTATTCGGCAATATCTCTTTTTCTTGCATGAGGTACTGTGACCAGATGGCTGTGACGTCCACTAATACACACCCACAGGCACCCACGAGCAAGTCATTTGCTGTCGCAGTCGCAACACAGACTGAGGTGGCCCTGTTGTGAGTGGCACTGATAAACTGCGGTCTGAGCTGATATTGCTTACGATAATACACCTTGAGACGCAGCTGTGGCCGATGATCTTATCATATTTTCGATATTAGAGGGGAAACTAGACTGGCCGGATATTAGCTCACAATGGATTTGTTTCTTTGTTCACAAAAAGAGGCGGTCATTTGAAATTAACATCGTAAATTGAGGAGATTGAAAAGGGGGCAAAAAGGGAGACGGATGCATGCTTGAGAGTGAGCGCCTTCTCAAAGTATAATATTAGTATTTTATTAGATTCTACTCACATTTCTGTGTTTACTTTAAACTAACAAATATGTCTCTGTTCAGTGAAATGACTGAAATGGCTTCGTGGGCAAACATAGGGTAATAAAACGTCATGTTTCTCATGGGGTTGACTGCCTCTCACACAGTCTATAATAGCACAGTTCATACAAAGCACAGATGACAAGTGGTTCCAATAAAAAGTGTTACATTACAGCGCTGTGTAATTAGTTCAAAGTTCCAAACTTAACATCCTGATGCTACCCAAACAGAAATAGTGGTAAAATACAGAGTAGCATATACAATTCAGCATGATCTCTCCTGTATTTATTCCTGTTACTCAGACGTACATGTACGAGAATCTCCCTCCCTGTAATTCAGCTGCATATTGTATCATACTTCTCTTGTTTCTAGCACAGAAGCATGTTTATAGAAATGCATCAGTAATGTAGAGGTATCTTCATTCTGGCCTGGATTTGAATAATGAGCAGATTTGCATATTTCAGGTTCACAGCATAGTTTACATCTGAAGGTAGATGCTGACAACATCATCTACAGCAAAGTGGACAGTTTGAATTCCCGAATAGTAATTAATTGACTTCTGTGAATAGACTTTTTTTTTTCCAGAGACGTAGTTAATGTAGATAGAGATTAATCGTTGCTTGTGTACATAGTATATTTTCTTTGTTTCATCCTTTTTAATTTAATGTTGTGAAAATGTGTACATAATTTCAACATGATTCACCAGCTATGACTGTATCTGCAAGTTGCAGAGACGTACAGTATTATTTTCATTTTGAGAAAAGACTTTCTAGTTGTTCCCTCTAAACAGATCTCTGCTCCGCGTTTAATAAAGCTGTGCGACCGGCATCATGTCAACTTGGTGTAACTTCAGTGTTATGAATCGTATGTATTTCTATTTATTAATGTCGTGGTAGCCTGAATAAATCTGTTCCAATGAATCTCAATATTACAGACAGATCACGCCTTTTATTGTCGGATATTTTTATTAGTATAATTTCTCAAAATGTGAACTCAATATTTCTGTTACTGGCCACTTTATCATCATCTCTCTGTCCTCTAAATAGATTCTTTGATCTACTGTGATCGCCTATTAAGGTGCTTCAAAGGAACAGTCACGCTGTCTTCACACAATTTGGGGAAATCTGTTCGATGAAAAGATTGATACCACTCATGTCTGTACTGTAAATATGAAGCCACACCAACAGCTGGTTAGCTTAGCTTAGCACAAAGACTAGAAACCGCTACCCTGGCTCTGTCTGAAGGTAACCAATCACCGTTCAGAAAGGGATCGTCTGCTCTGACTCCTGACACAAAAGTGACTGAGCGTATTTATTCCTTGTAACTTTATCACATGAAGACATTTGGCATCCTGGAAGAGGAATGGGTATGATATTACGCAGACGTTTAAGAGTCCTACATTTGAAAACAAATCCATGCACTCAAGGAAGGGGTGTCCATTTGCATCCCAATAAACCCTCTGGTATATGTGTGACATGTAAGATTCGGACCGTAACAGTAGAATTAAAGTCGCCCAGGAGGCGTCATTGATAGGGTCATTTAAAATAAAAACCAAAGAGAGGCGTCCTGCTGGGCAGAAATACTGCTTTCTGAACAATCAAACCCAAGTACCATTCAAACGCCCCGTATAATCATCCCCCCAGCCCATTTTATTACTCTTTTTGAATTAAAAAGGAAAGCAAGTTTGCTGCAGCGTGAACAATGCAGAGGTTTGTTTCAGTCTCTGCTGTAGTCTGGGCCGAGGGGATTGCCGACCAATTTTGATAGACTGTGTTGGAACAAACCGATAATAACAATAGAACACCCAATGAGAAAACTCCCTTTCAACTTGTATTAATTTTAAAGACACCGGTTCAGCAAAGAATACAATCATTTGCGAAACATTAGATTCATGTACATTTATTTTATAGGATGTCAAACAAACCCATCTCTCCTCTATGTGTGGATTAATCCACACATAGAGGATTCTCCGTCTGCTCTCAGTTCATCTTACAGTGTTTGCAATTGAAATAATGCTGAGCAAATCTCTTGAGCTTCACAAAATCACAGTCTTCCTCCCCCTGGGATCAAAGGAAGTATGATATTATAAATAACACTGAAATTACAAAAAAGTGCAACTCTATATCAAAAGGTTTGATGTCCCGTAGCAGCTTAAATGCACTTTGCTCTGCAGCTCACACACAACGAATGCTGCTGCGTCATCCGTTCACACAAACTTGCTTTGGTCATTGTTCCTCTTCACCATACAGTAGGAGATGGAACACAGTGCGAAGATGGCCACACCTGAGCCCAGCAGGGCTTTCCATAGTATCTCCAACATCTCGATACGGGACACCAGCTCCCGCTTAATCATGTCCGCCGTTTCGTCATCCAACGAAGCCGTCTGGTGACATGGATAGAGACCGAGAAAGAGAGAGAGTGACTGAGTATCGTGCATCCCAAAACTACCAGACTCCACACTTCATGACTGCAGGGCTCCACGTTTTATCTCACCTCGTTCATCCAAACAAGAGGGAATATGGTATAATCCTTGACTTTCTTAAGCACCCTGCAGGGAAAGAGTTCATTACTTGGTATTCAGTGCGGCAAGGTGTCTCAAACTTTTTGCCTTCATTTGACATGACAGAAGAGAGGCAGAGAGAGAGAGAGGAGGCGGATGACATGCAAACTCAAACTTTCTTAAAGGAATAGTTTACAATTTTGGAAAATTACCGCTCACCGGTATTCTCTTTCTTTACGAGCGTTACATGAAAAGATGGATACGACGGGCATCATAGCTGTGGTATCTACGTTGAGTGAGGGACACACTATTAATGTCTGTTTGTAGATATGAAGCCATAGACGGCAGCAAGTTAGCTTAGTGGTTAGCTTAGCAGTCCATAGAAATCCAAAAAATACTTTTTTTTGGTATGAACTATGCAAACTATATATAGCGTGTTAATTTACAGGAGCTGGTTGACAGATTGTATCACCTCTGAACAGAGACTAGCTCTTTCCCCCCTGCTCTCTGTCTTTTATGCTAAGCTACGCTAACTAGCTTGTGGCTGTAGCTTCTCAGAGTGGTCTCAATCTTCTCAATCTAACTCTCGTCAAGAAAGAGAAAAAACATATTCCCCACAAACCTTTCCCTTTTAAAAAGGTGAAGCAGAACTTACGTGATGACATCTGATGGTCCGTACATCATATTCACTTGAATTCTCTTGGCAAACCTCAAGGTGAACCCGGTTGTCTAGTAGAATAAATACCACACGAAAAAAAATAGCATCAGAGTTGCTGCCCCTAGAAGTCACAAATCACAAAGATAAAAAGCTCTTACGGGTTCCACGTCCAGGAAGGTGATGTGATGCTCCTCACTGGGATTGAGGCCCTTTACGTCATCTTGTAGGTACGGACTGCCATGGAGGAAGTGGGGCAGAGACATGAAGATGGGTCTCCCTGTTCAGATGGCAAAGAAACAATTCAAAAATACCAAGCTGCTGAGCAGAATGATAAAACGGCAGCAGAAAGTTCTGGCATGCATTGATTATGGTTGAGCTCAATGAAACAAATGCAAACTGACCATCTTGACAGGAGCTGAGTTCCAGGACTCCAGCCAGGGTGCAATTCCTGGTGGTCTTTGGGTTTCTGCAGAAACATCTGTTGTCTGGGTTGACCGTTGGGGAGGCCAAGGTGTCTGGCAGGAGGGTGAAGCGATACACTTCAATCCCTTTCAGATCCATGCTCTCCTGAAAGCTAGCTGACACAGACCTGAAACAACAAGGAGATCAGTTCAAAAGTCTTCCAGACCCTGAACATCATGTACCCAGTAATCCTTTGTGCAACTTAATGCAGCCTCCAGTACGTGACTGTGGTTTTGGTATTGGAAAGCTCTGACCTCTAGTGGTTACTGAGAGGAAAGTCCAAATGGCTGCAGTTCTTAAAGTAAGATGGTAAATCTGCTGTCGATGACATGCCCGACATAGCACAGCTGTCAGACTGCGTCAGATGACATTGATCCCCCCCCCCAAAATGAAACCCTTCCTCACCTGCAGATGTCTGATGAGAAGAAATAGAGCGGCGTCTTCTTGTCCACAAAGGGAGCGAATGAAGACGCATCTGAGAAAGAGGGAAGAAATGAGGTCAGAGAGGTGACTCATCTGCGTTTTGAGCTGCAGGAGTGGAAGTTATAAGGGGGGGGGGGGCTGCGTGAGCCGCACCTGTCCCGTTGATCATGTCACAGTACTTGTCGTCCCAGAAACGAAGGCTCCTGTTGAACAAAATTCAATTTGTCAGACAAACTATTTGATTTAACAGCCTAAAAGATTACAGTTAAAAACAGAAAAGCTGAATTCTCACTTCAGAATCCGTACAATTTGATTAACCTGATTTGATTAAACAGCCTAAAATATCCCAATTTCTTTTTTTTTCAAACTGGCTTCTTGTCAAAATGTAGCACCTGATCTTAAAAAGATCAAGGCCTCAAAACCAGACTCGATACCTCCTTCACTTTGTTCACAATCAGACTCACCTCTCTCCTCGCCACCTGTCAATTATTCCCACTTTGGAGATGTCTTCCTTTCCAGTGTAGACGTTGAAGACGCCATCAAATGTACCATTGTACTAGGGAAAACACATTTGATTCAATATATTAATACAAATTGTGTGTTACTGGGTAGATTTAGTCTATTCTGTGTTTTATTATGTGTAAGCGTAAGGCTGCAATATCTGTTTACTTACAGGGTAAAATAGGCCCAGCGTTCCTTTCAACATGGGGTCGGTGTAACCCCACAGCAATTCGTTGACTGTACGGTACTGGAACAAGGAGGAGTTGCTTGTCTTTATCAGATTCTCCAGCACAGAATGAAGCACTTTGGGAACCAGTGTGTAAGCTGCCTAAAAAACAGAAAAATCAAACATTCATCTTTATATTTTGGCAACAGTATGGTTCCATCTTGATGCACGAGCAGAACTGCTGTGCACACAACTGCTGCAGTTGCCTCTGGAGATAAGCCATACAATAACCCTCTTTTATGACTGTGATACAGCATATTTAGTTACAAACTGATCGATGGAAATTGATAGTGCTCGTCATTTGAGCCTTATCAAAGATTGAAGAGAAAGCGCTGTAACAAACTCCCATTTTAAAATTATGACTTCCCGGTTGTTCATAATTACAAAGCTCCAACACGACAGCATCTTTGCACCGATGTTTAACGTTCGCTTCAGGTCTTCTTACACCGCCAGTCACCATTGAGCTGGGTATCAAACCTTGCTTTTGGTATAAAAATCATAAAAGTCACATACTTGTTCAGATTCGTAAGCTGTTGATTTTTTTGTGGTGCAGGGATATGTTTTTTTTTACGTTCTCGCTTGTGTTTGGACAACAGATTCTGGTATTTTTCAACCTGGTTCTTTTTTAGAAATTGTGGCTTTTGTGACTGTGGGTCATGCTACATTTGCAGTTGCCACCTCCATTGGATAAAACACAGACTCCTTCAAAGCAGCGTATATTACGGCAAACATCATCTGCATTCAGAAGCTTTTTCAAGGTGCTTTATAAGAGATTTGGAGCAATTCTATTGCCTCTAAACGTGGCTATGGCTGAGCCGGCAGCTAACAGTGCTAACAGCACTAACACTGCAAACAATGGCAAACGTGCTGACAGAGCTAACAGTAATTACAGAAATTAGCATGCTGTATTAGCTATTGGAGCTAACTGGGGCAACCCGTTGGCTAACCAAGCTAGCTGGCTATTCAATGAATAACATGCTGAGTCGTCCAAGTAAAAAGTACGCTATTGTAGTTTACCGCATACTACATCTGCGGAAACGTGCCGGTTAACAAAGCTAGCTGCCTATTCATCTAGTGCGTTATGCTGTGTGTTGCTGTGAGAGTAAAACCTGGGTTGAAAAATACAGATATTGCCTCGACACTGTTAAAGTGCCGAGTCACTATAAACCTTGAATTCCCCCAGCCATTTTATTTTATTTCCTTCTGAAACAACTCTTTATGAGATAGTGCACTGTTTACCAACCTGGGGGTCCGGACCCTTCATGTAAATACTGAGTGGGTACAGATTAACAGGATCGAAAGAGGAAACATCCTGCTTTTCTTTTCTAGTAAGTGCCAAAATATTCTCTCATCCTTGTTTTCTTGTGAAATTCTGGATAGTTTTCAGCCCGAGGCTATTAAAAAATACATTGAAAGGAACAACCTGGGAAGCCACTCAACCTATCGGAGAGGGTCACGCGCCAAAAAGCAACCCCACCACAGGCCGGCACAGCTTGATTTGGAACAGCTTGTCCTGGCCTTGGAACAGAGGTACCGCAACTATTAACAGCAGAGCTGAGTCGAGTCAGGAATCACCGCACAGCGAGGTGACACTCACTTACAGCCACAGCCAAGTTGAGGGAGGTGACTTTGTCCTCCTCCGATCCCACTGACATGGATGGCTCAAAGATGGCGCCCATGGGCAGCAGGAAGGAGACAGTTTGATTGGAGTTAAAAGTGATGTTCTCTTTGGGAAGATATCTTGTCCTGAAAGGGGAAGAAGGTCTTACTTAGATATTCAGTTTCGTAAGAGGAGACATTTGTTTCTACACTGTAAATTCTTACGCCTTTCATCAAAATGTTATAAAAGAGGTCAATAAATCAGCCTTACTTGTATGTGTAAGGTCCTTTTTCCACCACCACTGGAGTTGCTCCGTTCTGCAAAATCTCCTGGGCGTTTATTACGTCAAAGAACCAGAACTGCCTGTACACGAATGCTCCTGCAGAAACCCAGTTGTCATAAGCTGTCGTTCCAGGCTCAATGACGGATTCCTAAACCCCCGAAGACAAACAGACAGTCTATTTTTAACAAACCTCAAGACTGCCAGCAGGCCAACTGCCCCGACTGACACATAAAAAAGGGTGGATGCTCTGTTATTTTTTGAAAGAAAAAAGGTCTAAACTGCAAAAATTGTCTCTACAGTCTCTTGTTAAAATCACAGACGCTGATCTTTCAAAGGATGAAAACACACTTGGCTTTCTGCACAGCTTCTTGTTTACCATTTGAAGCAGCTTTCCCGAAACACACGCCTCTTCCCTCTCATTTCTCCTGATTCACCTTGATCTCCGCGCAAACACACACACACAAACATACACACACACACACACACGAACGCATTCACACACACATGTCAGTCCCCTATTCTCCAACCCCCCTGGGGTGAAACTCAGCAACATACCGTCTCCACTGTCCCCCGAATGATGCTGTTCCCCAGTGGGATAAGGACACCACCCAGGATGGCTACCACCGCCCCAAACACAGCTCCGGCTATCAGCCCGCACCTCCTGTTACAGCAGCCCATGGTGATGTGCGCTTCCCTCCGTCACTCTGTGCGTCCGTCTGTCAGCCTTGTAGCCTGTTCTCCTTCTGTCTCTGTGTTTGTGGCGGGCGCTAGTATGTGCAGCTTGTCTGTGTTTGTGTCCCGGCAGCAGCAGTAGCAGCAGCAGCACCAGCACCAGCAGCAGCAGCAGCAGTGGCACAGACGGGCTGTAACAGAGGAGATGACGGTGCAGCCGAGGCCAGGTAAAGGCACAGACACCTCTGGCAGCCGCCCATGCACCTCCTAGAAATGAAGTTACATAACGACAATAAGGGTTCGAGGTTCAGGTGAGAGTTGTGTCCACGGGTATCAGGGACTATCTCAGCAGGTGATAACAGCCACAATAGGCTGGGGAGAAAGGTTGAAAGAGGAGTTTGCGCACATGCATAGGACGGACATGAAATAAAGCTGATTTCTGCTCCTATGGAGCCAAGCTCCATAGGGAGCCACGGTCGCCTGGGGTTAAGAGGGTTATCTGGTAACCGCAAGGTCGAAGGTTCAATCCTTGACTGGGACGTGTTATGTGTCGAAGTGTCCCTGAGCAAGACACTGTACCCCTAGCTCCCCGGGCACCTGTCATTGGCAGCCCACTGCTCCCTATATACAGGGATGGGTCAAATGCAGAGAAAAATTTCCCCCATAAAGGGATAAATATAGTGTAATAAATAAAATAAATTAAAAATAATAAGCTATTTTAGTTTTGTTTCATTCAACATCTAGCACTCGTAAGATTAAGCCGAAACTTGCCACACAGACTTGAATTGTTGCTGAAGGGGATTTATCGGGGCGTGAGATATCAGCTCTGGATATCCAAAGACCTGGATGATGACAACCGTCATAGAGATTTCACTTGTTGTTTTTTGTTCTGATCTTTCCTGCTCTGTTTCTTATCTGTCCTCCTCTATCTATTCATCACTTTTCTGCTCTGCACTTCCTGCTCCGAGCTCCAAGCTTACAAGAGACAGAAAAGGAGGAACATATAATGATTAAGTATTTCCTCAGAGCACCTAGACCAGGGGTGTCAAACATAAAAACATAAAAATATCCCCAAAATGATTTATGTTATAATAACAGAAATGTGCTTAAATATAATTTTACATTCATATAACTGCATGTACAATCGTTTTACACTTGAATAAACAATAATCAAATGTAGAGACAGTTATTTAACAATATGTTAGGAGTAGTTACATTTATACAGTCTTACATTTACAACCGGCCCTTTAAGGGCAACCATGATGCTGATGTGGCCCAGAGTGAAAATGAGTTTGACACCCCTGACCTAGACTGTTAAAAAAATAAGAAGCTTATCTGCATTTTATGGTTTCATAAGGGATAATAAAATATATTGCTCTCTATCTCAATTGATTCATTTAACTCCTCAACTGCGCAGACAACATGTGGCCATATCAAGGATCAGTTCTTCACTTCTGCCTCCTGCACAATCGCGTTCCCAAACAACTAAACTGCATTCTTCTGTGTGAACTTCATTCAGCAGGCTGTCTCTCGCTCATCCCGGCCCAGAGAGAGGTGGAAGATGCTCTCTGTGAATTCATGTTTTATATGTTTTTTACAGGTGAGTTGCGGGTTGAGCCCGGGTTAAGCTCTGGCTTGCTCCAAAACTAGTTTTCGGCCTTGTGTGGTGTTCTGTGGTGATCTTTAAAGTCATCGATGTTTGTTCCCACACCATCAAGTCCTTCAATACCCTGCTTCATGGTCCTATGGACAACCTCTGATGCAGAGTTTATCCCTAAATGGAAGCCCTGGCAAATCAATAGCGTCCGAATGGGGTGTTGAATGTGCATCGACGAGAGCTTTTTGTCATTGAGTTAGATTTGCCAGAAACCACAAAAGAATCTAACCCTCTGAATGCAAAAAGATGGCAACAGTGCAGCTGCATGGCTGACATGAGAGCATGAATGTCACGAAACGTTTTGCTCTGCAGCCAGCCTTCTGAAGTCCACACACTCCTCTCACATCTCCACAGTTTGAGCTTCTCTCTTCTGGTTACCAATGTTATTTAGAATCCATTTTGACTTGCAATTGGTTGTTTGTTTTTGTCTCATTTTATGTCCATGGAAAGCACTTTGTACTTGTTTAAAAAGTGCTATTCAAATTAAATGAGACATTTCATTATTTGTTTGTTTATTTTCTTGTTTGCGTGTTTATTTATTCTATTAAAGTATTTGTTATTGTTATAATTATCATCATTATTATTATTATGACATCCTCAGGGGGTTATTTCTGTCCAACAAAGCTCCTTATAACCATTAAATTAAACTGATTTTACAGGCTGTGTTGGGCTCCCTGTGAGGAGTAAACTCCTCCTTTAACATGGCAACCTTCTGAAAACACGACAACACTCTGTGCTCAAGGGTTGATCAAACGGCCCACATATGCAGCTCGGCAGCGCTGTGAAGTTGCATATTATCGCCACTGGAGAGCAGCACCAGCACTCCATCAACACTGACTGCATGTTGAGAACAGAAGGTCTGCCCGTGTGGTTTGTCCCACTCAGTCTCTCTGCCAAAGACACGTCTCCGTCTATTCAAAGAAACATTCTTGTCAAAACAGTTTGAAGATCACCTGACTGACTTTACTGTTGATCTTACAAGTCCAACTACAACATTTGGATTGGATTTCACTTTGTGTGGGCAGAGACTAAACCTATACACCTTCAGTTTCTTTATTTATTGTCTTTATTGAAAACACGTAATGATTAATGATATTTTACACCATCGAACACTATCTGTTCTTTTGAGCTGTTTACAATTCCTTGTGCTTAATTTGGGGGTTTTAAAAAATGTGTATTGTTGTTTTTAGTTTGTGTTTTAATATGTTTCATGTGTAATGTTTTGAAAAAATGAAACTATTTCCTGCATCTCTGCCCCTACGTGTTAAATGTGTGTTTAACAATCCTGTTTCTTCATTTGGAAAGATCCCTGAGTACACAAAAGAAGATATGCCATATTGAATAAATGAACAGCACATGACCATCTAAATATTGATGTTTCCTCTAACCTCATGTATTCGCACACATAGCCTCACGACTAAAATAAATACAGAGCTCACAGATGAAAGTGGAATCTAAAGACTCCTAATATAAGCAGAGGTATACATAAGAATAACTATTTATAACGAACATTGTGTTTTTCAGAGAACATGAATGCACTTCATGTCCGTGGTACTTCTTGTGTTGGGTTAAATGACATAACCTCTTTTTGCCTGAGGGATACACCCTCCGGCTCTTGTTGTCTCAAACCTGGAGAGAGACCCGGGTGACAAAGAGGGAAACCTCCAGCCAGCATAGGATTAGAGTGGAAAGGTCAACACCACAAGTTTGCGTTGTACTCCCAAAAAGCCACGTTCCAAATGAAACTTGCACGAAGAGACGGGGTTGTTGACACCACAAGGGTTTGAGTGGAATATTTTGAAGGGAACACCACCAACGTTTAGACTGACTGTTGACTTTGAAAGACTCACACTTGACTCCGTCCGACAGGCTAAATTATTTAAAACACAAACAATGGTCATGTACAGCTGAACGGGCAGGGGATGAGACTAACACTGGATTAAATGGAATTTATTATAATATATCTATGTAAGAATTTGAGTTAAACTCACAATGTAAAAAGTTATAATATTTATCAACATAAAAGGCACATGCTTTGGCCAACAAAGTGAAAATGATATGAGTTTTTATTTGGGTACAATATTAAATATTTAAATAATTTAATATTAAATATTATTAGCTAAATAAAACATTGAGGTGAGTGAGTGTAAAGTTGTGGGTGTATGTGATGAATTAAGGTATCCATTTTTGAGTACGAGCTATTAAAATAAAGTTAATGTTACACAATAATAACAAAGAGAGATTTTAATGGATTTAGTGTGCATATTTTAAACTTCAAAACTAAATCGTAACGTGACTAATACCTGTCTCTATGTTGCAGCTCATCTTATTTTTGATTGATGGTTATGGGAGAGGGAAGTTGGAGGACCTCGTGAGATTAAAAACACAAGGTAAATTTACAATAGGCCAGCAATTTGGAAAAACAAATCATACGAGACTAACTGGGGAATAATACTTAATACGAAAACTATTATACTACTGTAATATTTAAATAATCCTAATAAACATGTACTCTATTGCCATATTATGGAAGGGAATATTGATAGTTTATTTTAGTAACCTGCTTGAGGAGCACTGGGTGCTGAGTTGACCTTAATCCGATTTAAAACATACCAAGGAATGCTAAAACATGCTAAATGTGTATTTAACTGCCATGTGTAAAGCTATTGGTGTACAGGTTTGATTAGCGTCCCGTTGTCGAGAAGTTTCCGGTTTAGGGGTCTACCTACAAAATAAAGGCCTCAGAATAGTATGTTTTTTTTACCCATAAGAACCTAAGAACTGAACATAATATACTGAAAAATTACACTGAAACAAATCACCTTTGACTAAAAACGCATATAATGTTTGCATGCATTATGTAATATACTCGTGCAAGCCTGCAGGTTTAAAAATGAAATACCACTTACAAGCTATACATGTGGTACATTATGTACAAATGCACACAGTACAGTGTTCCCTGATCCTCGACAGTCAATAGGACTGAAAATAAGACCTGGAAGAGGATTTTGTCATGTATTTGCTCTGTGCACCGCTTACATATGTTCTTAATATTAGTTAGTATTTTATATTTTATATTATATATATTAAAATTGTTCAGTTTTAGAGAAGAAATGGGGAAATATTGGTGAGAATGTTTGCAAATGTTAGTCTTTTTTTAGTATTAAGTTTGTAGAAATGACACCTTTATTGTGAAGGATGAGACCGGAAGTTGATTGTCTCTGGATACGGAACACGCCGAGCAGCTCTCTCTCTCCAACAGAAGCTGCTACATACAATACTAGCAGTCGCCGCCGCAACGAATGAAGGCGAACGGGTGGAAGAGACATCGTTAATGAACTGTTTCGCTGTCTAAATATCTTTCATTCGGCTGCACGGAGGATTTTTAACCAGCGGGTAGAAGAAACGACACGCCGTTTATTGGAAAAGTCGAATCCCTTCATTTCCTTCAGAAGCACATCGATTAGCTGTCATTTAAGAAGAAGAAAAAAGGGCGTGTGTGCGGAGTGAAGGCAGTTTTTTAACCATTTAATGTGGGTATATATGGTGTTTTAGATATATTGTTTGTTTTTTTTAAACACCATCTGGGTCTGAAGGACACGGTCGAGGATGGGATGCACACTGAGCACGGAGGACAAGGCGGCGGTGGAGCGCAGCAAAATGATCGACAGGAATCTGCGGGACGACGGGGAGAAGGCAGCCAGGGAGGTCAAGCTGCTGCTGCTGGGTAAGGAAGGAGGAGAGGAGGGAAGGAGGGGAGGGAAGACAACTTCACCGTGTGTCACTGAATGCAACATAACGTTTTCTCCAAACAGAAAAACAACAAATACTTGAAGTTACTAACCAATATATTAAAAAAAACATCTCCAATTAGTGTTTAAATCCGTTTAATTCAACATTTTCTGCACGTTTTTTTCTTTCCTATTTCCCTGCTGCTGGCATTAGTTCCATTCAGCTTGTGTGGGCCATTTGTCTAAACCAAATCCATTCAACAATGGCTCATTTCCTCTCGTGCAGTTTAAACAGGCCTATGGCACACCAGGGGCCCCAGGCCTGAGTGACCCGAGACTGAAAACTTTGGAGGCTCCAGTCACTACAGGGTGTTTATTAAAGGTCCTGTTGAGCCTAATGAGGGGTTGAATGTTGTTCTCTACAGTTCTCGTATGTTTGGAAGCCTTGTGGCCTTGTTCTCCTCTCAAGTTCAATAACAAGAAACACACACAGACTTTTCTGAAAAAGGACAAACCTCTTGCGCAACAAACGCAGGAAATCACGATGATGGAAGTGTCATTTAGTCAGAAGCCTGACATTGAAATAGCAGCCATTTAAACTGAATTGTCATTGATCAGCTTGGCGTGACATGCCGATGTAAATTGCCTCATGACCCTTTCATTACTCTGAGTAAGAGCCACTTTTACCTGACCTTTTGTTAGTGCTTCAGACTCCACCGTAGTAATGGAACTATCCCTTTAAAATCAACCACGAGAATGATGTATGGACGGCACACTTCATCTTTCATATTTCCTAAGTGTACCTTCTCGCATTCATTACATCACCGTGTGCACGGCTTACGTGAACGTTTCGAAACACGGCACATGTGCAGAATTCCCGGCGTTACTCGCGCGTCGGGGGGGGAAACACTGTTATCCTTGTAAACAGCGACCGTAGGTGAGGAACTTTTCCATCAAGCCCTTAGGTGTCTAGCTTTGGGGAGTGTTGACATGCACACACGTGGTATGTGGGTTACCAGGACACAAAAAGACTGAAGCCAACACCAATATCAGGCAAAAACATCTGACAGGAGGCCCAGAATAAGAGCCGTTAGTGGCTTTGTGGACAGATCTGTGAGCCGGAGCCAGATAAATACTTCCTCATGCTCCTGGTATAGTACAGCAACACCCGTTTCTACCGTTCTCATTGGTATTCATTGCATCACACGTCTAAAAAGGACATGATTTCATCTCATTTGCATATAAGATTTAGCGCGACGTTAGTATTGTGTATTTTCTTCCGACAGGTAGACCGCATTCCTCAGGTGCTCGGGGGCCAGATGGGGCTTGCTGAGTTGAAAGCGAGCAAGTTGGGTCACGTTTCTGCTCTGCTGCTGTAGGGCGGATTATGAGTTTTCATACCCTTTCGCGCTGACACAAACAATTTAACCGCGCTCTGTGTTTTTTTTTTTTTTTGTGAGAGTGGCTGGTCGTGACGGTTGCGCGCCAGCTCGTGGGGGCCCCCACGCGTGGCCCCCCTCGGGTTGGCACCGTCTAACTGCTGTTTGTGTTTGAGCTGAAGCGACACACACACACACACACACACACACAGGCGGGCTGGGTCACCAGGAGAAAGGAAAGAGAGGGGCTGTAAGAGGAGAACACCGCTAATGACTAAAGCATTAAAAATGAAAAGGCTCTGCTGCCGAGAGACGGAGGAGGCGGAGTTTGAGTTGTTTACCTTGCTGATATAAACACTGAAAAGATGCACTGTTTTTGGATTTGTTGATCAGCAACAAACTGTGGAGTATTTTCTCTAAACAGACCCTGTCGACATAAATAAATCTAAAAGTCAGCAGAACATGTGGCACATGGTAGCACGAGGCTGGTTGTAGAGATGCGATGCAGCAGCAAAACCTCGGCGTTGGCGGCCGGTTCGTGCCTTTCGCCACCCGGTTCTCCTAAAAGGCCAATCGCAGGCCGATGAGCGCTCCCAGTCACCGGCATGAAATCGTCACGCTGACATAAAAAACCCCTCTGTGATTTGCATGAAAATGATTTGGATCTCTGTGAGTCAGTGCGCTGCTCTCTGTCAAATCGGAGCGAGCTGCCAGGCTCGGGTGTCTTTGAATAGAGACTGAACACATTTCTCATTTAGCTCGTCGTCTTTAATTGGCTCTCTTTTTATTTCCATCATCTCCAGGACCTAATTATCCGACTATTCCTATCTGCGTGCTGAAATAGATTACAATCTCCTCAGCCTAATTACTCTTTCTGTAGCTGTCGTGCAACTGTGGGAAGATTTTATTAACAATCCGTTTGCCTTTGTCTAACATCTACCGTCGTTTGCCAATTTAAAAAAAATAAAAAATAAAAAATGATGTAACCAGCATTGCCAAACATGTAGAGAGCAGCTGTGTTACTCATCGTAAAGCCGGACAATCAAAGTAGCTAATTTATTTGCGTTCCGATAGCGCTGTACGCATCATTAGACGTGTGTGTGTGTGTGTCTGTGTCTGTGTCTGTGTGTGTGTGTGTGGGAAACAATCCTTTAGCCATCGATCCCCTTGTTGGTGGATCGATCCCTCTGGTCGTTTCCTCTAGTGGGAAGCACACACTGCACCGAGGCTCCTGGAATCCTTCATGAGTGACTCATACTTAAATCCCCCCCCCACCCCAGAGGCAGAGGGGAGGGAAAAAAAAGAGGAAGTGGATAGTGAGTGAGAGGAACCATATATCATAATGGGAAAATGACTGTACGACACAGAGAGAATGTAAAAGAGGAACAAGGACGTGTGTGACGGAATAAGAGTGGAAAACCCAGAGAGAGAGAGGGGGAGAGAGAGAGAGAGAGGGGTGATGCGGTTGTGCTCATGCTGCTAATGTTGCATCGCTAATGTGGATTGAAAATTGAGCCAAGAACCTTACTTCCACCCTACTGGGTTTTTACAACATAAACAGTCTCCATCCAGACGAGCGTTTCAGCACCTTTAAAAACGCATCACACATGACGACGGGCCGATGATGCAGCTCGGGATCGTCGCAAAAGCGCTTAAATAATAGTTTTCCTCCTGCTCGTGTAGCCGGTCGCACCATTACAAAGTGCTGAACTTGATCAGCTGCTAGCGAAGACAACGGGGTCAGGAACTCTTGTAATTCGTTATCCAGTGGTGGTCGAGGATGATGTTATTTGTTTTTCCTCCGGGAAAAGGATCATGTGATGGAGAAGAGAGGACATGTCGTGACTTGAAAACATGGAAGTGTGGATGTGGACATGTTGACCCACAAATGGATCCTCGTGTCCTTGATCTGGAGCCTTTGCTTACTTTAACGTTGGTTGGTGTGCAAGAACACATTGCTTATTCTCCAAGTCCAAATTTAAACCTCTCTTTAAACTTTAGCATTAACTTTAAACTTACACTTGAGGAGGTTTAACTGTTAAATTGACTGCCTTTTTGTTTTTCATTGATTGGGCAAAATAATCAAGTTGCTCAGAGAAAGTTAAGGGCAGACTCACCCAATTAAGTTTTATGATGATGATGATGCTGCTGCAGAATTCCTCTCAAGACACCGGTTCACCAAGGGAACGGTTAGAGCTGAACGGGAAGATAGGACCAACAGGCCTCTCTCTCTCTTTTACTGTGAAACAAGTAGTTTACTTACTGTCCCGTTGTCCGTTTTATCTCCTTTTATTTCGGCATATTGCTCCATTAATTCTGAGTTTTCCAGCACGCAAATGTATCCATCTTAATTTGTCCGTATTGATCAAACGCGATCTAATTTAGGTTTAAACACTCGACAGAGATTCATTTTTTAATTGTATAACAAAGCTCTGCCTGAATTAACATCTGGATTTAGTCTTTTTAAAACTCTGAGGAGAACTTAAGTTAATGCATGTTTGTGCGTCCCAGACTAAGATAATTAGCTGTGACATATGGTTAATCTAGAGGCACGGTAGCCATTTTATTCATCTCCATACGGGCCATTGTTTCAAACCCCCGTCCTCGCTGCCCTGGGAACATCGACCGAGGGAAGTTCCGAGAGAAAAGCTGTGTTTGAGGTTGATGGATAGAAACGGCTTTGTTCTCTGTAGAAGAAGAAAAAAATAAAATTCACTGGAGGGGTAAACTTGGATTTTCCTAAAAATAGTTTAAACCGCCAGAAACAGAAACCAGCTGCTCCAGTGGTTTTGAGTCTGTAGCTGTATTGGGGCGGGTGTGTATCAAAGCTGTGGGTGTGTAACATGACTGCATGAGGACTGATAGGTCAGGCCTGTGGTGCCATATAACCCTTAAAGGTCTGTGTGTGCGCGTGTGTGTGTGTGTGTGTGAGAGTCCAAATCAGGACGACTCTGTTTTGTATTCCTCAGGCCTAGAGGCTCAGACAAGACCCACACCCGAATGATATCACTGGTGTAGAGAGGCCAGAGCAAAGTCGCCAACATGGAGCACAGAGCTCTCGTCTCGTTGATTTCTCTGAATACTCGACTAGAATTTATGCTATTCGTGCCATTGTGACCACTGAACGCTTAGAATTAGTTGGCGTATCACCAAAGAAATCTGCTACTACAGATTCCCACAATGATTCATCAAACCATTGAGAAGTTGCACGACTGGGGTTAGCTAAAAAGTTATTACTTTGAACTGAAAGTGTGAGCTCACAGCCCGCCTTAAGTGGGTATCCATCCGTCCCCCGCATCCAGAGCAGCTGCGTTGGTATGTGAAGCGTCTGCGGCGTTGTGGAAATGGCTCGTGTGTGTGTGTGTGTGTGTGTGTGTGCGCTCGTCCCACTGGGATTCACCCAGCCGGTGTTTTGGCCTCGGGAGCACAGGGACCTCCTCTCCGGGGCCCTCCAGCACCCGAGAGGTGGCGCGTAATTAAAATAATACGTCCTCGGGCGAATCCCATCCAATTATCCTGAAGGACACGAGCCGCGACTGACTGCCGAGGGAAAGTTTGTAGGAATACGGACGGATAGAGATCACTATTTCATTTATTTTTTTTGCAACATCAAGGGAAGTGGAACTAGATATACGCCGACGATTTATTATGCAAGAGCAAACCATCTTGTCTCTGCTGACAGTGTCACGAGGTAACAGATAGCGGTAGACTTCATGATGTGATTCCACTTCCTCTTCTTCTGAATCTAGAGCTGAGAGAGAGAGAGAGAGAGGGGCGAGCTGTGGGGCGTTTACTCGGGGAATAGCCTCTCTCTCTCTCTTAAGAGGCTCCAAAGAGCTTCCCCAGCGTCAAGAGGAACCGGCCAATTACCTCGCCGTTACCTTCCTATAAGTCCCCTCTGCTGTAATGCGAGGACATTGAGTGCACATTAGTAGATCTAATGTAGTTAACGGTAATACCCATTTAGAGGAGTCTAATTAATATGGTTTATGAGGACATCGCAGCTGGCTTTGATTTGCAAAAGAAAACATTTTTTTAATAAAAAGGGCACTTCCGAGTGACTGGTTACAGTTGAGGGGGAAAAAGAGCAGCATCATGCATAATGCATGATGGTCCCAGTTGAGGCCAACACACACACACACACACACACACACACACACACACACACACAGCCTCCTCAGGTGACTAGAGATATAAAGAGTTGCTATGGCACTGTGACGTTTGAGAGGTCCGGCGTGCGCTCTTTTCATCACGGTGTTGTTGTCTGACCGCCCAACTACAACACTGTCAATCTAATCAGTCGCCGGCTCAGACGGCGGTCACATCCTGAAGGGGACAACGCGCTCTTTTGGCGCTTCACAACCCTGTCGATAATAATCCTATTCTTCCTTGGTTGTGCCAGGAGCCTTTGCTTTTTTTTTTTTTTTTAAACACACAGTGGTCTTTTCAGTAACACGAAACTAGAGCAAGGTTTATCACAAAGCGAGTCATCTGACCGAGCTCGGTGCCTCTGACTAATCGGGATATCAGGAGCTGTATGGAGGAGAGAGAGAGAAAGGCCAAGCCGTAGAAATAGAGCAGGAGTAGAACGGTCATTCCACGAGGTCAATAGGAAACATGACGCTGTTGTGTTACACGTCACGCCGACATGAGTCAGTCCTCCACTCTCCGAGAGTCGGTTTTGTGCGGAAGTTAGCTCGCTCACAATGGTTGTAATGGCAGCGCCGCACATAAAGATGGCCGCCGCTCTGCCCGCGTTGATCTGAATGTTCTCAGTTCTGCTTTGGTGGAGGTGGCTTTGCTCAGGTTTCATACTCGTGGTTCCTTGTCGTGCCATTTGGCCACATTAGAGCGTTGTATAATAAGTGAGCTGAGTGACATGACGGTTAAAAATGAATGAGGAAAAGTACTTGGCTTGTTTCAGGCAACATTAACACTCTAATAAACCTCTCTTTTGTCTTTTCCAGGTGCTGGTGAATCAGGGAAAAGTACAATTGTCAAGCAGATGAAGTGAGTTCATTCTGCACACGGAAACAATCAAAACAAACGCTGTATCAACAATGTCTTGTCTCATCAGATATGCATAATGGCGCAGAGAGAGTATTCATTTTCCACAACACAAACGGTGTCAAACACCAATCATGCTTTTTACAGCGTCTCCTGTGGGTTACATCATTCTCTGTGAGTCGCATTACAAACAGGTACCGCGCATAATAGAGCGTGACGACAACCCCAGCAGAATACATTAGTGTAAACTCTGCCTATACATCATCCGCATGCAACCCTACTCATGAATTACATGTTTCATAAGCACCCCCGAGGATACGCTCATCAATCAGCAAACAAACACGCGTCGGATGCACTTCATCTTTTACATTTATAAGCAGCTTTTCAGCTGTGATATTGCTTTTTTCGATATATATATATATTTTTTTACCTGTGACTGATGCACAGCTTTGACAACGCTGTTCCAGTAGAAGTGTTATTTTACTCCCAATGATTGTGTCGTAAATCTGCTGAGAGATATTATGGCACGGTATCTGTCTGATTCAGGGAAATGATTTATACTTATTGTAGCGTGATACAGCTTAGCTGGTGAAAGCTGCTCCAATGAAAGGATACGTCTGGTGATGTTCTGTATTCTTCTTATTGTCACTTATTCCTATGAAATAGGCTGTTAGTCCAACAAAACAATTTGAAGATGTCACCGTGGGCTTTAGCAAATCTTGAGATGCATTTTTACCAATTTTAAAGACATTCTGACATCTTTTATTTTCAACAATCAGTCAATTAATTTAAAAAAGAACAGGCAGATGAATTCATAATGAAAGTAAGTGTGAGTTGCAGCCCAATAACACTTCCTCTGCTCCAAAGACCCACATTTAGTCCAAAACCACCATTGCATTTAGCATTCCATTCCCTTTAGCATTCCATTCCCATTTTCAAGATAATATATATATATATATATATATATCATTTATGTATAGTAAAGACAGCTCAGTCTTGGGCTTTTCCCCGGATGACCATAATTTAAGCTGCAAGAAATGTGGTCGGGGATATTGTGGCCTGGCAATATTTCTGCGAATGTTACAGTGAGCATGAAAAGTATTGAAAGAGATATTTAATAAGAGGACAATATATAATTTCCCAGAAAGCTGAAAATCAGCAGACATCATCTGTCCTGAGAAGAGGAGCTTTCTTGTCGGGTTACTGTGTGTTGCTGCAAGCGGTTTTGCAAGTGTTGGAAAATGTCCCGGCTGCTGACCGTGTTTTTTTTCTTTTCTTTCCTGCAGGATCATCCACGAGGCCGGCTACTCAGAAGAGGAATGTAAGCAGTACAAGGCTGTGGTCTACAGCAACACTATCCAGTCCATCATCGCCATCATCAGAGCCATGGGGCGCCTCAAGATCGACTTTGGCGATGCCGCAAGAGCTGTGAGTGACGGACGGAGGGGGGGGGGGGAGAGAGAGAGGAGTGTAATTTGGTGGGTTTAGAGTAGAAGTGAGTTTGTGGCTTTGGAAAACAAGCGAGTGCTAACGGTGAAGAGTCTTGTCAGCAGGAAAGAAGTCTTGAATGTAGTGAGAGGTATTTTCAGGTCAAGACGCCCGCTTGCACACAAGACGAGACAAAGAAGCGGGAGTCTAAAACGTCCTTCTAACCCCGTGACTGGCAAGCTTGGTCGCAGGCTAATGTCAATGATAATGGCGGTCCGGTGACGTCGGCGGCTGATTTCATGATATTGACTAATGCGCCTCCTCTCCTAGGACGATGCACGGCAGCTGTTTGTGCTGGCGGGCTCCGCCGAGGAAGGCTTCATGACGGGAGAGCTGGCCGGTGTCATTAAGCGGCTGTGGAAGGACGGAGGCGTTCATGCCTGCTTCAGCCGCTCCCGAGAATATCAGCTCAACGACTCGGCGGCATAGTGAGTCACAAACGCACACACACACACACAAACAACTGAAGGTAACAGTTGCACGGTTCCCTGAAATCATGAGTCATCCGCTGAGAAGACTCGGTGCACGAACCGATCTATGACAAAGTTACCGCCAAGCGCACAGAAAGCTGCCGCCTCAACTTGCCAAACACAAGTAGCCTTCAAACCAATGTGCAGAGAGCAGCGAGCTCAGGGCGCCATGCATCTGTCTGGACTTTCACTCTGTCAATATTTACCCTCCTCTACCGAGCCCGAAGAGAGCGGTGGCTAGAAAGACAACTTAGTCTTTGACCTTACACTTCAACACAGGAACATTAGGGAAATGCCTAAAAACAAGCGATCACTACGGAGACAATCTGCTCCTCTTCTCCTTTATTGTGCAAGAGCCCTCGGCGTTGAAACAAATGATATCATCACAAGGCAGCTTCGGTGTTTTGTTTTCGGAGGAAAAAAACCCCATTTGCCTTGTTGTGCTGCTGCAGCAGAGCAAACATTACGTCGCAGGCCTGAGGCAGCTGCAGTCGTTTGGCCTTTTTCTAATTTGTTCCACTAATCCTGCTGTCCAGGGGCTTTTCATGAATAGGAAACTCCGTTGCTCAACATTGTGTGTTTTTTACTTCACTTCATCCCTTAGAAGATAAAACAAAAGGCTTTGTTTGACTGAAGGGGAGATTACGTGTGTTTGTCTGCTAACGACCAGAGGTCACTAATCTCTTGTTTTCTGCTGTAATGTACCCTTGAGATATTCGCTGGGGTCGTAACACACCCAGAGTGGTTGTGGGTGTGACATCCAGCATATGGTGGCCATACTGTGACAAACACCGAGACCAGGCTCCAGTCTGGCAAATTAGTCTGGAAATCTAAAACGATGTGATATAAACGATTCAAACTCATTAAAAACACATTTTCGTATGTCTTAATGTATCATAATGTGTAGCCATCTGAACTCATTTTCTTGTAAGATGTTGCTCCAGAAAAGAAGTTTCAAACGGGCTGAAACATGGACTCCAGCGCGGTTCATCACGGAGGATGCGTTGGGTCCTCCTGTCTCCCTCGCTCTCTTTTCTGTCTGTTTTTTCTTGTCTGCCCTCCTCATGTCCTTTTTCCTTGTGTCCTTCTCTCTCAGCTACTTGAACGATTTGGACAGGATATCCCAGGCCACCTACATCCCGACCCAGCAGGATGTCCTGAGGACTCGAGTCAAAACCACAGGCATCGTGGAGACGCACTTCACATTCAAGGACCTGCACTTCAAGTGAGAATTTCTTCACTGCGACAACTCGCTGAGCCTCAAACGATGGCTTAATTAGCTTTCCTTCCTGTCACTGACTCATTCACTATAGAAATTCCCTTTGTGCACATACAGCTGTGGGTTGTGACACAAACTGTGAAGGTTGTGCGCATCAGCGATGAGTCAGTTGTGGCCCTCGGTTTAAAAAAACAGACAGGAAGTGGAGGCAGCAGGCCTGATGATATCATGATACCAGAAGTCATTGGAACTCGACAAATGCTTCTTATATTGTCCATAAAAACACACACAAAGCCTCACTAGTGTCTCTGTGTTTACTCAGACGGCAGCCTAAATGCACCGTCATGCTGACACGCGTGTCACAGTCGTGTATGACGACACATCACAGTTCTTCTGTAAAGAAGCTATTGCTCAATTCAATGTAGGAATGACACAGCAGCAGCTGCCCCATGGTTCCAGTTTAATGACTCTGTGGCCGAATGACGGCACTTTGATGAGTTGCATGTGATTACTTCTTTTGTTTTGCGCAACAACTGTACATTCATTATTGTCGTTAACAATCCCTCCAGTCCTGCCGTTAAGAAGATGGCATTTCCAGATCTAATAGGAGCTTTTAACCAGAGATAAACGGGGGCTTTTGTTGGTTCCTTCTGCCTCATCTGAGTACCTTTTTATCCGATCGTTTCGTACGTTTTCTGATTTGAAAGTGCTCTTAATTGTTTGATTTGCTTGTGTAGAAATGTGTAAAGATATATAGACACTACTTTGGTGGGCATTTAGTGCGAATGCCCCACGTTTAACTGAGCAAATGGAATAGAGGGTAAAAGCTAAACGTCTGTTCCACTTCTCAATAGTTTCCCCCTCTGCTATTACACAATCAGTGTATGCATTTGCTGCTCACTTGAGTATTCGCTGCACTGCTAAGATTTTATCTAAATTGTTTTCGATGAACAACAATTTGTGTTTCCTTTGCCCCTCTTATCACTCGCTGTCATCACCAGAGCAGCCACAGCGGCTCGGCTCCACTTATTTCCGCGTTGGGGTTTCATAAACACTGCGTGCGTTGTGTACGTTTGTGACACTGAGGACACGTGTTGCCTTCTGTCCTCCCTACAGAATGTTTGACGTCGGTGGTCAGCGGTCTGAGAGGAAGAAGTGGATCCATTGCTTCGAGGGTGTGACCGCCATCATCTTCTGCGTGGCCCTCAGTGACTACGACCTGGTGCTGGCTGAGGACGAGGAGATGGTGAGTGCTTCAGCCTCTGACTCATGGAATAACATAATAGCAGGCACTCTGTGTTCGCACACGGCGTGAACTTTGCCTCCGTTTACCGGAATCGTGATGGGTCAGAGAAAGGATACGTACGGCAGAGCACTGTGATCGACACTGCGTTCCTTTCCCCCCCCCTCAGAACCGGATGCACGAGAGTATGAAGCTGTTCGACAGCATCTGCAACAACAAGTGGTTCACGGACACCTCCATCATCCTCTTCCTCAACAAGAAGGACCTGTTCGAGGAGAAAATCAAGAGGAGTCCTCTCACCATCTGCTACCCAGAATACGCTGGTGAGATTGGCAGCCTTTGACAGAGAGTGGCCCATTTAGTCGTTTTATTTTTGAACAACATGAGAACCTGCAAATGACGAATGTTTTCAAAATGTGCTTATGGAGTTGAATTTGGGCGTTCTGCTATTAAAGAATGAGGATAAAAGTATCATTTGATAAGTTAAAAGACAACACCGATACCGTTGTCATATCTGTTTCTAAATATAATGCGGCAGCTGGTTAGCTTAGCTTAGCTTAGCATTAAGGCTGGAAACAGGGAAAACAGCGAGCCTGGCACTGTCCAAAGGAAACAATAAAGGCTCACACAGTTGCGTATTCCTCATTTTACAAAAGCAAGCAGAATGCCCAGTTAGCAGGACGAAGAACAACAAAATAACAATTCCTGTTTTGTGTTCCCGCTCCTCGTTTTTTTCTTTCCAGGCTCCAACACGTACGAGGAAGCTGCTGCCTACATTCAGTGTCAGTTTGAGGACCTGAACAAGAGGAAGGACACCAAGGAGATTTACACCCACTTCACCTGCGCCACAGACACCAAGAATGTGCAGTTTGTCTTTGACGCCGTCACCGACGTCATCATCAAGAACAACCTGAAAGACTGCGGCCTCTTCTGAGGAGAATGGCAAAGAAGATGACCTTTTTTTTTTTCTTCTTCTTGGTAAGGAACTCCTCCTCATCATCATCATCATCCCTCCTTAATCTTAACCACCCTGTAGCCTCGGCTCACGTGTGTGAACGCACATATGTGGCTCTGCGCCATGGATGGGAGGGGGGGGGGGGGGCACATGTCAGCATTGTTGACTGAATGTGTGTTCACCATAACGTCAGGATGCAGTGGGAGTTGCGAAGGGAAACTGTTTGAGCGCGTGCCTGCATTCTGGCTTTTCTCTTTCAAATGTGTTGAACAAATTGGCTTCGAATGGTTAGTTTCCAGAGCTTAAGCGTCTCCGAATTATGGAGGAGCGTAGCTGGAGCTGACCGCAAAGATGCAGCGTAATCCATCACAATCAAATGCATAATTTAATGGCTGAAATCGTTGCCTTCTTTCATCTTGAGGCTGAGATACATTTCCTGCTCCATTTAGATGTTTGTGAAATGATAGTGGCAAGGTGGAGCGCTCCCAAACTTCTCTGTGAAACGACTCACACCCCCCATCCCCCCCCATCCCTAATGTTTCTTCCTCTCTACTCTTCTCTCCTCAGGCGGTGGAGCCAGTTTATTGTGCATCTTTGGTGGGGAAGATGAGAAGAGTCGGGAGGACCAGTCACGGACCAGTGCTGTACTATATGCCACTTTTAACAGCTTTATTTATGTTTTTTTTGTCTTGGGACATTTTGAACTAGCGTTACGTCATTTGTGTAAGATGTTTGTATCATTGTAAGGGCGTCACTGCAAAAATTTTCCACACACTTTAAAAAAAAAAAAAGAAAGAAAATTACTTTCTATTTCGTTTTTTACTTTTCGAGGAGGAGATGGAGGAGTTCATGTTTTTTGCTGTTCCTTCTGCCGCCGTCTCTGGAAAAAGGAAACTTTGTTGTTGGTGGAAATGCTTCTTTTCTTCCTTCCCTTCAACCAAAAAGGGAAGAAAAGGAGTCAAACTTTGAGTCCAGTTTGTTGGTACTTGTGCCTTCGCATGCCTTTTACTGCGGCCGTAGTCCCAATGCTTGTTCTGTTGCCTGCTGACTTGTTCTAAACATAAAGAGGTAAACTGTTTTCATATGTTAGTGTCCCTGCTATCTTCTATGTGCACACCACTGAGCTATCTGGAGGAGGAAGATTTCCCTCTGGTCTGAAGGTACATGGGTCTCAATGGTGACTTAACATGTAGCCTCCACAGTCCCCTACCCCCATCCCCCCCACCAGCCATCACAATGGAAGGCCTCTCTGGCCGATCACGCAGTACAATACTGATAATGTATATTGTTACACTTGCCCCGCAGATCTGGGGTTCTGGTTTTTAAACTGTACAAAATATCCATTCTTCCCAATCATTAGGAAAATGGTTAGTTTAGACATTGAGCTCATAATACGCTCAAGTGTTTTAAGTACAAAGACCAGGGTAGGCACATTTTAATGTATATTTTAATGTATTCGGAGGCAAGATTTTGGTGTTAAGGGGAGAAAAGCTGAACCACAGAAGAGATTGTTGTGAAGGCGAGGATGAGGTCTGAAATGTTTTTTTAGGTTCAGACACCGTTCCTGGGTCCTGTGATTTGAGAGTGGAGGCGCTGCTCCGGGATCCACGAAGCCTTTCAGTCAGGTGATGGAAACTGAGAGCCTGGTCTGTGAGTTTAGATCAGTACTACTTTGCCAAGAGGAGTGACAAATATGGTCCTGGATCTGTTCATATAAAGAAACTGCCACAATTGTCAATGTGTGTTTATGTTCTCCACGGATGGAGAACCTTTGTAGACTCATCTCCCTTATTTTGCTAATAAAAACCATTTACAAACCACGTGGCGTTGCTGTGTCGTATGTCTTCAGCAGTTAATAGAGCATTTTTACACTAATTAAAACTAAGTTACTGCTCTATTATTAGCTGCTAAAGCTCAAAGCAGGATAAATCTCTTTAATTCTGCTCCCTCTTTCCAGTCTTCCCTTTTAAATGTCACGCTGCTATCACATGCTGTTCTAATGCAGAAATACCTCAGACTGTAAAGTAATGGGTGCTAAAGACCTGAGAGGGTTTTCCTTTTAAATATGCTCAAAGACTCATTGTTCATTTCTATCATGGATCATAAATGCAAAATTCCACTTTATTTGAAGATGCTTTTATCAGTAATAGGCCGTGCTTTGATGCTTCTGTTTTTGTGTAGCGGGACCGTGTGCCTCTTCACATCTTCATGAATGGCTAGCTTGGCACACAGAGCAGGTACCATGATGCATACCGTATGCATTTCCCATGAAGCGGGGTACCTTGTTGTCACCAAACGGGGAGTCCTTCAGACACAATTAAGAGACAATGTTGTCAGTTCTGCACACAACCTCCATCACATTTGTATTCCACTGTGGCCTTTAAGGCTGCGTCACCTGCAGCAGTGCTCGATGGAAAGGTTGGTTTGGATGAAGAAAAAAAGGAAACCACCTTGATCTAATTTTCCTATTAGCTAATGGCCCTGTCTCCCCTCATTCATGTGTCTTTGACTGTGTGTCAACACAATTTGCATTGTAAATGTGTCACGCCGTGACCTGTGAATATCATCAGTGTTGTCTTCCCTTTCTAACAATACCCCTTCAGAGGTATCTATCACCTCATGGAAAATGGAAGAGACGATAATACCGCAGAGCTGCACAAAAATGGACTCTATAATACATACCATTATGCACCCAGCTCACATAGATCGGCATTAGCATTAGAGGCCCACTTGTTTTTCCTCTATGTCAACCTAGCTTTAAAGCAACATTTATATATGCAACTTTCTCTATTGAATTGAGTGTCACTGCATATAAATCCAACCTGTATTTGAAGTTACGTAGTCTCGCTTCAAAGAAAAGTTTCATACTTCTCAGTTTTAGAAAAATAAAGACAGTATATGTGTTCAAACACCGCCTTTGCTTCTCTTGCCATGAGGGAATTCCCACATTTTAAGTGATTTTGGGTGCCCCGGGTACTTTTTACATGTGTGGGTTGTCTGGCACACTCCTGTTAACCCTGGCACCCCCCAGGTTTGAGCTCCTGTAACAGCTTGACAGAAAGATGGAACAAGTCTGAGAGGCGTAAATTAAAGGAAAGAGGGGGGGGGGGGTTGGTTCCTAGGTGTGCTGCCAGTTGGTGGAGTTGAAGTGTGTGTGCGTGGGTTGGGTGGGTGTGTGGGGGGGGGGGCATATGCTGTATTAATAGCACCTTTTAAAGTTGAGAGAAAGAGAAGAAAACGGAGTAGTGCGAAAGCAACAAGGGGTGACACTGTTGAGGTTTCTCTCAGCAACAAACAGAGGGGCGGGGAGTGTTGTGAAGTGTGTGTGTGTGTGTGTGTGTGTGTGTGTGTGTGTGTGTGTGTGTGTGTGTGTGAGGGAGAGGAGGAGGAGGACGTAAATAGATGGAACAATGGAGACATTATTTTCAGTGTTGGTCCATCGCTGTGTTTACTGTCTGCTCTCCTCTCAGTCACTCTGGGGGCAGCAGTTATTTGGCAACAGAGATAAGACGGGCTTATCAGCTCTGCAGCCATGTCGGACGGGACGCATTGTAATGCCAAAAGACACACACACACACACACACAGACACACACATTCAGTCTGTGCTGCACATTCTTCCACACGCTGGATATCTCGCAGCACAGTAGACGTCATGCGTCGCCACTCGGCAGTCTGTGTCTGGGCCCGGTGCGCATGATGGTTATTTATGTTGGACTCTTTTATCGCATAGCTCTTCTATCTTCCGAGCGATTCCTATTTTCTGCTGCTCAAGACTATGAAGTGGCCTCTCTCGTCCTTCTAGTCATGTTTACAGTCGGCCTGTCTGAGATATAAAAGGGTCTGTTCACTAAAGTTAAACATATAGGCTCACACACCCCGAGCTACTTCATTTCTAATATTCCGTGTCATGCCAGTTATTTGAAAAATGACCACAGCTGAAGGACTAATGAGCTGAGAGACATTGTGCATGTGCTCTGTGTAATCACCAATGACAACTGTGTGTTGTGTACGGATGTTATGTCATGACATGAGAAACAAGAGCAGCCATTTTGAAAAGGCAAGTTCAGTCATTATCATTAACCCAATTAGCTTTTTCTTTCTTTTTTCATTTATACGTGTGTGTGACAGATCGGCTGTGAGTGGGCTGTCTGAGCTTGATCTGTGTACGTCTGTGTGCCACGTACAGTGTGTGTGTGTGTTTGTCCGTGTGTTACGTGCAGGATGCAGTGTGTGTGTGTGTGTGTGTGTGTGTGTGTGTGTGTGTGTGTGTGTGTGTGTGTGTGTGTGTGTGCACGCTCCAGCTGGATGCCTGCTGCCTGTGCTTCTGCTCGTCACTTGATATTTGCTGGCCGTGTTCATTCAGTGCCCAGATTCCAGCTTTCATCTCCACACACACACACACACACGTAAGCAACAGCGTATACACACACTCTTTCCCGTGATGTCATTGATTCCGAGCACCATGGCAACAGTGAGCGAGGATGAAAGGGGGGGGGGGGGGGGGGGGGGGGAGAGAGAGAAGCAAAAACGGAGAGATACAGTGACGGGATGGAGTTGTTAAAAATAGCTCCTGATGTTTCTAGGTGTCCGACGACAGAGGTGGGCGGGTCTTGGAGCGGCGTGGGTGTGCGCGACAGGGCTGAGGTGTGTCACCCAGAGGACATTGTGTCTTTGTCAAGTGGCTATTTCAGACCACTCAGAGTGACGCCAGTCGTCCGTTGGCCCCTTTTTAAGGAGGAACTTTTCGTCACAAACAGGCTTGTTATTTCAGGGCTTTATCAATGTGGTGGTGCAGAAAGCGCTGTGAGGTTGGATGATGGGCTAAAAATGGCTTCACAGCTGGCACGGCTACCCATTCACTTCATAACTTTCTTTTTCTCGTCTGTCCTCAATCATTTCCCTTTTCTGTATTCGTGTGATTCGTTTCGATTCCCGTCCTGCCCGTGTTGCCTTCGGTGTGCAGTCAGTTGAATGTGTGTCTTACTGTCTATACCAGTGTTATGTAAGCCAGGCGGCCAGGAGCTCCCTGAGGCGTCACAAGATGCCTCTGAAGTGTGGCGAGATGTTTAACAAAAAAAAAAACAGTTCTGCTTCATGGAATTTTCTCCTCTGACCTTTTGCCGTTCGGTAAAAGCATCGCAGCTCAGTTCAAGCTAACTGCTCAGGGGGGAAATCAACCACGCCGTACAAACATGGATCATCAGTGTCAAACTGGATCATACACGTGAGGAGATCCAGGCCTGATTATCAGGCGACATAGCTCTGATGGCCTCTTAAAGATCTCACCACCGTAACCTTTGCAACATGAGAGGAGAGGTGGGAACCACTGGCCTGTGTGTACACCGAACGTTTCTTCTTTCTTTACGTGTGTGTTCATTTGAAACGCTTCGCTTATTAAGAACAAGTGAAGGACACACTGAGTTTCTACCCCATGCTCTCTCTCTCTCTCTCTCTCTCTCTCTCTCTCCCTCCTTCACAGTCTGAACAATGGTCCAGTTAGAGCAGCCCTGCAGGCTTTGATAAGGATGTTTGGGATTAAACAGTGCATTTCCACCCTCTTAACATTCCTGCGTGCCCACTACTGAGGAGCAGTCCAGGTCCAGCGCCAGTCACATGAGCTTCAGAACAGAAACTGTGGTACGACACTCGAGCGTTTCAGAAGCATCAGCTTTCCCCACACGAGTTCCAAATGTCACGTTGTGCCAACTGTTGGTTTGTTTCAATCATCGCCTCACGCTGAACACGGGGCGATTGTGTTTGGAGAGAGATTAAGACGCCGTCACATTGATGGTCACGCATGATGCCGTGACTGTTGACTCATTTTTGTCCTCCGCTGGATACCAATAGTGTGGTTTCCCTGGTTCACGAAAGGATGGGGTCCCAAATTATTAAGAGGTTGTTATGGATCAAGTAGTATAAGATATAATATATATATATATCAATCCACTTTTAACTATATTACACAGTGTTCATCAGCAGAGGAAGCTCACCTTCCATTATTCTCATCACTTCAGGATTTATGAATCCCCCCCCCCCCCCCCCCCCCCCCAGATGTTGGGTCTGGCCTTCCAGGGCCAAGGACAGGTGTGACGGTCACCGAAAAAAAGCAATCAATATTTCTCTTCCTTTTGATTTATGGGTATGTTTACGTTTGTGATGTCGCTGGTGTGCAGGGTGCTGCTTCACACCCTGCGTGTCATATATTTTCAGATGTATTTCGCCCACACTCAGCCTCAGCCCACTTTCTTTTGCTTTTAAGTCCATTTTTTTTACGTCTGCTCTTCAATACTTGATTTATTCTTTTCAGTGTATTCAAGTCATTCATTTAATTAATTGAGCTAGAAGAAAACACTAATAGATTCCTGTTTTTTTACCCACGCATGGTCAAACAGTGATGTTCACTCCTGTCGTATCCCTGTGTGAGTCTACTGCCTGCTGAGTGGACCCCCCCCCCCCCCCTCCTCTACTTACTCAGCCTGTCCGTGGGCAGCAGCCTTCTGCTGCTGTCGCTGTGAATGAATCACTCTTTATTCAGAACGTCGTGGCACAAAAAAATATTGTTTTGTCGTCCCACCTCTTTGCAATCAAGACAAATGCACTTTCATCTCACTTTCCACTGCAGCCTTCCCCTGAACATCACCTGACCTCACCCACCTGCTCAGTTAGAGAGGAGAAGAAGAAGAAGAAGAGCCACATTGATCCACTCTAAAGCACACACGCTTCTGCGTATGGTAAATGTGCTAATGGTGCTGCTTTCAGCTGAATGAACGCTGTAGTGTGTGTTTTCACCAGCTGATGACGCGGAGCATAAAGAGACATAGTTCTTAATGGAACAGGGAGTGTGGGCTCGCAGGGTTCCGACCGGTTCTCATCTATATTTAATCCCGTAAATGGTCATTTAGAGGCACTTCCAGTGGAATCCGATGACTAATTACAAAGGGAAAAAAGTCTCTCCGAGGCAAAGCACATAATCAATAGCAGCCGTAATTATCAGCCTCTCTCTCTCTCTCTCTCTCTCTCTCTCTCTTTAAATCATTTTTGTTCCCTCATCTTTGTATCCGGATATTGCTGTCAGGCTGGTTGAGCAGAAGCAGAGTGTGGTCTAACGGGGAGAGGGAGAGAGAGAGAGGAGCCGACTGTCAACAGTAAACAGTGTCAGAGTGGATACAACCTCGGCCGGCATCCACCTAATGGCTTCATGTGCAGTGCACATTAGCAGGGTGCCGCACTGCAACATTATCCAATTTAACTCTGCCTTTAATCGAACTCTCGACTTTTCTAATTGTACTTTTCTTGCGAGGGCATTAGCGGGCCGGCGCTTATTTCTTATTGCTTTAACACAACTTACCGTGGTACAACTCAAACCGTGTGCCTCGTTGGTGACCCTTTTGGAAAGTGAGGCCAACACCAGACACAAATGGAATCATCCCACTTTTTTTCTTTAAGTTGGACATTTTTTGAAAGTTTGTTGGCTTTTATCGTGATGAAATGTGATGCAAAGATGTTTGGACTCGTTTGACTTTGGACGTTTGTGTCTCCTCCGGACTCGTAGCTCCCTCTAGAGATGATTCTGCAGCGCTGCATCCGTGTGAAGCCTGAGCTCACACTGTGGTGCCCAATCAGCCCCGGATGTCCTGTGCTCTGATATCATGGCTGTGGCACGAGCGCAAAGAGGTGTTTGAAGACGCTATTGGACTCCACTGTTGTCACTTCTTGCATTTTTTCCGTCACTGGAAGACGCAGCTGACGTCACTCCACCTTGATGTTGACACAGCTCTGATTAATGTTCCTGGCATGAGTCAGCACCCGCCCACCGCTCCATCATAATCTCATCTGTGACTAAGCAGTGTGGAGGAGAGGATGTGTGTGTGTGTGTGTGTCCACGCAGTATTGAAATATAAATATTTAACTAGCATAACATTTATCAGATTTATGTATTTTGGTCCTTTTTTAAAATACACTTTATATAATAGTGATCATAATAATACATATTACTTTCCTAAACAAAGCTACGACTGCCGTACACATATATGAATATAGTAAATACACACAAAAAAACTAAATAGAGCCAAAAAATAAATCATAGTTAAAATGAGTTGTCAGAAAAGTGTCTGACGCCTGCAGCAGCTCACTTGCATATGTTTTATATGCAGGACAGGGTGTGGATCAGATTTATAATTCAATCTAAGCAGGGTCAAAAACAGAAGAGAAAAACAAGCTAATGATAAACTAGCCAATAAAAAAAGAGGGCCATGGGTCTGAATTGATGAAAAGCCATTTGAAGAGTGTCTAATCAAAGTGAAATATGCCGGTATAAATAGCCGGAGTTGATGGTGTGTGTCCTGTTCTCTGACTGCTGGAGCTGTAACAACTCATTAAAACCCGTTGGTCCCTTCACCTTGCCTCGTGTTTGTGTTGTTTTGTTGCATTTGAAGAGGAGCCAAGTTATTCATAGAACATATTTACTTATCCCAAAACGTACTTGAGCAAAGGTCCGCGTGAGCACAAATTAACCCGCCAACGTCCTCCGTGCAAAACAAAACGAGAAGAAAGAAATGACGATGGTTTGGAAGCGGGCTGCTAAAAGCTTTCCCCCCGCGGGCTCTACAACCGCCAATTAACCTGCAGTCGTGTTGCTTCGCCTCGTGTACGAGGGAGAAAACTCAATTAGGGAGTATGACTCAACGCTGCATTAAAAACCTTTTCCTGTATGTGAAGCTACATCTGTTGTTGTACAAACTGTCATCACTTCACAATAAATCAGCACATTTACAGGCAACCATTAGTTTGTAGCATTACTGCACTCTTGTCACCTTCTCTGTGTTGATTAGGCAACTAAACTCCATTACATCGCCATGTTTTTCACCAGGCATATGACCAATATACAGTTCAACTGAAATTAATATTTAGTATGTATAAATGTGTATTTTTGGTATTTTTAGCCACTCTAGCGGTGTGGCTCTAGAGACGTGAGACTGAAATGTCTCAATAACTATTAGATGGATTAGATTAGGTTCAGTTTTAGCAGAAATACCTGCAAAACTGGCCTTGTGTTTTGCCTATACTGCTCATTAGCATCTGTTAGCATGCTACTATACTTAAGATGGGGAACATGGTAAACATTCCACATTAGCATGCTGATGTCAGCATTTAGTTCAAAGCACGGCTGTATCTCCGTACGGCCTCTTATAACCTTTTCCCACCACATTAGATCTGGTTCCTGAACCGGTTCCGTTCCGGTTTCCGCCGGTTTTTGGGCGAAACCATTATAATCAAAGATGGGTCAACGGAGGGCGTTGCTCTGTTATTACAGATATGTTTTTATCCAAAATATATTATTTGTACTTAAAGGGACGGTTGGTGTGAACTTTCCCTTTTAATTACTATTACGTGCAAGACTCCATCCTCTCTTTTCCAACCTAATACTTGATCTTTTCTTCTTCTGTCACCATAAAATGGTAGAGATGATTTCTGTCTTTTGATAGCTAAAGCTCAGTCATAGATCCTGTAAGAAAGCTCTAGTTAAACAAACAAACTCTTCTCCAGTCTGCTTGTGTGTCTCCACATTCTTGTGGTTCTATTTCAGTTGCCTTGTCTGTTGTTTATTCACTTTGTTGCATCTTTGCACGTGGATTTCATGGTTTCCATTTGTTTCTCCTTCTTGCCGTTCATTCAAGCTTTTTGTTTCTCTGGAACGAGAAGCACCTTTTTCTGTCTTTGTTTAGAAAAGTGTTGCATAATTAGGGATTAGTATCACCGCAGACAGTTGGCCTGATCGCGCTCTGTTGTGAACGGCTGACGGCTATTTAAAGCACTCCTGCACCGGCATCACCCGGCTCTCCATGTGATGACGATGAAGATTCGGTGTTGCTGTGGAAACGGCATATCAACCAAGGACAAGCGTGGATGACATCCATCAGATGGTGTGTGTGTGTGTGTGTGTGTGTGTGTGTGTGTGTTTGTTCCTGGGCCCACCCTCCCTGCTTTCACCACAGGGCCATTTCAACACAGAGAAAAACAGGCCTCCCAAGTTTTTTTTCCGAGGTTTTTTTTTCCGGGAAGGGAGGCAGAGAACATGAACAGATGTCCCGTTGAAACACGACATTGTTCTTTGATGTTCCACCATTCACTTCCTGTTTTTGCCAGATTCCCCTCAGCGAGGCGATGCTTTTGGATAAAGCAGCAATGGAGGATTCCCCGTGTCTAAAAATAAGCGGTTTTACCTCCAGCCGAGCGAAAAGTAGCGTTATCCCACGAAACAAAAGTCAGTATTCAGGAATCAATATGTCATCCGTGTCTCCCAGTGCGTCTCCCTGCTACGAGAAGGGAAATGGATTTGAGTGACAGACGGCGAAGCGACTGATTGAATGAGTGAAGGTGTAAAATAGTCGACTTCCTGCTGTCCGTCTCCCCGCATGCGTCGACCACGTGGACGCCGGATAAGCCCCGGCGCCATCCATCGATTTGTGCCACGGCGGGTGTGTTTGTTTCACTCACCTCCCCGCCGATGTGACCGTGCCTTGAAGAAACACCCCGCTGTTTGCCCACAGAGGGAATCGCGTCTGCCGTTGCATATCTATCCAAACCGCCTCCCGTCCTCAATGATCATCCTTGGCTCTTGTCAGGCAGAGGAACTCATTGGAAGTCACATCACGGGGCTGCCCACAGGAGATAGCCGGGGAGGGGGGGGGGGCTGTGGTGTACAGCCTGTATTATTAGTTTGTTTCATATGAGAAAATAGGAATTGAATTATGCCCGCGTTACATTTTCTGACACACTCCAGTAATTAGGAAAAGCATAAGTGGATTAAGCCTGTAGACGGCCCGAGGTGGTGATATGGCCGTGAAATGTATCTTCAATCAGCCGGCTGATGGGTCGATCACTGCTGATGCTGTGAGGGGACCGAGATCAATAGGAGAAACTAACTGTGGCGTGAATCACTGGCAGAAGTGAGGAGAAGCTGCTGAATCAATACAAACAGTCAGTCAGCTGCAGCTTCAGACCCTCAGCTGTGTGAATGACGGATGCAGTGTCCACGGCTGTCTCTGTGTGTGTGTGTGTGTGTGTGTGTGTGTGCGTGTGTGTGTGTGGTGTGCGCCTTTAAACTTGTGTTGACACAGCAGAAGCTGACTCCTGGCGTGATGGCATGAGCTTCTTCCCTTTTCCTGATTAACACCTGCGGCCCATCCTAACTTTAACACTATACAACAGCATGTCTTTTGAGTTTTGTGTAAAGTGTATATTTGTTTTATCTGCTGTCCATGTGCAACAGATTACAACAGTTTATTTCTGGCCCCCCGACTGGTCTCTTCCACCAGCAGATGGCAGCATGGCTACTTCACTCCACCGGAGCCGCCGGAGAGGTTTTTCTGCTGTATCAGGGAACCAGAAAGCTCACCTCATTGATCCTGTGAGTCATTTATTCTGAGGGTTGTGTGTTCCTGAGCTTTGAGCTTGAAGGGAACAGATTCGTCAGATAGATGGATAGACACCGTCTTTGATTGTTGTTGTCTTGTAATCTCACACAGGTCGGGCATCACGTTGTGTAGGACCATTACATAATTCTTCAATCTGTAGAGGTCACATCTTAAATGAAGAAAAGGTTCAAATCCCTTAAATCTCTCTGTGTGTGTGTGTGTGTGTGTGTTGATTTGGCTGCCGGACGGCTCGTCGACAGTGATGTTCATGCTTCAACGGAGCGTGAGCGGAACACACATTCTCCTCATTGGAGGAGCTCGCTCACCCTCTAACTCACACACACACACACACACACACACACACACACACACACACACACACACACACAACAGAAGTCATTTAAGTGTCAAACACACCGTTGCACAGCGAGACCCGTTCGCTGCTCCTCGCACTCGACACACACGTTGCTGTTTGGGCCTTGCTCGATCTTATAATCGGCCTCAGGCTGTAATGACTTTGTGATAAGCACGAGTAAATCGTGTAAACAACGCGGATGGCCCCGTGGAAGCAATTTAGACACTGCTGTGCCTCTCAGCCTTCTGTGCCAGCTAACGTGGTGGTGGTTGCCAGTTTGAATCCCAAGACTGAAGGATTAGGGACGACTAATCATCCTATCGTATATATATAGGTGGAGGTTTGACAGCTCTACACTGCTGGCCAACACTGCAGAGCAGAAGTTCTCAAACAATGAGGAACGTTGTCTGTACATTCAGTATACATGCCTCACAACAAAGATCAGTAATGGGTTCCTCACGGGGACAAAGAGTTTTCAAACGTGGAGATGAGCAGGTTGGAAGATGGGAGACAATGAACACAGCGTCACTTGGCTAACTTTCAGGTCTCTGAGCGCCTGGGAGGAGGATCATTCAACCATCCCTATTGGTCCAGACTGCTCCGGAGCCAGATGGGGTCGTGGCTCTGATACCGATTCCTGATACGACTCTCGGTAATCTCTGTGGATTATAGCGCCATGACTCAGTGAGATGAGCTGTCAAGCTTCTCCCGGAGAGGTGAGCAAAGGTGCAGGGGCTTGAAATATAGTTTCTGATGGTAACGGCCACATACACACGAGCTCTTTAGTGCGTTCTGTACATGATGTTCCTGTCATATTGTAATTAGGGATGAAAGATGACATCGGCATGTCGTCATTATCGGCAGATAAAGGCTTTAAAATGAAACATCGGCAGAAATGAACGTTTCCTCCTCCATGACAGGCCGATGGGATGACCCGGTCGTGATGTGCGGATCGACCACCACTCGGCAGGTGGTGCTAGTTTATTAGAGAGAAGTGGTGCAACAGTCAGTCCATGATTCACGCAGATCCACCACAATGGTTCGGGACACATTTGAATCTGGAGATCGGCATTAATGCTTCACCGATTCCTGATAATGTTACAAAGTGGACAACAAAGTTCAAGTTAGCATCACCGGAGCTAACGGCTAACGTACGGCGGTTTCGTTCGGTTACATTATGATGCGTTCATGCTCTACTCTGTAAAATTAAGTTTCAAACTTTCAAACTTTTACTTCTTCCAAAGATTATTTTCTTTTTCTTTCTCCATTCTTAGTTGTTATTCAAAGGATTATGAAATGACACTATAATCTGAAAGGGGAAGACAAAAACTTGATTAATTAGATAATTTTTTTTACCCATTTTCTTTTGGTCATTTTGTTAAATGAACACACGTCGCGGCGCCCAGTCCTTGTCTCTGTCCTTGTCTCTGTCCTTAGCTGTGTCCTTAGCTGTGTCCTGGTCTCTGTCCTTAGCTGTGTCCTGGTCTCTGTCCTTAGCTGTGTCCTGGTCTCAGTCCTGATCATTGCACATTTCTGCAGGTTGGGCTGTGCAGATTGGCTCTCATGACGATAGCAAAGTTGCTATTTGCAATGATTGTTCAGCGTCGGTCATGCGAGCAAGAGCCAAATTGCATTCCTTCAACACTACAAATTTAATTACAAAGATTACATTGTTTTCAAACTTGTGAAATAGGTCAAATTTCCACTAGTTCCACTATTTTCAGGATTGTCTCAGGGGAATCATCATCCGACCAAGCCTGTTAGAAGTAGAATGGATATTCCACTTGTGTTTCAACATGTTACTTAAAAAGAATTATGTCATGTTGACGTGTAACCCAACGTTTCACATTGAAAGATTTCAAAAAGCTTTGTATTTTACATCTGACAGTGAGCCATCACAATAACAGAAGGTATAATAATATAATGTGCGTGTATCGCTAACCGCATCAGCAATCGGCCAAAGTCAGTTAAATATACAGACAAATATCCAGTATCGTGCATAATTTATCGTAATTATGTTCACATCTGATTGCGACGGCAGGACTATTTATTCAGGTTAATGAACGAAGAGGAAGGGCATTGTGCCTGGAGCGTCTCCTGTCTAGTCAGTCATCTGTTTGAGTAATATTGTGCAGATTTAGCAAAGACGTGAGCAATAGGTAGGCAAACCCAATCACCATGCAACATCAAACGGTGTCACGAGACGGTGAAAAGCAGGATTGTCCCAGAGCAACTATTCTGCCTTTACAGCCATTCATGACGAACCGATGATGATGACAAAAGAAAGTAATTTGGAGTGCTCTTTGAAGTCTGTCCTTCACCTCAAAGCCAGAGGCCTGAAACGTAAAGGGGGCACTGAGATGCCCAAGTGACGTCAGCAGGTAGAGACATTAATCCACTTTGCCAACTGAGAATCAATCCTAACATCTAAAACATTGTTATCCTCTGCAGATTTAAAGAAGGTCAAGATCTCCTCTTTAAACTACCATGACTCTCACAGCTTTCTCAGATTCACTCGTATATCTAAGTCATAAAGAATTCAGTGGTTTGAGGGGTTCAGTTGGTGCCATTTATCCCAAGTTTTATAATCTCTTCACTGCCGACCAGGTGGAGCGAGGAGTTTAAGGGTTCAGGGGTTTTAGGAACTCTAAAACATTTAGAGATGCTCAAAATTAAGACTATATTTCCTGGAAACTCCACGGATTCCCGGTGCAAAAAAAGCATCCAGCTGAGACTTTGTAGCTGGAACCGATAAAGCATATCAGCACATTTCCCCTGAAACCCAGCCCGTCGGTACGGAAGTTGAAACGTAATGTAGCGGCCCCCACAGAGGCTGCCAGTCCTCCCTGTAATGGTTTAGGTTTGTCACTTTAATTATAATGTGGAAGCAGAAGAGCTGCAGCCACGGAGACTCATTTGGAGACACCAGACACTGCCAAGTAACTTTCTGTGACAACTCTCTCTCTCTCTCTCTCAAGTTGTCATATCAGCCTTGAGCTTTCTTATCTTCCAGACCATTAGGGTCTGAAATAAAAAGAAACTGTCACATTGTTTGTTTTAAATGTCCTGGTTGCAGTTTTTCCTTGTCGTGACAGATGTGTCGAGTTTCTTTACCCAATAGAACTGAACATGTGGTATTGACTTTGGTTTTGGCTTCTGAACAGGAGGTTTTTAAAGTTGTTCTTTCCACAATAGACGTGTCACAGCAGACACTTGGCTTAGGAGGAGGCTCAGCTCCAGTTAGCGTCAGTGAGCCAACAAGGGCAATACAAAGGCAAACCTTCATCGAGTTGAGCCATCGGTAATGCTATTAATCGCCTGTGATTGTCCTGCTATGATAGAAATGAGTGCAGGTTATATTACCTCGAACAGCCGACTGTATTATTAGGGGTCCTGTTTTTCCATTTTAACAAGTCATTTTAAAGTTAAGATTCAGTCTTGCAACGATAAGGTGAGATCATAGTCTCTCCAAATGCAGCTTCCTTATAGTAATGAAAGTCAGAATATTAGGAGAGGCACATTATTCCACTAGGGGGAAAAAAGTAATTATCTTTAAGTGTAAAAGAAGATTATTTTTATATTGGAACCCAGGAAAATAATCCTAATAATAAGTTCCTTCAATATGAAAAAGTTCTGGCCTCAATCCTTATCAGTTTCTAAATTTTAATTTTAAATGTCAATGAAAGTCTTTTATTTATTTCTTTCAAAATAAATCTTTTCTTAATGGCTCTTGTTTTTGGTCGTGCTCGTATCACATTTTGTAAAGAATCTGTATCGCATAATGTTGGACCATGGCAATGAGGCATTTAGTTTTTTATCAAACCCATTTTTCTTATTCATTTTTCTTATTCATATTTCTTATTCATTGCTATTTTAGCAGATGGTCGGTGTTGCAGGAACAAGTTGACTTTTCAACGTCGTACACAGAGCCCCCCGCCCCCCCCCCCTGACGAGTGTTTGACTGTTATGAATGCTCACGCAAGACGATAAAAGCATCAATAGGTAATTAATTAGCAAGCTCCCGCGTTATCGGCCCACACAGAGACCAGAAGCCGTCAAGTCAAGGGGAGAGAAATCTGTCATCCTCACCCCCCCCCCCCCCTCTGCTGTGGTTCAGAAAGATGCATAATTATCTGCACACACACACACACAGTCTGCCGTGTGTGTGTGTGTGTGTGTGTGTGTGTGTGTGTGTTTGCTGTTCCCTTGAGTTGGCTATATCTCATCTCCACTTCACCTTGTCTGTACTTTCACCCCGTGTTCCCTCTGAAAGAAAAAAAAACTTTGAGAGAAAAGCTGAACTGACGCCCTCCCTCTCGCCGTGTCTCGCAAACAAAACCTCGCCCGGCCTTCTACGATGCCCCTGCGCGACCTAGCCACCTTTTCAAACACGCCGAGATTGAGGCAGGAAGTTGCAGGAGGTATTTCGCCTTTTTTTTTTTTTTAAATCTTTCATCCCCGTGACGCGGAGGAAAAGAAAGAAAGAGAAAGAATTGACAAAAGGAGAAGCTAAAAGAAGCAGTGGGTGCAGCACGTCTTCTTCCTGTCCATTGCAACAAACACACACACCGGCCTCACAGACATGCACTTATGCACTCATTCATATGCACTTTCACATTATTTCATGACTCATCTTTTATGCATGGCCCTGTTGCCGCGTTTGCCATCGCTCTCTGCTTCAGATAAGAGCGGGATGGCACTCAGCGGAGATTGGGAAGATGTTGCCCGTTGTGTTGGCACCCGAAAGAGGATTTTGAAGTGGCATGCCCGCGCTTCCGGCACACAATTTGCAGGCCAGGCTGCGAGCTTGGTGTCTTGTGACGGTACCTTTTTACGATCGGCACACCGGCGGACCTTTTGTAGGCTGGTGACGCACATTTCTTTCGACTGCTTTTGATGAATTTGTTTCCCCAGACCTTTTGCAAGGCATTGATCGACTGAGGAGACTTTTAGAAATGTTGGCCAACGTGTAAATTAACAGGGATAATCGCACGTAAATACAGTGCGTGAACACTGGCATTTATTCAAGGAATAGTGAGCTTTGTGCTGCTGTTTCTCCTTGCTTCCGATTTTTCATGCTAAGCTAAGCAAATCGTCTCTGGGCTCTAGCTCCATAGTGCACAGACACGCCCACTCTTTTTCTTGGTAAGGCCCGCCCTGCATAGCTAGTAGAAGCAAAACTATTGGTTCCGGTTAGGGTTGTTGACAAATCCGGTTACTGATACCTCCTCGTCTGGCACTTGAGTTCTATGCAGGGCGGGTCTTGCCAAGAACAGCAGTGTGATGTATTAGCACTGCACAGACATGAGAGTGGTATTTATCATGTTATCTTAAGCAAGAAAGCTTACATTTCTCAAAATGTATTAAAGAATACCATTATTGATTCAATCTTACGATAATATTGTTCTCGCTACTGTAATTGCTGAGATCTAGGAAGGCAGAAAAGTTGCTAACAGGAAGTTACGGTGGCAGGTAATCTAAGCAGTTGTCCTTTTGAAAAACCTCCAAAAAGTGTTGTACCGTTTGCTATTTCAGGCAAAGCTGGTCCTGGAATGTCCAAATTACCTCCGGTATCTCACCGCTTCAAACAATCCAAAGTCTTATCTCACTTTGCTCACTCTGATAAGCACATAGCCACGGGAAGAGAAGAATATAAAACAGAAACGTAAAGAGGCGACAGAAAACAAGCGTCGTAGGAGGGAGAGAGACGGGGAAAGTGCAGGAGGGGCCAAGCGAGACATGAAAGAAGGATGGAGCGGTCCAAAAATACTGCGGGAGGCAAGGTAGCTCCGCTCAAGTGCGAAGCAGGCGAAAGGACAAACAAAGCCCTTCAACATTTCCTTGATAATGAATTGGCGCTCTGTCCCACTTTTCTGTGCCTTTTGAAGCCAGAGTGACACCCACTCAGGATGCCGTTAGCCTGGAAAATGCCTTGTTCCCGATGCTTGACTAGAGAGCGGCAAAGTGCATTTCGCTGCTTCCAGAGCGGGCATTAGTGACGGGCGAGACGAATCATGAGCCCGACGGAAAAGGGAAAACAATTGTGCCTGCAAGTCAGCGACGGGCTCAGCGGAGCAGGAACGTCCTCGTGGCGCCTCCGTGTTGTCGTGACCCTAACACCTCTGGAGGGGGGAACTTGACGCTCTGCAGTTCACTGATGAACTTGGTCGACACCCACGGTGCCGCTTTAACGTGCCTCTAAGTGTGCATTCTGAATTGGTTTGTTTGATATAAATGTTGAAGCACGAGCCTGAGCTACTTTACCAATGAGCTCCTGATTGCTACAACCACAAGGCTATCAGACTATCGTGAAACGAAACTTAACAGCAGAGGCTTGCAGCTCAGCCAATCAAATATGGCCAGCCTGACAAGTTTCCTGACTCTTCCACACACCATGACACAGGGGGCTGAGACGAGGAAAGACATTGCAGAGCAGTACGTTCAAAGTTTGGGTTGTGAAAATAAAATCATGAGATGGTCTCCTATAGAGACGGATCAGCCGCGGCTTGTTGTTAAGGGAACTAAATATTCCCTTTATATAAAGAATTATAGAAAAAGAATTTCTAAAAAAAATGTAGATTCTGGGCTGTCTGTGTCTTCATTTTTCCTGCTCAGTTTCACTAATATGTTTTATTTCTTTTTAAAGGACGGGAGCTGTACTTCAGCTGAACAAGCCGAAGCCCAGATGTCCTCAGAAGAACGGAAGAAGAAATGGGAGCAAGGCCAGGCAGACTACATGGGAATGGACTCATTTGACAATATCAAGAGAAAGCTTGATTCTTTTCTCAAATAAAGAGGCAATGAAGCGGGATATCAAAGTAGCACTTGTAGTTTTTCTCAATTAAAGAAGCAATGAAGCGGGATATCAAACCAGCACTTGCAGTTTAAATAGAGTCAACGGAATTATAATATATTACTATCATTAATGCATGCATCCGATAGCATTTTTTATGAATATTTCTTATACATTCTTGATACCATTAGCACTTTGGCATAACATTTGCACTTGTCATGCAAATAAAGACATTGTGATTCTGACATGAAAGGATGTGAGGCTCTGCTGAGATCCAGCTGTTAATAACACTATTTTATTGGGAGGCTCAAAACATCCTAGACTTAAAAAGTCTGCCTCGCTCTGTGCAGCGGTAATGTCTGTTTGCAGTAATGACACATTACCAAGGGGCATTTTTCGTCTCAAATGCAACTTCACAGTACATCATAATAATCTCTTTGATCTTAGCCTAATATACACACTTAACCCCCTACCTACAGTCAGAGGGAGATATGCAAAGAGGCGTTTCCTGCACTTCAAAAACCGTCTCTCTCAGCTTCAATACTTATTTCCAGCTTCTTATTACCGCGTTAAGCAGGGACTTCACAGCCCATCTAGAAAGGAGGCTTTGAGAGCTTGTTTTGGCTGCGGTCCTAGTTATGAATTTCTCATTGGTATTCCTGCTTTACAGTCTGAAGTGAAAAGTAAAAGCCATTCCCCACAGAGAGCCTGGCTCTATCCCTATACGCCGCCCCAACAAACAGCTCACCTCGATTCCTTCATTTATTTGTACTCCTTTTTAAAATCACCAGTTTGGCCAATGCGGCGGAGTCCCTCAGGGCGCGATTGTTGGACCCCGCCAATTTCCTGTCTGTGCCCCATGTTTTTCTACCGCGACTGCTGATTTGTGTTTGTCGAGCTCTTAATGTTGTTTTTAATCACGAGCCGTGTTTGTGCAGACCCCAATTTCAATTATTCATCGTGTTCGCTCAACAATCTGCTCCGCGGCAATGACACTGTTGATGCGAATTAAACACCGCGAAACAAGAACCAGTATAGCCGTCACCTGTTTTGAGTTTGGTTGTGGCCTGGAGAGGAGGTGTACTGTGTGTTGTAATATCTAGCAGAGTTTCATCTGTCAGTGCTCACAGAAATAAAAATCAATAAAGCAAGAGTTCGCCCGAAGGACGGGAGAGACGGACCAAAAGAAAGATAACGAGAACAGGTATGAGATTGTGTGGAGCAGCTGGAACAAAGTATAAATACACACTGAGAATATATACAGTACGTGAGTCAATATACTGTATACACCCTGACAGATGAGAAAAGGAAAATTTGATCTTGCTGCTTCTTCTCCACCTCCCTTCATCACACGAGATGTCACTCATGCCTTTCTTCCATCTCCTGTCAGCATTTTCTCTGCAAGTAGGTCACTTAAAAATATAAGGTCTGGAATGAGAGAAGTGCAGTTTTTATCTTCTCCTCTAATTGACAAAATGACAAGAGGACATATTCCTACATGTTTGGATGTGTTTCAAAGTTAGTGATGCGTCACGACTCCCCGAGGGATTTCTATCTCCGTGTTTTTCGAATTCTTTAGATGTAAATTCTCGTCATTCTCGCTGTTGTTTCATAAAAGATGCAAAAACCCTGCACGACACGCAGTCCGACCAAGATGTTTTCATAATGATATATTCAACTAACTAATAATAATGCTCGCCAGGGTGGGTGTAGCGTAGTGCTAATGCTCATAATCCATCCAAAATCCCTCTCATCTGTTTCCTGCATTGAGTGCCATGGGGGAGAACACGCACCCTCGACTAAATTACTTTTCTGTTCTCTGTGTAGCTACACAATTAACTCCGTGGGTTCAATTATATACAGTATAATAATACAATTGCAGACAGATTATTTTTATCTTTTTTTTGTGTGTGTGTGTGGGCATTTGACTGTACACACTTAAAATGAACCCCACTGCATCGCAGACAAAGACCCTTTTCGACATTTTCTTTTCATTTCAGAAGTATCATACTTCTTTTACTCTAAAGGTCAAATGTCCCCCTGTTGCACTTCAGGTGTATTTCAAAAGCATGAAGTAACCTTGCATTGTGTGACGGTAGAGAAAATACACCTCAACTTTTTGTTACTTTCATTGGAATAACATAACATGATCAGACGGAGCACGTTTTAGCAGCTTTTTGCAATTGTTTTCAATGAAAGTCAAGAGTATCGCACGTAGCTTTTGTGTTGCTGAGCGCCCTGAACGCCTTGAGTTTTAGATTTAAATTACTATAATCAGATTATCGTAACTACGGTTTGTAAAGTCACATAGCTCTTGGTATCTATCCATGGAAGGGCACCACAATGAGAAAAAATGAGTCAGTCGCTTTTCCGCTCCGAGGTCACCTTTCTGAAATGCATTTACCTCGTACACAACTCTAATGTCTTCAGACAAATCCTGGTGACATCACCCCTTAAATTTGAGAGGTGTTCTTATTTTCCGCCAGAGTCGCGAGAATAAATAACTTTAAAAGCTAAAGCCGACAGTAAGGTGACAGTCAAGCTATCGGCTGTTTTTGTGTCAGACACTTCCTCCCTCTGTTTTTTTTTTTTTTTTTTCTGCTGCTTCACAAAGTCACACGTTCAGCTGGATTAAGTCTCACTTGTTTTGCTCAGCGTTCAGTGGGAAAGTGTTCTGTGCGATAATAACCAGACTCTCGCGCTCCGTGGCGTGATGAGGCCTGTGTTCATCGCATTGGATGCACTGCTGTGGGTTGGCATGCGTGGCTCTCACTGGGCAATGGCCGTGTGTGTGTGTGTGTGTGTGTGTGTGTGTGTGTGTGTGTGTGTGTGTGTGTGTGTGTGTGTGTGTGTGTGTGTGTGTGTGTGTGTGTCTGTGCATGTCACTGTTTGCCTTTTGCTGCCTACCATGCTGACGGGCGTCAGTTTCAGTTTGACTGTCAAGATTGAGGCATTTCATGTCTCTTTGAGGCCGTTGTGGGGGGAGGGGGGGGGGGGGGGGGGGGGTGTCGTGTCTCCACAAGTGTGCGCCGTCTGACTGAATTAGAAATGGAGCTCTGAGGGACCATCGCTGCTGGTGCAGAAAGCAATCTGCTGTACGATTGGTATTCTTTTATAGGAACTGACTGCAAATAAGGGGGAGGTGGGAGAAAGAGAGACACGGAGAGAATCAAAGTGTTTGTTATATCTCTGTGAAACAGCTATAAACACACATAAAAGACAATGCCTGGATCAATACAATGCATTTCAATTTCTATCTGCCTCATCCTCTGAAATGAAATGTGACGTCGCAGACAGTCCAACATCTGTGTTGGTTTTCTTTCCTGGCTATATTTCGCCCTCAGCTGAGGTACAGAACCTCCGGTGCCCTGCGTCGCTCTGATAAGAACCACCGTTGTTCACTGGATCGCCGCCATTTAGCCCGTAATTATTTTTCTTTATTCCACGCAACAATTCAGCTCTCTGTGTGTGTGTGTGTGTGTGTGTGTCACTAAATGGTCGCACCTCGCTTTGAGATAAGCACACAAAGACCCCCCTAAGGTGTCATATCTGAGCTCCTGGAATAAGGCTGGTTGCTTATGAGCTGGATCAGAGCGTAATCGGAGCTGTTGCACCCGGCGGAGCCAAGGAGTTGAGCCCCTGGCTGAGAGGGCCAGCTCAGGTGAACCGAGCCTGAATGCAACATGAATGGATTCTTGTTCCTCTACTGTTTTAACAAATAAAGACAGATTTAGCCTTTTGAAGATGACTGAAAGCCTGTTAAACCTTAAAATCTCTGTTTTGTTACGGCGGATGCAGACACTTAAAGCTGTGTGAATCTATATACGTTTTTAAATAACGCCAAATCAATTGAGAGTACTGTGAGAAGGTAACTACTCGACTTAGCTTTTGAGCTTCTCTTAGCCCTTTGGTTTGTCAACAGGCAACATTCACTGTATTATTCAGCCTCAAGAGCACAACAGGAGCAACAGAGTGAATGGCAGACTTGCATTCATCAGGTGCCCAGAAACATGATTATTTTAAAGTACTCACATGGGCTATATCAGCGTGTTTTTGACTTCTTCTGCCCCCTAGTGGCTCACAATTTGACTAATAGCTATAATAGCTGTCTAGTAGATGGTTAGCTTAGCATGTGTAATTAATTTCACAATTCAAATTTCTCTCCGTCGACTACCGTACATACTATTTAAGCAGAACTTCCTGGTCGCGTCTCAATTCTCCTCCTCACCAATTCACCGAGGTGAAAACCGGCAAAAACAAGACACAAATCACAAATCGCCCTCACCTCTGTACTTACTTCACCCAACGTCCTACCGCCCTCCTCGTCCGGTGGATCACCTCCCGAGCCTCACCCCTGATCCCTTCATGCTACCCCCCCCCCCCATGGTGTCACAGAAAATCATCCAAACCTGCTGCAAGGCCCTGCATTGTTCATGCATGTTCCTTCCTTCCTACCTTTTGCAGCAAAGGTTTCTCTTGATACATGTCCTCCGCTCTGAGCAGAATTTTAATTTGGTTGACACTGGAGGCTCGGGCAAGACAAGGCAATAACTCATCCTGTCTGAATGCTGATGACAGAGTTTAGCCTTGAAACGAAATCATTAGGGTTCAACTCCGTGGAATGTTCCAAATTATCCGCTGAGCTTTAACAACCTTCCGTCCCGGGTCGTATGCAAATTTAACGACATTTTTAATGGACTTTGTAAAAGTCTGACATACATCTCGCTCTATTTCCTGTCTGTGCCACTTCCTTAACTTGTGTCACACACTGTAGTTGTTTTGCATATACCGCCGGTGATGTAGGCTCGTAGTGAGGGCTGAACTCTGACCTTTGGGAGGTTGTCACCGTAATAATAAACACAGCCACCATTATAAACAAAGACCAAAGGCAATTTACACTTTAAGAGCCGTAAATACGTAGGTTAACCATCAGGAAATGAGTTGTCATGTTTACTTTTAGCTTTAGTTAGTTTGTAAAGCAGATAAATGGGGCAGACCGATCTGCTGAATGGTGTGTTGAAGTACGGCTTGGCATCTTTGACATCTGATATTTAGGAGTTGACTTAGCAAAAGTACATTCATGAGCTACACTATCAGAAACTCCTGTACACTACTGACGTAATAAGCACATCTGAATATAGTAGTGGCCCGTACTAAAGGGGATCCTGAATTTCCCAACATGCAACGTGGTAGCATCTTTAGTTTTGATGTGTGGTAAATGCCCACTTTTTTTCAAATCTGTCATCCTCGTATGAGGAGTTCATGGTACTCCACGGTGTTAAGCACTGTTTTATCCGTCTCACGTAGCCTTTAGAGAAGCTTTGGGGCTTTATTCCTAAACTTACTGGAGCCTGCGGGGAGTTTGTGTCCAATCTCCCTCGAAAACACTTCGACCCTTCCTCCTCCAGCAGCAGCCCACAAGCCCCCCCGGTGTCTGATTAAACCAACATCCTTATCGTTCAGCAGATTCATCACCGAGCAAACGCATGCGATTTTTGCTATGCGAGGGGTCCGCCTGCGCTTTAGCAGGGGAGGGAACCTTTTGATCTTGCCATTCCTGTTGATACATATTCATCAAGATGGTAATCTTGTCAACTCCCGTGTTTAGGGTTGATGGATCTCTTAGTTGTTTTAATTGCCTTTCGTGAACACCCTCCCCCCCACACACACACACACTGATTCATAAGGCGTAATAGTGGTTAGCAGCAGGAGGAGGAGGATGATATGATATGTGGATGATGTATACGTCCGCTGGCAGCCTCCAGGCAGCTGCTCTATTCTGAGTGACTGACGGTTTGGGCTGAAGGTAAGAGGACTGCTAAATCTTCACTGCTGCTGCTGCAGAAGCGGTGATTACTCTTGCTCTCCTGCAGCGTGGGGGGGGGGGGAAGCATAAAGCATGTTGCTTGCAGTGACAAGGCTGCAGCCCTATGGGCTTGGACTTGGGACGCCAGAGGAACCGGCCCCCCACACACACACACACACTCCTTCTTCTAAAACCAGCTACTACCAACCTTGAACAAAGATCGCCCCTGTCACTCAGACGAATGGTCAAGGTGAGCATTCGGGCTGGATTGTGTGTCCGGGATGAGCAGGTGTTGGGACACACTGCATTCCTGACATGCTCTGATGGTGACCACACTGACATGCACTGGTAGACAAGGGGACCACTATGTCTGTGTCGTGCCATCCAAGTTATTTAGATTTTTAAAGCTAGTTGTGATCAATTTACATGTATACTTTAAAAAAAATTCTTGTTATGAATTAATTACTTAAAATAGTGTTTAAATTATCCATAAAAAGGAATTTAAAATTCAATATATTCTCAATCAAATCAGAGTTCCTGTTGCTGCTTTGTGGTTTGGACCTCAATATATTTTAATGTGTCCAAATTAAAGCACAAAATAGAAATGAGTTTTAAAGAATTAGACAAATTACTTGCAAAATACAATAGGCGGACGTATTAGTGAAATCAATTTAAAAAAGTAAAATTTAAAGACCGTATCAAGTTTTTTTATTGTTGTATTTTTTACATTTAAAATACAATTATTAATTCCCACTGCTGGAATAGTGGTTGTTAACGACTTCTCACTCAGTTTATTTATATTCATTTATTCAATTCATCAATATGAATGAGAAAAGTCGTGTGTGTTCTTCGCTGGCAGCTTAGGAGAAAAATAGTGAGCCAACATAAATTCAGATTTCTTTTCTCTATTTATGGACAGGGGTTTTCTTATTTATTGATTCATTTCAGGGGGAAAAAAAGGTGTTTGTGGTAGCGACTGCACATTGAGGCTGTAAAAATATCATTGGGGAAGGCTTAAGCCCACGAAAACTGTTTCTGTAGTAATTAGTGATGGCAGTAACACAGACGTGTAAAACACATTGCATGTTCATCTTGCGGTCGCCAGCACCTCCAACCCTGCGCGTCACACTGGGAGCGAAGATGCACAGAAAACAGTTTGCACGCAGGAGAAGATGCAGTGTGAACTCGTACAGACCTCTGAGTATTTCAGCATGGAGAAGAAGCCTCAAACCTCACCCCTCCGTATCAAAAGCCCGCCTTCCTAAACACTGTCTGCCCCGAGGGAAGCCAAAAACCAGTCTGCACTCTACAGCAGGGGTCACTGTTGAACTGAAGCATTCGTTTAGGTTCCCATCCATCTGCCTCGCCCTCTCTTCATTTCCTCCCTCTCCTTTTCCCTTCACTGTCAGAGAAAATGTAGCATGACGGAGCTGGAACAATGGCTTGATTTGATATCTGGGTCATGCAAAAAATCTTCTAATCTTAGCAAAGAGAATATTTATTAACTGTGGGGTGAGTGACTTACAGTGCAGGCTGCAGTTAACGGATAGATCAGGGATGAATAATTAAGTTTTGGGCTGCATCTGCATGACAGAGGAGGTGAGTACAGTGGAGTGCAATGAGCGAGGTGCTACATCGTCAAAAGGGCTTGAGGGATGAATAGAAATAAGGCATTTGATTAATGTGCCGTGGTTTGGAGAAGGATGTGGTTTGGAGTTTTCTAGGTCACGGAAGTTAGTCGAAAGTGGGATGTGAGGGGCCGCGACATCAGAGGTGGAATTTCTCGGTTTTTTGTAAAGAACATAACCTTTAGGTGAGTTCATGAGGCAGCGGGTAGCGATGCCTCGCGCTTTGGCATTTTGTGCTGGAAAATCATTTGACTAATTCATTCCGCACAAAATGCCGTCGCAAGAGTGTGAAAATACTGCAGCAGAATCAATCCCAGCAATAAGATATAAGACAGTTTGACAAGCTCAGGTGTAAATAATACAATGTAGGCCCTGGTTTTAAGTGCTTTCCTGAATTATTCAATATTACAATGACTCTAGTGGAGTGTGTGTGTGTGTGTGTGTGAGAGAGGTCTACCTTTTTTAGACCTTTTCTCCCCATCTTTGAAACACTTACAACATTGACACATGTTGCATTGAGTTTATTATCAGACTCTCTTTTAGTCTCTCATTTCTTAGGGGTGGTTGCGTTTTTGATAATTGGAGTAAGTGATTGGTTTCGATACTGTTCATGTATTGTGTTTTTTGTGTGTTTATTGTGTAGAAAAGAGGGTACAAAACAAGTGCAGACAAGTACATGAACACATATACGAGCCAGTGTAAAAGTGAGAGGCGGAGTACCGTTCACATATTCATGACAATGTCGAAAATTGTTCCATCAATTTGTAGCTCTTTCCCCCCGAGTAGTCACGGCCATCTTTTGAAATCATTCCCACCATCCGTAGAATACAATATATAAAGACAAACATTTGTAAGATAAGGAACACATCGGAACCGACCCAGCCGGTCCCTCGTTAATCAGACGGCCATTTATCCATTTCCACTGACAGTGATGCAACAGTGACTCCTCACCAGACGAGAGGAGAGGATCTTAAGGGGCGGCTGATCAATGGGGGTCTTTAGACGAGGCTTTGTGAACAGAATACCGAAAAAAAAGGCCTCCGGGAAAATCTCACCCGGGTCTTGCCCGATCATTCAGAGGCTCGGAGAGTCCGTTAGCTCCTTCAGTCAGGACGAACAGCAACTGGGGACGACAAAGGGCCAGAAGCTTATATAGTTACACGGTCTGAATATGAATTAGACGGGGAAAGCTCTGCTCACCTCTTCAACTCTGCTCTGTTGTTATTTTCAAAAACAACTGAGATCAACTTTTGCTCTCTTGATCCCCTCTCCTTCACAGAGGTGCCAGCCGGTGTCGTCAGCTCCACTCGCCGCGGGCGATACCCGACCTCTCAGCCCGCCGCTCGAACTTTGGATGCCCCCCCTTCCGCCTCAGCCGTCGTAAAGGGTATTTAAAGTCCTAAACCCACGGTGCTCTGGTGTTGGCGCATTGGATTTTGGGAACATTACTGACTGATCGAGTTAAATGTGTGATTATGCAGGGCTGTGATGAAACGCCCACAGTCAAAGTCAGTGTCTGTGAAAGAAGAGGCGCATGAATGTTAAAAGTGAAAGTGCTCTAAAATAAGCCTGGCATAACATTTATAGAAAAAAGGTATAGAATGCTGGGCTAGTTTCCACAAAGTCTGTTTCATTGAACTGTAATTTAGTGGTGTGTGTTATAGTTTATAGTGTCTGACTTTTGTGTTGATATAGAGAACACTCAATTACTATATTGAGGACAAACAGACCCTAATTTTAGACTTTTTATGAACACATTTTTGGACGTTTGCAACGAGAGCTCGGCACAAAGCAGGGCTAGCCACGTTGGTATCGGTCGTCTTCATATCAGTCATCGTTAAATGATAGTACAGAGTGAAGTGGGAGCAGCCATTGTTTCAGGAAATGTTCTCACCTCTCCATATTCCCATTTCACGATATCCTCAATGTAATTTAACGTTGAAACACTGTAATCTGCCGAATAATCACCAGATAGGTTGTGCTTTGTTTCTGAGAAATCCAGTTTGGTTCGTGGCAGACGGGTCTAAACACTACAGTACCCATGAGGCTCGGCTGCCGTTGCTTTGGAGAAAAAGCCAGTCAAAGGAGCGACTCAGAGAGGTTTTAACTGCAGTGTTCTCAACAGAAATCCAAACTCGGTGATGGGATATATCTTGCCGAAATGCACCTTGGGAAATGTAGTTCATTTCTCTTTTTTAGAGTTTGTATGCAGGCTTGCACCTTCAACTTTCTGTCAAAGAACCAGATATTTCTTCCTGCTGATTGAATCTGAGTCCACAGTGTGATTATTACGTATTCATCATGCAGCTCTGTAGTGTGAGATGTTGATTTGAACCTAAAAATCCTTTTACATGCTCACTACTTTAACTCTGAGTGGTCAGGATGAGAGACACTGAAAAGGAAAGTGCTGCTAGTTCCAACCACAGAAGATGAAACCGGTGAGATTAATAACCGTATATATAGCCGCCATTAGCATAGCGTCCTGTTCAAGGTGAATGAGAGAATTACAGCTAAGAAATCTTCTCAAATGATAAGCATGGCACAGACGTATGAATTAACGCTCTAATCTTTGCCATTCGGCGTAATTCCGCTGAGAACCTTTTCCGACTTCAGGGCTTTTGGATCAGATCAATCATGAGAAGTGTGAGAGGAGTGCATGGCAGGGCGGACTTTAGCTCGTATTTAGCTTTGTACTTTAATTATTGTACCAGGCTTTTATTTCACATGTTTTCACTCTGCTCCTTGATGAATATTCATACACGAAAATAGACTTTAGGCCTGAAATAAATCGCTCACCGTTCCACTGATTGATTGGTTGATTGCTACACCAACATCGTCTAAATTGCATCTAAGATAAAGACAGAGAATGCAAATACAGAATACTTTATATATCCAATTTCTGCACAGCGATATCTTTGTGCAGTAAATAATATGCAGTGTGTGTGTGTGTATGTGCTTTTATTGGGCGCCAAGAACACCTTGAGCCATAAAGATTGAGATCCAGCATATTCCAGCTGTGGAAGAACATCCAATAATCATCTCACACACTTTTTTTTTTCTTTTACTCTCCCATTCATCCAGCATCCAAAAGCCACACGAATAAATCTGTTTTTTATTTATCAAATACAACCAGTTTCACGAGGAAATAAAGGTGCTTTTTTGCAGAGAATATTAGACCCTAATCTCTAACGGACTGAAAATCAACCATCTTCTTCTTTGATGACCTGTCTCTGCTGGTTTGTCCGACGTGCTTTGTGACGGGATATGAGAGGCGGCTCGTGAAAGTCTATCAAGCTGTCACGCTGTTGATTGCATGGCAATGGTGTCATCGCTCCCCCCCACCCCCCCAACCCCCCCTCTGATGGATGAGGCGCCCTGCGAAGACGGGAGACGGAGACAGATGACTGCGATAGTGTGAATGTAACTGTCCCCCAGCGAGGGGGGGAGGCGGGGGGGGTGGGGCACACAGTCTGGCTTTCGCAGGAGCGAGAGAGAGTCTTTCCAGGCTTCGAGGCAGTTAAAAGGGTTCGCCGTGGGAAAAGGTACTTATCTGTCTGAGCTGATAGGGTGGTAGGGGGGGGGGGGGGGTTGAGGTGGTTTCCTGGGAGCCAGATCGAGACTACCCCAGAATGCTGCCTAAATCATTCGCTGTGAGCGTAACAATGACATATAGATTTAAAATAATCAGACGGCAGAGGGAAGACAATCATAACTGGTCAGAACTGAAGGTAAAACATGATTATAATCATGTAGAGGGCAATCAAATCAGACCTGGGGGACAGAGTTTCACCCCGAGGTTCTTTGATGGACTGTGCGATACAGACTAATTCATCTGTGGGCAGACAGCAGCAGGAGGGCCCTGCAGTGGAGCTGCACAGGAGGCTCTTACTGTCACTCCCCAGAGGCTTTGCTCTTTATTAAGAGGCGGGGCTCTTAACATCAGACAGGAAGTGGTATGTATGCCACGGTGGGTGTTCATACTGGACAGATTTTCAAAAACTGGTGACTGGAGACCATTTTCTTTGACTTTTAATTGTGTTGATCCAAGTGCAAATTCCAATAATGTGATAAAAGCACTTCTTATCTACACTGTTGCGGTGTAACGTGTCAGGAATGTGGAAGACGGATAGCTGTGGAAAAGGCTACATTTCAACAGGAAACAAGATGAATTATTTTATTGCTCTGGCAGATTGTATTACTCGCTTGTAGCCTATTTAACTTTAGCTTCCATGAACTACATCATCAAAATGCTTGAATTGAATTAAGCGCGGTTGTTTTATCGCGTTTAAATTAAACTTTTCACCGGTAAGAAAAGAAATTTGATATTTCTTCTTTTAAAAGTTACATAGTCTCGTTTTATCGACTCAAAGCTGATTAAAGTTTAATTAGGGCTTCTTCTTTTGAGGCAAAAGTGATAACAAGAAACAGACTTTCAAGGTCATAGACATACGTAGCTTATAAGTTAAGAAAATAAATTAGCAGAAAATGAAAAGAGAGGAATAAAAAAAACACGGTCAAAAGTATGTGGACACCCGACGGTTACACCCATGTGTTATTGGTTAAAGGCGTCGCAGTCGGTTGAAATCGGGGCACCGTGCAGGCCGGTCAAGTTCTTCCACACCAAACTCTGAGAACGACATCTTTATGGACCTGGCTTTGGTGCAAGACCGTCGAAAACACCAGTGTGTGCTGTAGCATTGAGATTGGAACTAAGCCCCAACCATGACAAACAGCCAGCGAAATGAATAAAAAGGGTTCTTCTTCCACCTACTCTCTTCTGCCTCCACACCGTACTCTGTGCCCAACCTTTCTCTGCCAGTTCCAGCAAGGCCAGAGAGAAAGCAGAGCGACGGACTGAACCTCTCCCGCGCTGCAAGGTCGAGCAGATGGCGGCAGGAAACGAACCGGTCAGACGGCCGAATAAGACAAACTGACCGCGCTGGCGGCTTCTGTTCGATATTTCGGCCCCCCCTGCGTATCAAATGGCACGCTGTAAAACAAGCAGCCAAGTCCCCGACAATGGCTCTGAAACGGGCCACGTTCACATCAAACAAAGTGGACAATGACTCCCTCTTTCATTGGCGGGCGGATGCCATCGTCGGGGCAATTTCGCTTTATTCCTGAACCCTGGCTTTAATTATCCCTTTTCGATGAGGCCTGTCACAACCATTACACCATGTAGCGGAGCGGTGTCGCAATCCCAGGAGGCCGAGCCAATGAACTCCCATCTGGCCGAGTGGATGTGACTGATGGCCGAACAAGTGTCATTTCCTGCAAATGTGAATCTGCAGAAAAGGAGCTGAGGCTGCCCTCTGTGTGTGTGTGTGTGTGTGTGTGTGTGTGTGTGTGTGTGTGTGTGTGTGTGTGTGTGAGAGTGTGTGTACGTTTCCAGGAGGAAGTTGTAATTATATGAACAGGAATGGTGACAAATGTTGTTCTCTAAGCACCGACATTATGTTTAATGGTGGTATTCTCTTCGGCCCACGCTGGGCTCGTTGTGCGTATCTCACACAGTTTAATCCCACTCTGTTTTTCCAGTACTTCCACTCCCTCCACTGACGTTCCTCTTCCTCCTCCCCACCACTTATTCTGCCACGCGCAGAGCATTCCTCTCCTCGTTCAAACACTGCCTCCAGAATTCCTGCCCTTTGTTAAAATACTCCCCTCGTCTTTCACTTTCTTTTTCCCCCTCATTTGATTTTTTTTTTCTCACTCTCGAGTCCGCGGTGCTCCCACCTCTGGAATGCAGAGGCTCTTTTTTTTTGTGTGCCAAAAAAACCCCGCGGAGGAGACAGTGATGCATTGTCTGTCTCTTTATTGTCGTCACGACTCAAGGGCAGCAACATTGTTTTGAGGATAAATTGCAGCTCTGTCGTTTTGATATCTGTGTTTTTTTTTTTCCTTCCTTTTGTTTTGAGGCGATTAAATAAATCCGCCACGAGCTGGGCCGTTAATACAATTGAGGACGCCGTGTTTTCTCTGGGAATTTGGGGATTTTACATTCTGTCATGCACATGTTGGTTGTGTGACGGGCTGATTCCTGTACTGTTGCACTGATTAAAGTTAAAGAAATATGCTTCTTCACTTTGTTGCGGAGAGTTAGATCGTCTGTAATATGAAGTTAGGCTCTATCCAAAGGAGAGAAAAAAGGTTTAATCCATAAACCACAAATTGTTGTTTTTACAATTTTGGTTGTGCTAAGCTAAGCTAACCATCTCCAGCTGGAAAACTATTTCCATAAGAGATGAGTGTGTACAGTATTTCACACAGAAGTTTTGCAAACTATTTCTAACTCAATGTCTTCTTTCAACCGTTAATATGTGACTGAAGTTCCACTAGATTTTGCTCAGGTGCCTGTCTGACTATCACATGATCTGTGTGCCGATGAAGGCCATGAGATGTGGATAAAAGCTCCGGGAAAGTAAATTGTACTCCTACTACGTATTGAGGTGTGATCCGTATCTCTCTTGGCTTTGAAACCGCACACTAATATGAAAAAAAACAATAATCTGAGCACTGTTTACACAAGTTTGGGTATTTTCTAGAAACACTGTTGAACACGGGCAGAATGAATTACACTTGATCACACTTTGTGTGGGAAGGAAGAGCACTTATCTCAAGTCATTACCGGAATTTCTGCCCTTGTTATGAGAAAAACACGATTTTAAGGCTCAAAAGGGATTAACTTGCCACGACGGATAACTCGGCAGCGTAGAATAGCTATTATCATCGTATATCTATACAATTATGGCAGCAAAGCAGCAAACTATCATTACCGAACATGAGCTTGGTTACTAAAGAAGAAGAAGAGATGTTCACAAAGCCGATTTAAAGATGTCACCCCGGGGAAGGAAAATACCCACATTTGTATGAAAATGGAGTTTTGATATAAACACAAAGTGGGTTTTCCCTTTTTCGAGCCATTTTCTTCTGGCGGATGACAAAACGTATTCCAGCGAGCAGACTGGGGGATATCACAAAGGCTGTTCAAGGGAACAAAAATATGCTTCTGAAATCTGAATATCATTATTGACAAGAAGCTGAGAAAGTCTTTGCTGCCCTTATGTTTGAAAGACTTCTGTGGTCTTTGAATCAGGTGACCTTTTGTTGGGGGGGGGGGGGGGGGGGCGACCAGAAATAGACTGTAATTGATGTAGTCCCACTTTCGAGGGGAAAGGAATGACAGTGCGGCTGGAAAATAGCAATTTGAGTTGAGTCAGTTGATCTAACTTTCTGAGGCTTACAATCTGCAGCATTTGAAGTGTCTAAGAAAATGTCAAAAGGAAGAGACATATTTGTGGTATGAAAAAGAAGAAACCGTATTATTGCTGCTCTGCTGCTGCCATGCCAGTGGAAATACCGCTACTCTGCCTCTCTCTCTCTTTTCCTTTCTCTTTTTTTTCTCATGGAAAGCTGGATTTGGGGAGAAAAGAAAAAAAAAGCCTTGCCTCTTACCTCCTCCTCCTCCTCCTCTTCCAGCCTTCACATCCGGGTCAGTTGGGTTGGTTGGAGCTTGATGTTGCCTTCAGGTGTCCCTCGTAAACTTGGAAACTACAAAGTTTTGAAGTTGTAAACACATCTTTTGATGCATTTGAATACATTTGTTACCTTTTTAGAAATTATGCGATGCAGCAGAATGTATAAAATGAATGATAATGTAAATGTGTATTGATCAATTGATATGTTTATGTATGTAAGTGACGTATTGCTGGATATGCACATACAGAAAGACATTTAAATCAGTAGAGCTGCAAAAACAAATTTGTAAAATGTGCTTTTCGAATGTGATTTAATGTCTGCAGGTAATAGCAGTTTATTGGAAAAGCGTGTTGTGTGCATTATATAGATATAGTCATACAAAGTTAGTTAATTTGTTAACAAAGTTGCTTTTATTACGCTGAAATTACTTTAATGATATATTATTGACACACAAGGACAGTGGAGACTCCATGTCCCTCCAGGTGAAGGTAAGTTAACATGTCACAAATGCTTTTTAAAAGAAAATATGTAAACTATAATTGTTGAGTGGCTTCCATGCTTTCTCCAACCAATCAGTCTCCCAGTGTCCGCTCAAGGTATCGCATAAATCCCCCTCAATTCTTTTTACTTCTTCACTCGGTCGCTTTTTGAACAGCGAAGCTGTCAATACCGATCTTTGAGACATCACGTGAAGGTGTCACAAGTTGAGCAGCTCCCAGTTAACGCGAAGGCAGACTGATGATCCAGCTGCTGTGCGTGTGAGTGTGTGCGCGCGCTGACATGGATACAACTGGCGTTTGGTGTTGAAAACTGGACACAGTGTTGCGGTGACACTGGGGGTACTTCAAAGGAGCGGTCAAAACTTCTTCCACGGCCGCACTCATGTGATTTTGAGCCATGTCCAAGAGCCTGAAGAAGAGGAAGAACCACTGGACTAACAAAGTCCACGAGAGTGTCCTTTGCAGGAATGAGGAGGGGGAGCTGGGGCTCGAGTTGAAGGGCGGCGCGGAGAACGGACAGTTCCCGGTTATCGGCGCGCTTCTCCCGGGCGGAGCGGCGTGCCACAGCGGCAAACTCTTCCAGGATGAACTCCTGCTGGAAGTCAACGACACCCCGGTGGCCGGACTCACCACCAGGGACGTGCACGCCGTGGTCAAACACAGCAAAGACCCGGTCCGACTCAAGTGTGTCAAACAAGGTGAGGCTCTTTTTTTTTTTCCTTTTACGCTTTCACACCAACTTTCCCGCATTTCGTTTTTCGGACATTTTTGAAAACCGTTAGCTTTTTGACACACTTTTTGTGTTTTGACAGCAGAGCTATTGTCTCCCCAAAAAACTGATAGCCTCCCCAATGCTCGATGCTAAAAACAAACCATGTGGAGAAAATGTACTTTTTGTGGTGTTTTTGTGTTGTTAAAAGTCTTCTGCACCCCAAACATATATATTCTTTAAGCAGTCGTTGTTGTAAAGAGGTGTTTTAGGCGTGTTTTGGTTGTGCTGGTCGGCTCTCGTTCCTGTGTGGTGGAGCTTTTTAGGGGGTGTGTTACATTTGGGGCAGTCAGAAAATACACACTCCAGTCCTGCACACAAGTATGTAAGTAATACAGGTATTACACATGTATAACACCACACTGATGCTGTACTGTAATACTTCTAAATGTCACGCAGCCACCACAGGTCAAGATTACAGCATATCTAACATCCTCGGTATTAAACCACTGACAGAAACCATTAGATTAGATGTTGGATAAAATTATAATGGATTACTTTTTATCACACAAAAATAAGTTCAGCACAATTTTAAAGGCGTCCATCTCCTGTCCTGACATATTTTACAATCATATGTTTTATGGTGTATATATTTTATTATTTATGTATGCGGAAACAGTTAGTTGATCAACAGAAAGTTAATCAGTAATAATTTAGAATTTGATTTATTAGTCGTTTATGTCATTTTTTTAAAGCAACAGTGATAAATTCTCTACTTTCAGCTCCACAAAATGTTGAGAGTTGCAGATTTTCTTCATCTTCTACGACAGTAAACTGAATATTTTTGGGGTTTGGGACCGTTGATCAGTCAAAACAAGAAGTTTGAATACATGCTTGATTTCTGGAAAGTAGTTCTGGACACTTTTCACTATATAACGGTGATACTGTATGTGGAAGGAAACCTTTGTGGATAGTTTTAGTGTAAAGTTTTGAGTTCTGTCTTGAGGGAGAGAGAATTGCTCTATATGTTTAACCTTTGAATTACATTATGTACTTACAAAGCAGACAATATTTATCATCCAATTTGCACTCCATTAAATGGACTAAATTGAATTTGGAGAGGATATTGAATAAACATTACAGCAAGTCCCTATTTCAACATTATAGTGGTGTCATAAGAAATGAAAACTACCATAGAGTATGATAAGGTCACGGATACAGCAGAAGTCCCCTCAGGAATATTTATTTTCTTTTTTAGCACAAAGTGTAGTGGATTGCTTCAGCAAAGTGATGTGGTTTCACTTTTCGGGCACATGAAGCCAAGGCCGTGCTGTCCATAGTTGTTGGGAGACATTTTTGAATCGCACGCAGCAGCCAGAACCTCCACGTCGTTGACTCTCTCACCTTTAAAAAGAAAGAAAATAAAAGAGCACAAGTCATGTGAATTCGCCCTAACTTGCACCAACGCTTGTCAACTTTAGTCCACTGGATGTCACGGACACACTCGTGTGGTCGCCGGTGTCTTTGATCCTCGCTGCTAATGACGCTGTCTTGCTTTGTGAGTTAAGAGGAGGATCTGTGGGCTCTGATTTTAGAGGCTTTGGATCAAAGTCTTAGCCTGTGTGTGTGTGTGTGTGTGTGTGTGTGATGGTGTGGATGTGGTTTGTGCGTTCAGCGTCACACTGGGGATTTATTCCAAAAGGCAGCCAAGCCTATATCAAACTAATGTGTTACTTTTTCCCCCCATGAAATATTCATATCCTCCAGTGGTTTCTGAAGTGATTGATATCCTCCCGTTGCTCCGCTCGTGTTTGCTCGATCGGTTGTTGACGCCGTCAAGTTGTTTTTAAGAAATGGTTGATATGTACATTAGTAAACATGTTCACAAGTAAATATTATGTGGGGGGGGGGGCCTGTCTAAGTGTGCTCCTTATTGAGGAGAAAGTCAAAGAGCACAGTGCAGTATTATCACAATCATCCAGGCCACATGTCTTCTTTATGCTCGTCTTATGGTTCTTTAAAGTGTGTGCAATAAAAAGTAATTTGTTTATAGATTTATTTTATTGATTTGCTTGCTTTAGAGCCACAACGTGCTTCTCAACACTTTATTTCAAATGCTCCGTAATGCTCCACACGACATGACCGCGGATACTCTCGTTGACCAGGAGATGTAGAAGCACTTAACACTCCTTTTAGCTGCATGAGTGTAGCATAGCAGGGAGCTATCGTGTAGCGGGTGGGTCTGATCCCAGACATAATACTGTGGTAGTACTGGGGCTGTTTGTCTGTTATTGTTTCCCAGCGTTGGCCACTTCCACATTTGCGTGATGAGACTGACTGATCCGTCTCCTAAAATCCCAGCAGCTGCACACAAAGAGGTTCAAGGTTACGGGATCATTTATTGTCATTCTGCAACACAGGATTGCACGAAATGCAGTTGTAGCCTCGTCCATTTATGCTTCACAAGAAAAAACATGACAATAAATACACAGCAGTGCATTTCTTTACTTCTTTAAAGAACTTTGACTTTGTCTGAGCACCGAGCATCATTGAATCCATCGCTCTGTCCTTCTGTCCGTCCGCCAAGTGCAGCTTGATCCGGGATGCCAACACGGAGTCAGGTCTCTGCAGAGATGTGGGCTCAACAGTCACCGTGAGCAGGTTGCTGGCTTTGCCTGAAGTCTTATTTCAGCCATGTTATTTTTGCTGCGCCCTGACATCAGACAGCCAGGAGCAGACTGGGTAGTGGAGGAGCCTCAGGTCCCAGCTGGGGTAGCTTAGCTTCCATCTCGGCTCTCTTCCGGGGGCAATCCGACTGGGTGGTCGGGAGTTGCCGTGGGCGTTGATCGTCTGAAGGTCCACCGCATTTCACCCAATCCTAATGCTCCCTTTTCCAATGTTGATGAGTGCAGTCTGTCACATGCCGGTTATGCTCCAGTAATAAAGATAAAAAGACAACAAATCAAGACATAAATGGAGCAGAATCCATGGCAGGTACCGGCCACAGCATCTACATGCTCCGCTGTCAGGTATCACCTTGGTAAAGAGAAAACCTTCACTATAAATGTTAAAGTTTACCCAAACTACAGAGTAGTTCACCAGGTCAAACGGATCCAACAAACAAAATTTACATTCACGCTTCTTCTCCTACAAAAGCTAATGCCAGTGCCTATAACTCAACACATTCCTAATAACAGCTGTGTGCAATATTGGAAAGCATTAACCGTCAACAGAAGCTACAGAAAAGTGTTTTGAATTAATATCACTTCTTTTACTCGTACCAGCAGATCTTTTTCTCCATTGTGCCCGTGCTCCCGCTCAGCTTCACAGATAGGGTGGACAAATCACTGAGATTTAGATAAATACAGGTTCTTGTTTTAACTGCTAGAGCGTATGAGTGTAAACAGAAAAATGTATTGGGTGTGCTTTAAAAATGTGTTCTGCACAAATATATAATGAAAGGATGAAATAACACCCAGTCATAATGACGGGACAGCGCTCTTTTCAATTCTGACCACATTTTGTGTCACAGCAAAAGTGCTCTTGAGTTCAGGTGAAGGTTTCGGTCAAACTCACAGTGAACAGCTGCTCGCTATGTCCTTTTACAAAACATATCTTTTATTCACAGGAGGCACTTTCAAATAGACAAACTGCCAGCAATGAAAGCCGAAACCGTCTCAGATATTCGGTTACGACGGACCAGTCCCAATAAAAGCGCCACTGACCAGTTTAAAATGTACGCTCCCTCTCCAGAGGACTTTCAATGCCTTTTTAAATAATACATCAAGTCCACTGCTGCACCAATGTCCCGACTGTAAAAGTGCTGTCCTTCCCTCTTGAGGTGCCTTGTCTGAATTGCCAACTTTCATTACGATCTTCTCTGTAATTAAAAAAAAAAAAAGGCCCGCTCGTCATGATTCACTTTCTCTCTGTTACAGTGATCATGAATCATGTTTATGCATTTAATCACTTAGTACGTACTTTAATATGACTTTAATTTTTCACAGCGTCGGAAATCCTGAGGCTCTATCCCATTTTACACTCACACACGCACACGCACACGCACACACACACACACACACAATATTAGGTGTTTCATTAGTCTGTGAGGTGAGGATTAGATTAGATTGCCAACAGCAATCAGGCCTGCCCTGTAGGATGTAATTAGGATCTCCTCAAAACACTGATGGGTATATAAGAGAACATAGGGCACAATTACATTCCCAGAGGCCAAGTGAATTCTCATTAGAGCAGTGCATTATGGGTAATGTAAGGATGGGACTGATGGCTAATGTGGCCCCTGTAGATTCAAAGCCAGTAAAGATCAATGTCGGAATTATTAACCCTCTTAAAGCACTGATACACTTGTTTTAAAGTTCAAATTTGTGTGCGCACGATGAGCATATTTGTTGGGATGCACATATTTTACTCAGTGGATTGGTGCCATTATTGTCCTTGTTAAGCGGATCAGGAATTGGGATGAAAGGAACTCTGGGTATTTGGCATTTGCAGATACGCTGAGCTAAGTATCCTGCCATACTTGATAGCATTGGTTGTGCTAAGCGTTAGCAAGATGAAGCCCGTGAACGGTGCGGGTACTATGTCGGGCAGTAAAGTCAGCACCAGACTGAACAGACTACAACGATGTCGGAGAGCTTTGGACAAGCTAATAAAGCTTGTTGCCTCTGCTGCTGTTTCAAAGACTGACACTCTGTGAAATGCAACAGAGGGTCAACCCGGTCAACATTGGAATCTGCATACTCGCGTCACGCCAAGAGCAACTGCACATTCAGAGATGAGCGCGCTGCTCGAGTGTCAGCGGTGTGCTGGTTCTGAGTCCGTGGCCTGCAGCTCATCTAACCAGCACACTGTGGCTGTTTCTTCTTCTGCATTATTTAAAACTGATCCACTAAAAACATAAAAATGTTATTATTCGTGCCACTGCAAATACAATGTATTTGTCACAAACTTCAGTGAGTTAATGAGTCTTGATTAGATTCGCGTATCAAAAGCTTTTATTGTGAAGCAGGTTCAGCAGGAAGTTATCGTTTTAAATGAACCGTATCGTCACACAGCAAACGCATGGCTCTAGAAGAGAGAGCACTATGTCAATTAACAAATGACCTTTCAACTGAAACGCACAGCGATCAACTTGGAGCAGCTCCATTAAGATCTACAGTTCCATCACAATTAAGCTGCACTACAGTAACCCCATCGAGTGCTGCCATTATGTTTACGCTGGACAAAATAAGGGATGATTCAATCCTTATCTGCTGCTTAATGGAGATTTTGTAATCCTCCAGGTACACACAAAGATGCGGGCGAGTAAGCTAACAATGCCGCCTGCAAAATGGTAAAAAAAAGCAAGTACACTACAAGCATTCCAAATCCATTCCCTCTCCACTCAGTCTTACCTTAGATAATCTGCATGAAGAGTAAACATTGAGATTGTAATTCATAAATAATGCTGCCAACGCATCAAGATAAATTAGCTTTATATCACTCCCTGCTCCTTTCCCTCTCTCTCACACACACACACTGAAATGCCCCAGTTCAGCTTCCTATTTCAGCTCCAGTGAAGGATTAATGCGGCCGGCTATGGAGGCTGTCACTGCATGTTTCACTGCCACCACGGTGAGAAGCTCTTACAGCGGCTGCACTCTGGCTGCGAACTGTAGGCTGATCGTGCCTCGCCTAGTGGTGTTGGGTACAGGTGAGGGCAGACAGTTCCAGGTCAGCCGAAGGCAGTCGGCGTACTCGCCGGGTACCCACTTAGCATTAGCCGCTGTTGGGGAAAGTCATTACTGCAGCCTGAGCACGGGGAGCGTCAGCGAGGCAGAGATGGCAGCACTTATTTAGTTCTAAAAGGTTGTATAACAGCGGGGCGATAGGGATGGCCCTGACGGTTGGTCTGTTGGTCCTTAAAATATCTTAACCAGTATTACACTGATTGCCTTGAAATAGTGCAGTTAATTGGCTTCAAGTCTACAACAGTATCTACTGTAAGGTTACAGCAATCCCCCAAAAGTAACTCATTTTACAGTAGTATAAGTACAGTACATGTTCACCCGTTTATATCAAAAGCGTCTCTCTTGTTGTAATTAAATATGTATTCATCCATAAAAATCTTGACATGCACGTCCTTGTTTCTATCCCTGTGCTGTCCGGATCTAATTAGCTCAATGATGTCTCAGGTCCTCTTGGGACATCCTATACGAAAACTCCTCATGCGGTTGTTGAGTCACAGTCTTGTGAGCTGCAAGACGAATGGAAGCCCTGTGTTAGAGCAAATATGTAGGATGAAGTCATTTAAACACCCGTCAGCTGGTGTCAGCTGGAGCTGAGGTCAGCCTTCTTTTACCCAAAATTTGTTCTCCAGACAGGAATCCTCACCATAAAAATCCACACAACAAAGACACGATCCACAAGACAGCGCCGCGCCAGCTATCCAGCACAGCTCGAAGGAAAACCAGTATGTTATGATACCATCAAGTCAATGGCGCGTGTCCAAGTAGTGGCATGACTGATGTGAGTGATGATGAGTCTGGACTGGTCACTGGCCTTTTGAAAGATGGGACGAGGCAATCCCAGAGAAGTTTGTGTCGAGTCAGACGCACATTGTTGCGCGGGCATCCGGTAATGATTCTCAGTGCAGTCAGACTCATCTGTCTTCTTGTCAGGGTCCCATTGAGAGTGTTGAGTTGCACCAGCAAGTGTAACGGAGACAGTGCGACAGACTCACCGTGTGTGTGTGTGTGTGTGTGTGTGTGTTAGCATGTCTCTGGGGCCTTAGCACCACTTACCACATGCTGTCCAATCATGCCTGACAGAGGTTTGGTGGAGAGAGCCTGTTGTCGTTGCTTCCGTTACACAGTCTGACTGCAAGGCTCACCTCTAGGGACAGGTGATAATAACACACACACACACACACACACACACACACACACATATAACTGTCTCTCCCTCCTTGTCAACATCAGCCATCTGTTGTTGTGGCATGTGGAAGTATTCCAAGGACTGTGACCAGGAAGGCTGCAAACTTGTGTTGGTGTACACTGTACGCGTGTGGTAGTGTGGAAGTGGAAGCCAGACTTAGTGTTTCAGTGTATTTGTGCCTCTGTGGCATTGGATTCGTTGAATCCGTCTCTTTATTGAAAAATAAAGCGTTATTTTTCTCTTTGAACGGTTTAAAAACTGCGGACGAAATCTTCCTGACCTTCTCCGTTATCTTGGCTCGATAAGTGAATGAACCCTTTACCTTTTTCATCACAATGAATTATAGATGAATGGCAGGCGGTTTGTTTTTGTTGTCTTCTTCCAATCCTTGCATCTGTGTCCTTCATGCATCTGCTCAGGTTTATGTAAGTTAGCTTCTTTGGTCCTTTTTTAAAAAGCTTTCATAGCTTTCATGAACGGACACATGTGTAACCTTCTATGCTTTCTAAGTGCACTCACTTATTGTAAGAGCGGCTTTTTTCTCATTGCACACATGATTGAAATTCAAGGCCACATGCAGCTTGAGTTATGACTTTTCACTATCAATTTATATATAAACTTCCTCGTTAATCAAATAATCATTTTATCCAAAAAGAAAACCTACAAATGAGGTCAAATGGCCATTAGAGGTTACCATAACCCGAAAGTGTTGCCTTCAGATTGTTAATTCCGTCTGATGAGCAGTAAGAAAAAAAAAAGATCAGAAGAGAAAGATCAGACAAATCCTCATATTGGAGAAGCTGTAACTGAAAAATGTTTCAAGCTGAGACGATAGTCGAGGTAAACAATCAGTGGATCGACAGAAATAGCAACAGTCTTGATAATTGATTGAACAGTTCCATCTTTTACCAAACAAGTCGTGCTAACGGCTCTGTGAGCCTGTACTCCAAATAACAATGCTAACATGCTAACGTTAAGCAGGAACAATGTTTATTATGGTAACCCTTTTAGTGTAGTGTGTTAGCGTGCTATCATTAGGCACAAAGTGCAGCTGAAGCTGAGTTCAGTGATGCTTTCATATCTCTACTACCAATGTGTCGTAAGAGCAGAGTTTTTCATAGATTTAGCCTCTTTAAAAATAAAACGGGACTGAGGGGTCTACAGATGATTCGACTGCCCTAGTTATCAGTCAACAGGCTAATTCTTTAAGCACTGGGCAGATCTTGTGATTACCAGCAGGTGTGATATTTTGTTATTCATGTGAACATCCCTCCAGATGGCTCCACCATATTCCACTCACAGTTACTTTGAACTCGTGATTCTGGCGTTGTTGATGCGCTAATTGAAGTGAGGATTAAACTGCTCATTCATGTTTACAAGGATGCAGAGTACCCCGTACACCAAACACGCCCACGCTGCGTCTGAACACCACTAATATTCACATGTTTCAGTGTAAGCAGGAGGGTGTGTGTTTACCTGTGCAGATGCGAATGGAGGAGGCTGTGAATTATAATGTTAAATCCAGTGTAGGACTCATCTGTTTCGCTTTTTTGGTCACTGACATTGACACCTAAGCTGTCCGTGTGTATGCATAGTATTTTGAGGTGAGTGATTTATCTGCAGCGTACTGTATATAAACACAGTTTTACATCGAGTGACACCAGGGATGTGTCATTTTCTCTTACAGGAATGCTCATTTCTCGCCAAACGTCAAATCTCATTGACACCTCCTTTGTCCCGAAGACGTTTCCTCCCATCGTTGCCCACAAATCAGTGTTGACATCTTGAGTTATTTTTCCTGCACGTGGAGCAGTCTTCTTTGGAGCCTCCTTCGGGGCCTCCTCTTCACCAAAAAAGCCCCTATCAAAGCCACAAAGAGGCAAACTGCTGAGCCAGCAGCCCTGTAGGCAGATGATGAAGCCTGAGTAAACATCGGGGTCGAGAAGCTGTGATGAATCATTAAGTGGTTATGGATCGCTGTTGTGAAACCTGCACAATTTGATAGCTGCACCTCCCCTGGATACCCTGTGATTTTGTAGAGGGAGATATTGTAAGATTTCATCTCGGGAAGCGTTAATATTCCTACACCCTCCAACTGCCAGTGGTACGAATATAAATGAAATCTAAATGGGATATTTTGGAGGAAAGGCATTGGGGGGGGTGAAATTGGCTGACCTGCTAACAGAGAGAAGGGAATATTAAGCAAACTCCTCGGCCCACACACTAGTTGTTGCTGATTCGCTGAAAAAGGGAACAATCAATACGGAGCGATTAAAGCCTCCCTGAGAGCGCTGTGGTTGGTCTGTCTTCCTCTGCTCGTCTCTTGGCAAGGATCAAACAGTTTTGTCTTTTTATTCGACGTGTGTGTGTGTGTGTGTGTGTGTGTGTGTGTGTGTGTGTGTGAGTGAGTGAGTGGTTAGGTTTGGAGCAAGATGGATTGTTTTCTTCTTTTTTTTAAGGTTAATCGGTTCTACAAATGGTGGACAATGACCAACAAAAGATTGACAAAACATACTGCTGAAATGGACAGCACATCGTAGTTCATAAGCCAGACTTTTTTTTCCAATATGGAATCACAGCGGCATTGGGAATTTACCTTTTGGTAAGCGAGCTGCTGTAATTAACATTAACTACGTGAGTTGGATGAAAACTCTTTTTTAATGTTGCCAGCTGACTCCTATGGAACTGAGACACCCTCAAAAAAAGGGCCCAAAATATGCATTTAATAGCTACACATGATATCCTGATGCGGACACGGGCGAAAAGTCTGCATCTTCACCAGCTGACCATTACAAGTAGTTGATTAGAGTGCTATGGAGAGCAGCATTGTCCTTGTGTTGCTGTATCCTTTCGTGTTATGTGTACAGTTTTATTAGAACAAATGTCAAATGTTATTTATGTTGTATGGAGAAGTGGATGTGTCGGTCCTGAATGGAGATTTTGCTAAAGTAGTAATTCACTTAGCTCATGATATGCTAACTCTTGGCCAGTAAGCTACGATGGACGTTATCCAGCCGTGCTAACGTTAACGCTAGCCAAGAGGTGGTTATCTTAGCTTAGCATAAGGACCTGAAACGGGGAGAAACTGCTAGCCTAGCTCAGTAATTATCTTTGCTTCCCCCTGTTTCCAGTCTTCATGCTAAGCTAGGCTAACTGCGTTGTAGCGATAACTATATTCAGTGCACAGACCTGACAGTGGCATCGATCTTCTCGTCTAACTCTCGGCAAGAAGTTGAATGAGCGCATTTCCCAACATGTTGAACCTTTCCTTTAAACGGTGCAGTAAAACAAACTTCAGCAGAAGAATCTGATCTGTTGGGGTCAAGCGCTTGTAGAAAACGATGTATTATTGACCGATCGTGCGATAAATACATAAACCGGAGCCGTCAGACGCGGATGCCGTACAGTACATACGCCATACAGAAAGCACCACTACACAAAAAACACACCATTAGCCTGATTCATTGATCCGACTGCAGCGTTACAAGCAACGACTGCAGTCCAGAAGTGGCAGAGCAGCAGTTTGTGACAAGATAAAGAGTCTGCAATGAGACATCGATTTACCGCCGGGCGCTATAGATCCACAAGAAACCATGAGAGGCGTTATTAGCATGACTATTCAATAAAACCTGCCACCGTCTCTGTGTTGTAACAGTCTATATGCTAATCTCATCTCACTCTGTCTCATTCAGAAGTCCTGGAGGCCACTATTACCTGTGGATAGTTTTGACTTTTTGGGGGGGATTCCTGTCAAGTCCCATACTAGCCGTTAGCTTCATTTTAGCAAACCACCGTCCTCCCTGTTAGTTTTGCCTACAGCGAGGTCACCTCCAGCTGCTTTTAAGCCAGCTCACATCTCCACTCCACTCCACACGCTCATTTCATCCCGTCCTCCGCTGGGAGCTGAGAGTGGCACGTTTAAATAGGTTTGGGAGATGAAGAGACTTTGTCTGTCCTTGCGCTCGCAGATATTATTCATGCCTTCCTAACCGCCCGCCAGAGAGCGACTTCTGAAAGACACGCTGGCCACGATGAGACACCTGAAGCTCAATGGATGCTCTCTATTCTGGTTTTAATCTGATTGACAACCACAGCGGTGCTGTTTTCTGTGTGGTGTCTCGGTCCATCAGATGAAGGACACATCTTTGGCCATCAGCTTCCTTCGCCGCATTTTAGTTGTTTTTTAAACCTGTTCTTTGTGTCAGATGTACATGATTTCAAGTTCTGTTAGATTTCGCTTCACCAAATTCGGTCATTGTTTTATTCAAATGTGAAGCGCTTCCAGTAATGAGATTTTCTGTTTGAAAGACGAGGCATACGTTTATGTGATGAAAACAATAAAAACCTCCATTGTTTAAAATATATATGTAATGTTTCCCTGCGCCATAAAAAGTTGGAAGGAGATTAAGTTGTCACTTTTCTTGCTTCTGTCATTAAAAAATGATTTAGTGCAGCAACGGGATGCTGAAGTACAACTTCTAATCGCATCACAAGAGAAGAAAATTAAAAGCAGAGTTTGCTTTAATCTGATAAAACTTTCAACTGATTCTCAAAGGATTAAGAAATGTAAATATAGTTTTATGCATTATGCAATTATGCATCTAAGAGAAAACCGACTACAATTTGATGAATGTAAAACAGTGTGTAGGATTTGGTAGCATCATTGCAGATCATGACCAACTGAACATTTGAATAGTGTCTTATGATATCTGAACTTTATAGATATTTCCCATGCACCGTGACATTTCTAAGCTGTGATCTTCACATAGTTCAGTATTTGAATATGAATAATAGCATACTTGAGATGGACAACGATCTGCTACTTTTCAAGTTAATCGTCAATTAGATGCAATTTATTTGTCCGTTTTGTGAGTTTTTAACGCAGAGGAAGAGAGTGCTTTGAAACTTGGCACAGACTCAGATGGTCTTTTATTTTTTTGGGGGCAAAGCAGTTGGACTACTAATCTTTCAAATGTGTCACACAGTCAGACCCTCCAGTCTAAATCTCCATCTTTACCCACTCGCTCTGCGCTCTCTGCGTCTTGACTGAAACGACACATTTACGACTACGAGCGTTGCGTCAAGGATGACATCGTGAAGGATTAATGTGGTGTGATTGCCGCGGTATCAAGCTGACGAAAGGAGGAAGAAAAATATCTATTGTCACTGACTCACCTTCTGATTGTAATGACAGCATCCACGCTCAAGAGGCTGCAGCGTGGAAACAAGGTTAACTGTGTGATCGCTGCACTTAATCATCCCCGTGTATTTAGACTGGTTTTAATGTCATGGCACAGGCTGGTGTTAAATCGACCAAACCACTTAGATCGTGCTGCATTCGAGTGCATTTACTGTTCTTCTAAATGTAACATCATGTAGTATTGAATACTAAAGATGGACTAAAGCCTGTACTACACAGTGATTGATGAAGTGAACAATGGCACATGTGAAACCAGTTGTTTGCCCTTCAGTTGGACTTTTCTTTTCTTTTTTTGCAGCTCAAAGTGCAAAGTTTGCGGAGGTCAAAACCAATCTTTTGTGTTGGATGTCGGTCTTGTTTGTCCTGCTGCCAGAGTGAAAACGCAGCAGCATCTCTGGGCAGTCGGCCACACTACACTGTGGCCGCGCTCTCTTCTAAATAACCCATGGCTCTTGGCTGTTATTTCTCTCCCCTGTGCTTGGGTTTCTTTAAACATTGATTTTCATGCTGCTGGAGCTCCGCGCGCGGTAAAAATACAGTATGTTGTCCAAAGTATGCCCTCTTTGACTTCATCCTCCCAGCGCAGTTGAGTCAGACGTTCCGAGCTCGCCGTTTGTAGTAGAAAGCCAAAACTTAGACTCGACTGTTGATTGAAAACTCATCCCGCTCCGGGCTACTGCCAGAGCAGCGCTCCGTCCTGAAATCTGTTGAGTTTGGAAAAATTCGCATCTCTATGTTTTATACATTTGCAGCCAGTGATGAAGAGCGCTGCGGATGTAGAACACACACTGTTTAGCCCCCCCCCCACAAGTTTCTCAACGCCCTCGGGCAGCAGAGCCCTGCTGTGCTGCTTCTGAACCACAGGGAGGTACGAGAGGCGGCCGTCTGGCATCACATCGTCCTCATCTCTCCCATGAGTCTGTGCAGGATTGCTATCACCCACCACAAGGTATGCAGTAATTAGACCGAGGTCAAGGGAGTGTGTGACCCCTCTCCCTGCTGCCCCGATGCACCATCCTTTAGGAAGTGGGTGACGGCAGGTCAAGTGTTGCCCGACTTCCTCCGACAATTAACGAAAGAACCGCCCTGGTTTCACCCTCCCTTCACTCCTACTGTTTGCACTCTGCCTTCATTAATATCCCCCCTCCCCCTCCTCTCATTCTGCTCTCCCTTCTGATAATTTCCTTTCAGTCTAAAGGCAGCTCGGGGGAAAAAAAAACAGACTTAAATGAAATGAGGAGAATGGAAAGAAAATTGAAGGCACAATTATCCTCCTTCTGTTCTCCCCTCGCTCTCCGAGTTTACTCCTCGGGCATAAATATGGGCTTTGTGCCTTTTCAGTCTCTCTTCTTTTTTTTAGTGAAACTACATGGAAAGGTCACTGTTTACAACTCTCCTGTTGCTCGCCGGGAATTAATCGAACCCAACACTCACTGCGCTCGCGCACATGGTTGAAAATGACTTTGTGCAACGACCGCAGGAGTAACTGCAGCTCATGCTCTGAATGAGAAGCGTCTTGCATTGTCTCCTCTTTATTTAACGAGCCTTTTGTTCACAATCTCAGAGCGCTCAATTCATTTTACATTCTTGTGTCACTTGGGTCAAACCGTCAAAACGGTGCACGTCGATATTTACCGTGCTTTATTTGTTAAATGTTAAATCTCTAGGTGATATGAGCTTCTTGTGGCCTCTGTCAATACATCTTGACTGTACACATGACAAAGATAATGATTCTAAAACATACAAGACAATAACCGAATACAGAATGGTATTGTGGAGCCGAGTGGTCTCTTGATAGACTTTGCTAAACTCACACGGCAACCTAACCGTGTTTGCTTTTCTCAAAAAGTGAACTCTGACTGCTGTGGTGGAGTCTTCTCTGAGCTCGTTAAATTGTCCAGTAGCCTCTGCCTCCGGTCCAGCGGCCCAGAATGCCTCTGTTAGCCTCTCCTTCAATCCACAGAGGGACTATGACATGAGCCCCCCCTGGTTCCTGTGGCAGACTGTATGGGTTTAGCCTGGCCGTACTTCTAGCCATCATGGCGAGTGATGGCTCTCTATTATTCCAACTTGAAAGCACACATTGTTATTGTGATGAGTCGAGGCAAACGAGGGCCCGCTTCTCCACATCTACTCCCTCCGTGGCTCTCCTACCTTCTCTCGTGTCGCTTCCCGCCTCTCTTCCTGTGCCAGTGGGTGTAGCGGGTGTTATCATCCGGTCCACGGCAACAGCCAGACCTCATGCAGAGAGGAGTTGCATGGTGTTTTTTTATTTTTTATTCTGTATCTGTGACTGAATGCTGCAGGAAAAAAAGCCTTGGCGCCGAGTTGGTCCCTAATGGGAGTGCGGTGCCAGCCGCGGCTTTACCGCCGCTGAAAAGATGCCCGGCTAAATAAGAGCAGAGCCGGCAGACACATCTGCATGAGGAAGAATAGGTTTTTTGCCGGATGAATCGGTGTAGAAAGTGTGTGAAAGATAGTCCGAGCGACAACATGGATGTCATGATTTTTGGGGATTACTGACTTGACTGGCCATTGTCTTCTTATAATGGATGGATGAATTGTGCTCACAAAGCTCGCTGACGCCTATTGTCATATAATAAGTATTTTTTTGCACAATTCACAGTTTGCTCGTTGGATTGATTTTTAAAAAGCCGTCTTACCCGAAACAACAACAACAACAAAGGGTCGGGGGGAGGCATCGAGCTTCGGATCCCAATCCCCCGATCCTGCTTAATCTGCTCGGTTTCGTCCTGCAGTTTGTAGCAGCGGGGCTACAACTCTGGTTGATTGCCAGAAACGTAATTGGATCTCAGGGTTAAATTAGGACCCGTTGTTCGCTGTGAAGTGGCCCCGAACGCCTGCAGCCGGGGCCTCCAGAGGGGAGCATTAAATAGATCCACTCAGTGGCGCATTACTGAGCTCACATCCACACACCACAACTCCAGCCGACGGCGGTTGCAATTGAGTATAATTCTGTGCTGCAGTTGGTCGGAGCTCCGCACTACTTTACGATTTAAACAGCTCCCTATTCAGCCTGGACACAATATTGCAGTGGAGGCCTTTGATGCGGTTCCAGGTCATTTACAGCCATTACGTTTTGGCGCTGGATGAGTCGGCATCAATAATGACACTGTGTCACTTTCACAGACACAGAATAAATGTTCACAGACAGTAACATATGAGGTGTGGGCCAACACTGCGGTGTTGCTTGGCCTACCACTGGATTGTCGGAACCAATTTGGCCTTCTCTGTTGCGTCTCCCTGTATTTACCTGACCGGTGCACACTGGATGTGCCTTCTCCGGTTAAGTCGCACGATGGCCGTCCGTGCAGAAAAGGCATTGAGACATTTCTAAACGCTCTCCACCGCATGCCTTTTCACCAGCGCCGGAGGAGGATGAGTCTCGGCCTCTTGTCGTCACACATTACAGCTGTCGCTTTCGCACCGTGCACCGTTCCAGCTGCACACTGGTTTGTGAGGGAGATGTGGTGTGTTCACCGCATGTGTGCGGGTCCGCATGCACAAAGAGCAAGAGGATTTTTGCGCGTACCTTTGGGATTTTGCATTCAAGGAAATGGACCAGGAAAAAAATAATTTGCACACTGTGTGTGTGTGTGTGTGTGTGTGTGTGTGTCTAACACTGCATGCTTTGCCTGAGCAAGTGACACCGTCACAGTCGGTCTTTTCATTTTTCAACAGGTTATTAGTATGCCATGGTTGCCGTGTGTGTGTGTTACTTAGTACTAACTCTCTCATTCTCCGGCTCCCCAAACACCCAAATCCTATCATCTTACAACTGTGGTGCGCTTATCAACATGCCAACAGTGTAAGTTAATCGTGTGCAAAATAAACACAAACACTCTTTCTCTCTCCGTCCCTCTCATCCGCAGCCTCCCCTCAATTCATTCGAGCGAACCCGCTTCCTTGCAGGGATGTGTGTAGAGCAGCGGGGGAGAGTACAGACTTGGCACATGGACTCCACAGCTCTGGCCCGCGGTACTAATGAGGTCAAACAGATATACACAGTTCCCTAAACATCTCTGTCCGAGACATTCCGGCGTAGCCACTGTGCAGCCTGGAGGCATTTCTACTTGTTGTGGAAAGCCGTTTCCACCAAATGATCACGGCAGCTCGGCCCGAGGCGTGTTGAGATTTACAGTCTTGAGGCTGTGAGGGAAGACGAGATTTTAGTGTCGTTCCGTGAGTTTTCGGGAGCTTCACACTGCTGCACCCACAGGCCCGGGGAAAACAGCCACTTTACGCTCATAAAACTCTTCATTCAAGAACTGTAGTAGAGTGTTTATAGCAGCTGATGTTGACCGCCGAACACATTCATTCATGGTCTTTGGTCTGGGCTTCAATATCAGACTTAATACTACACAGACGCTGTAATCTATAAACGTGTTATTTATTCAGATTAGTTAAAATGTCTTTGATTTCTGTTTCACTGCTTAATGAGATGATTAACCAGAGAATTTAGATCTAATTCCAAAGAGAAACGGTGTCTGTTTGTTACTCAAGTGAAGCGCGCATTAGTCGATACTCTCTACCGGCTGCAGAGGATGGAGCAGATCCCAACTGTCCTTGGAAGAAAGTACAAAGAGAAAGAAGCATGTCATAGGAACACCAAGGAAACCCCACGCTGACGGGGAGAATATGCTTTAAACCGAGTCTGGTCACATGTAACAAATGGTTGCATATCGAGTTGCAAGGATTGATTAGCCTCCTTAAAGTTTTTAGATCTGCACACCTGCGACAGCTGTGGCGAGAGGCACTATGTGTTCGTGTTGTCCATCTGTCTGATTATCTCACGCCTTTTAAGGCATTTCTTCTTCTTGAATGAACCGATTCGAACTTGGTTGTCGAAGTGCTCTGTGACCTCACAAATTGACCTTAAGAATTCATAAATTGTGCCAACTACACACAAACGTCTAATAGGATAAAATGATGAAGTGATGGCATTTTGAGCCAGACGTGGGTGTAAACTGCAGCTTGACTGGTTGGAGGAGGCATTGGACCATGAGGCGGTAATCCTGGTTTGTGAATGTGATCTGGCGACCTCACACGTCTCAAAGCTTCAGGTCGCCCTCCTCCCCTTATTTGTTCAGTGTGTGAGCCGTTGTCCTCGTCGTTGTCATCACTTCTCACCACAAACCTTCCACAACAGGAGAAACTGTGACGCGACCCTGATGAAGCTCATTAGTTTGTGATGAGGTGGTTAGCTTTGCTCTGATTGGGGAACCGCTGACAATTCACCACTGCTTTGATACCTTAGCCGGAGCTTTAAATCAAGTCGGGGGGGGGGCCTTGTCCCCTCCTCCCTCCTCTCACAAGTCAAAGGGAGTCGCAGCCACTGGAATGTGAAGAATGCAGCTGAAGCAAAAACAAAAGGAAAGTAAGCGCTTATGACAGATGTGCAACCTCATCTAAGCTTTAGCGGGAAGCGCTCAGGCAGTATATTGTTTCCCTCCTCTTCCCAAAGATTAGGGCTGAGAGGAATTAACAAGACAGCAGCCGTGCCACAAGTGCTCGCGGCACTGATATCTCGAGGTTAAACGCTAGTCGCTCCGTAGCATCTTTGAACAGAAATAAGCAAAAGTCTTGTTTCTGCTTTCTAATGCAGTTCTCATCTTCTTTTTGCCGCCTCGTGACTGAAGTCTTCCAGTAATGAATCTCTGAAATCAGGTCTGTGAGCCAGGATGTAATGAGTCATTTTTAAACAGATTGTTGAGATTTAATGAGGCATAACAGATTGCACATTGAATGAGAGTTTCCTTCTTTTTTTTTTTTTTAATTGTCGTGTCTTCCATATTAATAACTTGACCCAGAACATTACAGTATCACTTGCCTCTGTGAGGGCTGATGCTTTAATGGCATCCAAGTGTGTGCTTATTTACCTCCAGACAAACTGTCCGGATACAAAGAGGCGGTCTGCCTCACTGCCCTCATGCGATCGGTAACGTTTGGGCAAGTTTCTGCTGACCACAAACGTTCAGCAGTTTGTTGTTACATTCATTTCAAACATTTCAAATGGCATTGTTCTATCAGCGGGGACTGTCAGAAATGTGCATAAAGTTGCTCCTGATATGCTTTGTAGCTGAATTTCAGGTCATTTAGTGTCATCCTTGTGTTTGTTGTGTCTTTGTAGCAGCATAGCACCTCACAGAGCTCTTTTCTGTGACCCTCACATTGGTCTTATTACATTGCAACAGTTTAAAAACGCGCTCAGATTGATGCAACCAAACGAGAGATACGTCTTTTTTTTTATTTCTCACACTCTTTTCACTAATCAAAACCTGGCGCCTACATTACCCACAATGCAGCTTGACCGCAACAATTCATATGTCGCTTTGTGTGTGTTATGTTATGCGAGCAGTAGTACTCCCCGAGTCCTCTAAACAGACGTTCATGTGTATAATTGGTGTCTTTCACCTTTAATTGATTGATGAATGAGCAGCGCGTCCTGAACAGATTTTCATCTCATTATGAAATATGCGCCACGCTGAGCTGAACCTGTAATGCAGCCATGAAATTATGAAAATGATTTGTTTTCTTTTATTATGATATGGTCGGTTAACTCAATCAAAAGTTAAAGCAAGGGTTGGTGATGTTCTTCAAAAACATTTATTTATTTATTTTACATTGAAATTCTCATTACATCCCGACAGCAATAAATAAATCAAGTGATCTGACGGGAAAAAAGAAAAAAAGTCTGGCTTCTGTGGCTGCTGTAGAACTTTAATAACCCCATTCAAATATTTCATGGTGACATCATTGGGCGGCCTACATACCCGTCTACCTGCCCGTCTACCTGCCCGTCTACCTACCCGTCTACCTGCCCGTCTACCTTCCCGTCTACCTACCGTCTACCTACCGCCTACCTGCCCGTCTACCTGCCCGTCTACCTACCGTCTAACTACCCATCTGCCTACCGCTCTACCTACCGCTCTACCTTCCCGTCTACCTTCCCGTCTACCTACCGTCTACCTACCCGTCTACCTTCCCGTCTACCTACCCGTCTACCTACCCGTCTACCTACCCGTCTACCTACCGTCTACCTTCCCGTCTACCTACCCGTCTACCTTCCCGTCTACCTGCCCGTCTTCCTGCCCGTCTACCTGCCCGTCTTCCTGCCCGTCTACCTACCGTCTACCTTCCCGTCTACCTGCCCGTCTACCTACCGTCTACCTTCCCGTCTACCTGCCCATCTACCTGCCCGTCTACCTGCCCGTCTTCCTGCCCGTCTACCTACCGTCTACCTTCCCGTCTTCCTGCCCGTCTACCTACCGTCTACCTTCCCGTCTACCTGCCCGTCTACCTGCCCGTCTACCTGCCCGTCTTCCTGCCCGTCTACCTACCCGTATGTGTAGCACCTTGGATATCAGTGTATTCTACACATAACTATGAAAGTACCACTGGTGGATTGTTTGTCAATTGCTATCACTGTGATTCTAGAAGGCAGTGTTTCTGCTATCAGCTACATCCATTCAGTCCTGACTCAGGTTTTAGTTTTCCACAGCAATCCCTGCTCATTGTTCATAAGTCCTCTCAAACTAACAGGAAGACAGATGGGCGTTTATCTGGCGTGGTTACTAAAGTTATTCTGATTCCAGTCTGGGTGCTGACGGGTGATCAGGTGGCCACATGGGATCAAGCTCGCGGCTGGCCTGTGACTGATTGGCTCTCTTCTGGCCCAGATGGCCTCGCCAGGGCAACAAAGCAGCGAGAAGCCCTGGAACCCAAGAATGATCCATTGGGTCTCTAGTCCCCCCCCCCCCAGATGGGCAGATTAATCACCAGTGCCACAAGAGACAACCACAGGCCGTAAACTCATTAATATGTGCTCAGCGGTTGAGATAAACCGTGAGCGACAAAACAATCCCCTTATTTATCGTCGCCCCTCTTTTGTCGACTTATTTGTGTGTTTCTTTTACACCGTTATATTGTTGACTTTGTGCCCGTCGTCTCAAAGCTCCGAAATTTTCAGCAGCGATTGCATTGATCGAGGCCGAGCAATCGGCGTCCTGGGAGCAACCGTGTCGAAAACAAAAGTATGCTCACTCGCCCTATCTCCGGTGCTGTGACCTCCCTATCTCCTGCTCTCACTCGGGGGAGAAACAATGAGACGCTCTCCGGGTTTCAGCTGCGAGGACAGAAATGTGTGCGAGCAGGGAGGTTTGTTTTGTTGTTTTGCCCGGGAAGCGAGCACATAAGCCATTCTATCCCCGTCTCCCGTTTTACTTATTGGCTTAAAGCAATTAAAATGTCTTTGCGGCAGGAACAGCTCTCCCCCAATTCCAGTTGAGAATGGAGACGAAGGACTGAGTGTGACGGCCTTCTAGTCAATCAGGAGGCTTTCCTAAGGAGGAGCATTCAGAATGCTGCTGCCAAGGGGAAGAAAAAATACTCCTAACTTCCCTTCAGAGCTGCTTAGTACTTTTTGTATCAGTATACAGCTGTGAAACGCTGCATGAGCTTCTAGTTCAGTTCACATACACTTTAATAGATTGAAAATATTTCAAGAATGCGGCACAATTTCTTCTCCACAAAATTCCGTCCTGGGTTTTGTTGATGATGATCGAACACGCTGTTCTTGTTGTGTAAGGTATCCTCAGCATATGCTTCCCATCAACGTCGTATCATTATTTCTGTGCTCATTAAATCAGTCAGTGACACAAAGGGCCGTGGCCTTCAGATTAGATGTTTTAATCTGAGCAGAAGAGACTGTTCCCGTCAACATGAATGTACTTCACAGTGGGATGAAGGCAATCTGTCACAATGTGGTTCTATTAATAGGCGTTTGTCATTTCTGTGGAGGGTTTGTAAAGAGTGAAACTACACCCAAAAAAAATACAAAATGCACCGTGAGGTTTTGAAAATGATGATTATATTTGTGGCTCGTGGTGTTTTGTTGAGTTTACTGTTGTAGACAGCTTTGTACATTGGTTCCAAATCATATAAAATCAAGTACGATGATGTCGGTAACTGAACACGCTAATACTTACCATGTTGGACAGTTCGGTGATGCTTTCAACCCCACGATGGCCAAACAATGGCAGAGATAAGAGATTTATTATTCGTCCAGTTTTTCTCTTGACAGAACAATTTCATATCTGCTGCTGTTCACACCAGTCGCACCATTTCATGCAGGCAAATGCACACCTGTCAACTTTCTAGTTTTTGCCTCTGAGACTTGTTTTTTTTAGCTGACAGCTGAGGCCGGGGAAGTGAAAAAAAAAGAAAAAGGAAACAACCCACGTCTTGTCACACAATCAACGTTCATTTCAAAAGTGCGCGTTTGTAATCTGAGTTCAGTGATAAGGTGGTGATTCACTGCAGAGGGCCCTCAGCTGCTGCTCACCTGACAGCACGGAGAGGAGAGGTAATTATCACGCTGCCAAGAAGCTGCGACTGTGTGTGCCCCAGTGTGGGATTGTTATGGCCAACCTCCAAAGCATTCTGCAAGAGCCTCGTTGGTTTCATGGTGCTTAGAATCCAACACTGAGCTCAAATGTCTTTCTTGATTTTACTTTTTTTTTTTTTTTTTTTGAGGGGTTGGGGGAGCAATCTGGAGTTCTGCTGATTCCTGCAGGTTTTCCTGTGTGGAGTTGCCCTTAAACCTGCCTCCATTACCGTTAATATGACAGGTATGCAAATAGAGCAACTCTTCGGGGCCTCAATTAGGGAGGACGAGATGCAGCCGCTTCTCTCCATTAAGGCTGATGATGCGGCTTCATTTGGGCTTTAGGGGAGTTTTCTTTTATAGCCGGGCTAGCAGCGTAGCTCTCGGAAAGGCAATGGTCGTCTCATTACCAAATGTTAGCATGCTAACATGCTAAACTAGGATGGTGAATGTGGTAAATATTATACCTGCTAAGCACTAAGTACAGTCCTGCAGCGGAGTCTTGTTTTTACCTCGATTTATTTACCCGAGGAATGTTAAATGAGCGTTCTGCCCTTTTTTTTATTCAAACCCCCGGTTTCACTTTCACAGATGGGAGCTGGACGGCGTGTTCAATGCACTCTGGCCTTTGCAACCGAAATTTAGGTTTGGATACAATTCAAGTGGAGGTGCTGCTCTCAGCAGATCTGATTTGGAGAAAGCAGTGCATTCCAAATTTCATCCGACACACGGGGAGGCCGGCCGGCGGACGTTTCTCAGAAGAGCAAAAAGTTTTGTGAAAAATGTCAAATGGTTGCGGGCTGTTATCTTCCCATGAATACTGCATCTTGTTACCTTTTGCTGTGGCTACTTTTGGGTTGAAAGAAGGTCACTCTCTGTCTCTGTGTTTGTGTGGACAGCACACACACACACACACACACACACACACGTTACTAATTGAAACTAAGTATTTGGTTAGGCACAATAGGAGTCATGAGTTCGGGAATGTGGATCCTCGTCCCTGAATTCAAGTTACATTTGTATCTGTGTTTTGTGCTACTTCTCTCGGTAGGTTTCCAGGTTTGTGCTTGTCCCTCATATCAAGCACACGAGATGTAACGGCTTCTTTCAGCATATTGTTCTCTTCATGACGCAAGTCTGCTTCATTGCAGCTGCTTTATACGGCATATGTAGTGGTATACTTATATCGCAGTGCATGGGAAATTTGTGTTTTTTCTATTGGGAGTCATGTATTGTAATCTATGGACACCACTCAGGGGTTTTAGCATCTGCAGAAGTGTTTGCTGACTCGCCAAGCAGCTGGCACTATTAGTCAACTGCTTCTGGCCCACGTCACAGCACGGCAAATCGTTTTAACTCCCTGGTAGACTCTGCTTTTTTTAAAGTGCTGCAGAAACAGACGACACACACACACACACGTATAAGCCGTGCCGATTATGCAAGCTCACACCCACCCACTCGCTGACATTCACTCCGGGGAATCTGATGGCAGACCTGAGAACCATAACTCGGCTTGACCCCCCCTCTTGACATTACTGGACACCTCCTTTGCTTCCTCTAAAAAGCAGATCTCCCTTCTTGGCAATATTTCATTCTCTCTCTCCCTTTGCCGACGAGAATACATATGCTGGAAGTGACTTTCACTCATTCATTCATCTGCTCTGAAAGCATTAGCTCTGCTTCTTCTGCATGCAAAGCGACCTGTTATTTATTTATTTATTTTTCTTATCGGAGCTGTGAATACAATCGTTCTCGTCGTTGTCGAATCAGAATCCCGACGACGTTCTCGGTGATGCCGTTTGCGCTGGTTGTACTTAAAAGTCTGCACGCATCCCCCTTTTTGAATCCAAAATAAATGTATTATCTTAAAAAAACAGTCTGAAGCTTTTTGTGTGTCTTGGATGGAAAGACACAGGACAAGAAATAATGAAAAAATCTGCCTTTACAAACAATCTGTATTCGCAGAATTTGGCACAAAGCTGCTCAGAATTCATCTTACATCTATACCCCCCAAAGCTCCGTCATCTGGTGTGTTGCATGCTGTGACACACACACACACACACACACATATCTGTTAAATAACTGTGCTTTCAGTGGTAATGTTTTGTCGCTAACCAAACACTTCAATATTTGCTGTGCGCTCTCACCACAACAGCTCCCCCGAGACCCCCCGAGGCGTCTGAATCTACATGTATAATGTCTCCCTCTCTGCTGCCGCCTCATGCATACAGCACGGTCAGCCATCTCTATTCATTTCCACAGTCTTCAGGCGACGTGTGTCAGCACGTTGGTATCATCACAGCATCTGTTAGAGCTGTGGGGGTTAGAAGTGATAGCAGGCTCTCATCGCATCTTCACTCCATAAGCAGTTCCTCGCCGAGTCGGCATGAGACGCCACTCGTGTGTGTGTGCGTGCACAGTGTATGTGTTTAGCGCTGTGTGTTTTTTGTGTGTGCGTGTGATGGATGCCAACATGCTCCAGATGTTGCCGTATGCAGAGATGCTAATGGTTATCGCCCGGTGTTTGGTGCAACAACAAGAGGCTTTTAAGCCCAAAATGGTGCATGAAGGAAGCATGATTTTGAGATGATGAAGTGTAGATCTCAGCATCATTTTAATCCGTTTATTGCAATTAAATCAGTAATTGTTTCAGCTCTAGTTGTTTTAATATCAATCTAGGAGCCTCCATAGCATTTACTGTACGTCGAGGTATAAAATGACATGGGCGTGATAGAAGATTTGATCCATATGGCTTACATACGGTTATGTAATCAAAATCAACACATGCACACCCCCAGTGTGTGAGTGTTTGTTGCGTGTGTGGATCCAACATCTCCTCATTGCACCACTCTCATCGCCATGGTTACTACCTGGCCTCATCATCGTGTTGTGCAATTAATCACCCGGCAGGATAAATCCTCGGTCATCTAATTACTGACAAATTAGATGGAAGTAATGCCTGAGAGGGGCATGAGGGCTGTCGCTGTCTAATATGATTTCTTGTGCTCTCCGCTGCGATCTGTGCTTCCCGTGTTTCAGTCCATCCGGTAGCACAACTACAGCTACAGCCTCACGCAAAGCTTCTGCATCAAATGAGAGGAACGTTAAAGGAAAGTTACAGAATAACGACGGTGTTGTCGCTCTAATAAATGGCCCCCGTCTCGTGGCTGAACAGTTGAGAAGTGGCTTCGGGCCGTCGGAAATGTCGTCTGCCCACCACAACGTCCCAGAAAGGTCACAGCCGCCGCTCTCATGTGTGAGGCGCTCGTCGTGGGTGTTACCGGAGCAGTAACCATCTGCATTTTGTAAGTAGTAATTCCTATCTTTATTTTTTCCTTTTTTTTTTGGTGACATTTCAAAAGTTGGCCCTAAAATGTGCTTGACAGTTAGCTGGAAACAGCTGGAAACAGCAGGAATAAGTTCAGTCTCAGCCTGCAGGTGCTTTGCTGCTTTTCTCTGCCTCTCTCACACACACACACACACACACACACACACACACACGCTCATAGTCTATTCTCAAATGTTTCTTTTTCTCACGCTATTCCTGCATTTCCGCTCCTTTGCCCGTGTTTTCTTTCTGTTAATTTTCTCCGCTTTATTTCCTGTCTATACTTCCTGGCTGCCGTCCCGTTCTGCCAGTGTATGGAAGCTTAACTGGGACTAAAGGAGGAGACTTGCCTGTTGCCAGCGTTTAATAAGTCGGAGTGTCGAGGATATAGTCAAAAGGCTCCGCTGGTGAAGCGACGGCGCCAGCAAGTACTGCCGATGCAGCACCAGAGAGGCCGCGTGTGTTTTGTGTGTGTGTGTGAATAGTGAATAAACGCGGTGCTTTTGTTTGTCGGTGTGTGCGTGCCAGACACTCTGCTGTGCTCGTCCCGCTATGAAAGCCCTGCAGAAACAGGGCAGGACGCCCACTCTCCCACCAAGAATAGTTTAGCTTCAGCGCGGCTTCAATAACGCGCCGTGCGTTCAGTGTACAGTTGTTTCTCATTGCAGAGAGGAAACAAAGCTTCACCAGGAACTGAACCAACTGTAACATTGTCGTTAGCCTTGCTAGCAGCGTGAGCATATGGATGGGTGTCGGTCTGTAGGTAGTTGGGGCCCACCGCTTTGGTCCAGACTGAAGTATCTCAACAACTATAAACAGTATGTGCCAAAGTACAGACTCCCCGGCAGCTTCCAGCGTGATACTCCGAGTGTAACGACACTGAAGCGATCGTCTGTACCGGTTTTGTCTGGTCCGAGCATTTCAAATTGTATCTTTTTTTAGCATCCAAAACCAACAGCTGGATTTGTTGTTTTTCTGTTTCTGTGCACCAGCTGCACCCCCCCCCCCCCCCCCATAAAGGCCCAAATATCACCGTAATCAGCTGCTGCTCACCGTCATAAACGGAGAGTCGTAAAAGTCTTCATCATCCTTGATTCTCGAGATGTAAACTCAGTTGCTTGAAGTAAGCAGGAGGATCAAGACCACTTGTATTTCTAAAAGTGATCGTTCCATAAAGAAATGTGTGTGCGCGACAGGACGTCTCTCTGTCACGCACACATTTGACTCATTGAAAGCGAAGTAACACAATGTAAAGTAGTATTCCTGAGCTCTCGTCTGACAATCCTCCGCTGTTATATATTGAGCAGAGCTCCCTTTATCCAAATGATTATCCTCACACTCTCACATCTGACTCCTCGGTCCTCCGACAATCCAAATGAAAAATAGATGTCATTACGCCTCTAATGCCGAAATTGAAAACTCCGAGAATATTGAAAATCGTCTTGCTCCGAAGACAGAAGCAGGCATATGAATGTGTCCCAATAGTCAGGTGAACGTATTATTATGATATTTAGAGCTGGGAGCTGTGATTGCCTCCAGCATCCATCTTAGTGGAAATGAAGCTGATTTGTTTTTCAGGAGAAAAATTGCATTTGCTCGTTCTCCACTGAAGGGGCTTTAGTTTGTACTCGACGAGCGATGGGGATATGAAACGCTGTCAAAGGGGATGTAGAGTGTCGTTTGTCTTGAATAAACACACTGCCTCACCCTCGCAGCGATAAACAACACAACCGCAACTCCTCCCAGACCCTCAGAGGGGATCCACAGTCTCTCAGGTGGAGGATTACGGGCTCTTTGGGGCTCGTTGGGGCTCCGTGTGAGGAGGAAGCCTCGGGGCTGAAGGTGACCAGAGGAGCACACTGATGAAAAATCACAGACGCCGATGCTCTCGCCACAAAAAGACACGTTATTCGTGTGTGTGTATGTAATAGTAGTTGTTGTTTGTATGCAGGTGAATGTGTATCGTGTATAAATCTCTACGTCACGTGTGAAATATTACCCAGGCCTACAATTCAGTTCCTGACGTGAGTGCTGAGTAAGCATCTTGTAGCCGCCCCCCACCCCCGCCACCTTCCTGGAGATGAATAATCTCCGAGTCGCGAGGCTACAAATATCAGTCGCTCATTTGTGAACTAATTGCGCCGTCACCGCCTGGGAGCGCCGGGCACCGACTGTTTACGAGCAATTAGGATACAGAAGTGGGGCGAGCGGCGTGAAACACTTGCTCCAGGTAATGGAAGCCGACAGGTTTGACACGAAAAGAAATGAAGACTGCATCTGGGATCTCGGAGTCCGATTGAGATGTAGTGCCTCGGAAAGAAAAGAAAAAACCTCGCTGATTTATAGGTGTGTGTGTGTGTCGTTTTCCAGTGGAGGAGTTTTATATTGGATGTGCAGCCCATTGACTTTGAAAAGGAGGACGCCTGAGATATGTTGCCTTGAGCGGTGAGGAGAAACCTCTATTTATAAGGGGCGTTGCTCGTGCACATGTATGTGGACTAGAGCTGAGCAAATGAGCGTGGAGAGTGAGGATAAAGTCAAAAAGAGGCCAGTGAAAAGACTCTTATTTTTATCAGAAGTGATTATTCCATCATTTTTTTTTCCTCACACAGACATCAGTATGAAGCGTTTTTTCTTATTCCTTGGATGAGAAAAAGACATCAAAGTCTTTTGGTGGATGAAGAAGAGCGCTCTGCGTTATCACGTCTGTTTTACCGTATAAAGACCTCGCTTTCAGAGCTCCTGAATAATTAAGGACATCTAGTGCAGCTCTCTAATAATAAGGTAGACGTCCTCCCCGTGTGAGTGGGGAACAGCAGCACTCTCTCTCTCTCTCTACTTCCCCTACACTTTTTTTTCTCAGCTTCCGTCTGGGAGCTTAGTGGGTCATCCTAATGGACATGTTCAGCCTATTGTCGAGTTCTACAATCTTTGCGCGTCGCCGCCTGTTTACACTGCAGGTAGCGTCGTCAAAATTGCTCTGCGTTGCGAGTTGGCGGTTTTGAAGGGAAATTGCTGTGTTTATAAAATGTGAGCCATTGTTCCCCCGCTCTGCATTTTGACGGACTGTGATTACCGTCTTCGGCGCTGGCCTTATTATAAAAGGACTCGAGAGGTAAGCCTTGGGTAATGATAAATGGACACAGGGCAGGCTAAATAAAAATGGCCTTCTCAACAACACGCCAGCACAAATTGACTCATCCCGAATCAATTCACAGCTACGCTCGTGGGTTCAGGTAGAATGTGTTTGTTTCCCTCTAAACAGCCTCCTGCCTGTAAGAAGTGACTTTGCAAGTCCAGACTTTCATGTTTGCCTTTTGAAGAAAAAAGCAGTTTATTCCTTTTATTCTGTGGAAACCCATATTTCAGTGCTGAAGATTGTATTTCAGATCACGAGGGTCTTGGTGGACCCGGCTCCAGAAGGCCTCTGGTGGTTTCCTCTACTTCCGCTCGAGTAATGTCTTTTGATTGGTGGTGATTGAGGTGTATTTAAAGTTGTGAAGATGCCCTCTGTTGAATGATTGATGTCTGGAATGCTTTAAATCCAATCTCATTTTTAACATCACTCATCATAAATCATTGGCTGCACTCCAAAAAAATGCCATACGGGATATTTTGTGACCTGGCAATATCCTTCAGGTTATTTCTACCATTAATAGTGGAACTGGTTGTTGATGGGAGAGAAGCTTGGATCTTCAGAGAACATTTAAAGCAGTCGCACTGCTAGAGACTCTTTGAACCTAAAACATTTCCTAAATTCTCAGTTTGTTGGTTGTTTTGAGGTACTGTTTCTCTCTTTCAGCCCTTGAGCCATGAATCACAGCGCTCTTATTCTGGAAATAGAACAATAAGTGGAAGCCAACCCCTCATCACCATGCAGCCACTGTGATTGTGTTTTATCTGGATCTCCATCATCTGAGCCTGTCAGTCCCCATAGATGGCAGTCTCGAGCTGCAGTCAGATGTTACCCCCCCCCCCTCCCCTCTTCTACAGACATGATGTAGACTTTCAACACACACACACACACACACAGTCTGACTCTCATGCTTACACAGCCTTCTTTCGCACAAGCACACACCTGCATGCAAAAATAGCATTCACCCCCAACAAAAATGGAGAGAAATGGGACGCGAAACATGAGGCGGAGGAATTGTTTCGCCCCGGCACAGTCGGTGGCCGGAATACAAATCAGAGGCGAGGAGCGGCTCGGCTCTTTAAACAGCCTCTCGGCCTCGCATGAATGTTTAATGCCGGGTGCTAACAACTCGTGTTCAGAGCTGATCGGTCACTATGAAAAGGAAAAGATGGTGACAACCGAACCCCCGTGGAAGAAAAGTGGGTCGGACAGGGTTCGGTGTTTTGCAACAGATGCACGACTCCCGTGGCCTCGAACCGTAGTTCTTTATGAGAAAGAAAAATCATGACTCACCTCTAATGACCCTGCAAACATCTGCACCCTGCAAACATCTGCACCCTGCCGATGTGTCTTTGAATATGACACCGAAGCCCAGATACCTGAGCTGTGAGGCCAGGCGGGCAGGCAGCACCGTGTGCAGTAATCGATGATTAGCATTAGCACCTGATTGGACAGCGCTACAGATGTCTACACACGTTTCTTCTAGCTAAGACGTTTACGGTTTTAATGGTGCAGCAGGATTTAGTCACCGATAACTTGTTTTTTGTGCCCTCTATTTTAATGTCTCAAATTATCTTTCAGACTTCTCTGATAACCTCATGAGACAAACTCCAGCCCCGCAAAATATCGTTGTCAGCGCTATAAATGGCAAGCGGTGTTTTTTTTGTCCCTCTTCAGCTTCAGTTGTTGACACTGCAGCCACATGGGGGCACCACTGATGTAATGCGATTGGCTCCTTCTAATGAGGTGAGATGAGATGACGTTTCACTCGACAATCAATCATGAGCCAAACACCCATTTGTACGGCTGCCTGGGAGTCCGTATGTATCGACGGCTAACAGCAGTTACACCCGTGTGTGTGAAGTGGAGTGTGTAGGGTTAAATGGCGCTGGGGTCGATCCTGTCTGCCCTGAGTTGGCCCGGCTCTCTCCTCTCCTCTGTCCACTGAAGCTGAAAATAGGACTAGAGCTGCAGGCTCTCTGCCTCTGCACAGCTCACTGCCGGAGCTCAGCACTGGACGACTCTGGATGCTCAGCAGAACCGCTCACTCTCTGCGAGACGCTCATCGTCACCGACGCAGCCGAACGCTTTGTTGTTCTGATGAGGGCGTCGATCCAAGGGGTCACTCTATATGCTGCTTCATGTAGGACACATTGATCTTTATGAAATACATACAAGACTCACAAGAAAGTGAATATTTGATTGAATTATGCAAATTTAGAACCGTCGTAAAGAAAATAAATAGGCTACACAACCTGGGAAAAAGAATATTCCCAGCTGGGGAATTATTTTCATTGGTAATAAATCTGTCAGTTCATTGTAAGGTCAATTAAATGCAAACTTACAAATGCAAGTTCTCAAAGCCAAACATTTGTTTCAGTTTCTTTTGAGCTAAAAAGCCAAAAGTTATTTGGTCAGTTTAACACCGCTATTCTATAAAAGTGTTGTTCTCTTGATGGACGGTTAAAAAAAAAGAACAAAATAATATGTTTTGTGTATTTTTCCTTTGACACATTTGCTTCCCCATGTGCACCTAAACTACTCACAATGCAACTCAAGTCGATGTCAATAGTGTGTTTGGGGGTTTGGGTGTGTTAAGCTAGTAGCTGCCAACAGAACTCCACACTCCCAGATTGTCTTTTCATTTACAAACTTGTCGTTCCACCCAGCGTCGACAAGTTGCCCGACTTCCTGCAGATCCCTCTGGAGGC